>CM051237.1:76486639-76906639 GCA_027917425.1 Gastrophryne carolinensis | reverse complement strand
CTCTTTCTGTGTGTGTGTCTCTTTCTGTGTGTGTGTGTCTGTGTCTCTTTCTGTGTGTGTGTCTCTTTCTGTGTGTGTGTCCCTTTCTGTGTGTGTGTGTGTGTGTGTCTCCCTTTCTGTGTGTGTGTGTCTCTCTTTCTGTGTGTGTGTCCCTTTCTGTGTGTGTGTGTGTCTCTCTTTCTGTGTGTGTGTGTCCCTTTCTGTGTGTGTGTGTGTGTGTGTCTCTTTCTGTGTGTGTGTCCCTTTCTGTGTGTGTGTCTGTGTCTCTTTCTGTGTGTGTCTGTGTCTCTTTCTGTGTGTGTGTCTGTGTCTCTTTCTGTGTGTGTGTCTCTCTCTTTCTGTGTGTGTGTCTCTCTCTTTCTGTGTGTGTGTCTCTCTCTTTCTGTGTGTGTGTCTCTCTCTTTCTGTGTGTGTGTGTGTGTCTCTTTCTGTGTGTGTGTGTGTCTCTTTCTGTGTGTGTGTGTCTCTCTTTCTGTGTGTGTGTGTGTGTGTGTGTCTCTTTCTGTGTGTGTGTGTGTCTCTTTCTGTGTGTGTGTGTCTCTCTTTCTGTGTGTGTGTGTGTGTGTGTGTCTCTTTCTGTGTGTGTGTGTGTCTCTTTCTGTGTGTGTGTGTCTCTCTTTCTGTGTGTGTGTGTGTCTCTCTCTTTCTGTGTGTGTGTGTGTCTCTCTCTTTCTGTGTGTGTGTCTCTTTCTGTGTGTGTGTGTCTGTGTCTCTTTCTGTGTGTGTGTGTCTCTTTCTGTGTGTCAACTCCAATTCCAATTGAAAAAAGCCGCCTCGGCTTATACTCGAGTCAATAACTTGTTCCATTTTTTTGTGGTAAAATTAGGTGCCTCGGCTTATATTCGGGTCGACCTATACTCGAGTATATACGGTATGTGACATTGTTATCAATAAATATTTGTTATTGTTATATAATTAGTAGTGGTTCCATATATTTCAGTGGGTGTTGTGGAAGGAGTGGGACCTTCCTTCTCTCTTTTTCATAATAAAAAACTACACACTACAGCATACAACCTTTCTGAAAGCTGAAGATGGATGTCACTTGGCATTGCACATTTTGATAAAGCAGACTATCAATTAATAATGAGGAAAACTCTGTTTTGTCAGGTGTTTGGAGTTCTTCTTTATTATTTTCCACTTCCGGAATGTAAAATAAACCTGTGTGTTAGGATTGTTCCCCCAGACCTGTGATTTACTCATCAGCCTGCTCTTTCCATGATTCTCATATAAAACATAAATGCACTTCCAAGGAAATGGATAATATACCAAAATAGTACATTTATTAATGGATAAGCTATGGTACATGGACCAAACCACCAATCTATAGTCACACAGTAATATTAACAAAGGCAGAGGCACCGGATGACAAAGAATGATATGCGTCAAAAAATCCGATCCAAGCCAAGACCCAGAAACACACATCAATGAACTGACTTTTCTGCTTACTTAAAGTGGACCAACACCCAGGGTGGATCAGATCCCTCCCCGCGGGGCATCTGAAATCGGGATGTCCCGCGGGGTGAAACCCCCCAGGAAGCCCAGAAACCTTACCTTAACCCCGTTCCAACGGCGCATGCGCGAGCCACGTCTCACGCTTCCCTCTAGCAGGGCGCGCACCCGCGCCGGCCGTTTGTGAATGGCCGGCACGGGCGCGCTCCCTGTTTGAGGGAAGCGTGAGACGCGGCCTCCAGCGCTCAGAGCCGCTGTGGTTGGACGCCGATTGTACGTGCATACCACAGCGGCTCTGAGCTCTCTGATTGGACGAGCGCCCGCGTAGGAGCGTGGTGAGGTGAGTGTTTCGGGGCTTTCTGGGGGGTTTCACACAGCGGGGCACCCCGATCGGGGTGCCCCACCGAAGTGGACCAAAACCCAGGATAGTCAAATCCTGGGTGTTGGTCCACTTTAAAGAAGCACTAACGTGAAAAATGGCCCAATGATAAAAATGTATATACATTTGCTGGATGGTGGGGGGAGGGGCCACTTATACACCTGGCATCAAGAAATATCCAGCCAGGATTGCTTTTCTCTCCTTTAATGAAAAGAAAAGGACATCTGGGGTGACAGGTTCTGTCACCCCTGGATTTTATTCCTACCATGAGAGAATAAACCACACGCTTGGTGGGAGTTTTATTCAGTTTGGGGGTTTAACTGACCCTTCCTCTCATTAGCCAACATGTTTATATGGATTTTTAATATTAAACACAATTTCACAATAGTGCTCCTTTAAGTGCTTCTGAACTGGTTATCAGGTATAACCTTCGACTTATCAATTCTTTGCATTATGCATCAATAACAGTGCATCTTATAATCAGCTATGCTTTTGTATACAGTCTCTCAGCTATGCTGTTAAACTGTGGACCTTCACTCTGAATAAGAGCCTATCTTATATGTTTCCCCCAGCCTGTAAATACAGATTGCCCACTTTAAAAATCAGCCTACCTGAACCTAGTGCATTTTTTGAGGCTTTAAACATCCAAGATGTTGGCCCATGGAGTCTCAGGCTGCCTGCAAACAAGAAGTGTCTTCTGACAGTGCCGCTCTGCATTGTGGGATTTCTGTCCTTTTCTTGACCCCCGCTCTGCTATGTCTGTGCAAAGCACCCCGCCCACCTGAACTTTTGACCCCTCTCCTCAGTATGTAATGCCACTGAGCCAAGATGGCGGCGCCCGTATCCTGGAGTGCTGAACAAAGTTGCAGGCCAGTGGGGCAAAGAATAAAAAGTAAGTGACTGTGATGTGATGTTAAATATACTCATTTTAGAATAGTCTTTTAAGGGTTGGTCCGCTTTAATGAGGACCGGAGACACCAATTATCTCACAGCATTTCAGTTATTGGATTTTTTGACGCATTTCATTCTGTGTCATCCGGTGCCTCTGCCTTTGTTAATATTACTGTAAATATTATTGTATATACATATTGAATATACTTCATAAGGGTAGTGTATCCTACTTACCTGGACATTTATTTACCTTTTGCGGCTCGAATTCTGCTTGCCGGACAAACCTATGTGTGAATATGTTGACTGTATGACTAAGAGCTTTTTGGGCTCGAAACGCGTCACACGTGCCAGCTAGCCCTCTTCCCCGGGGTGCTGCCTGTGATCTTTATACTATAGATGCTGCTATTTTGGTGTGATTTTTGTAATAAGGAACAATTAAAAGTTACATTTTAACTGTTGATCGGCTGGACGCAACATTGAATGCTATGTGTGAATATGGTTTGGTGGTTTGGTCCATGTACCAAAGCTTATCCATTAAAGTGGACCAAAACCCACTGTGATTGGCCCGGGAATCATCATTTCCCTCCCCCCGGCGCATCCAAATTTGGGATACCCTGCTGTGTAAAACCCCACAGGTCACCCATATACTTACCTTCTTTCCCTGTCCAATGGTGCATGTACGAGCCATTGCCGCATCCCTGCTATCCCTGTAGCAGGCCGCGTCCCGCACCAGGCATTTGTGAATGGCTGACGCGGGCATGCTCCCTGTTAGAGGGTAGCAAGGGATGCGGGCGTCAGCGTGCTCGGAGCCACTCGCCTTAGGCGACGTGACGTCAGCGGATCCGAGTGCACTGATTGGATGAGCAGCCGCGTTGTAGGACCAGAGAGAGGTGAGTTGATTTCAGCGAACTGGGGGGGGTTTCACACAGTGGGGCACCTCCGATCGGGGTTCCCTGGGGGCAAGGAACAAAACCTAGGATAGTCAAAATCCTGGGTTTTAGTCCACTTGAATAAATTTAGTATTTTGCCATATTAACTATTTCCTTGGGAGTGCATTTATATGTTTTATATTGTTCCATATTTGGGTTTAAACAGGCCTATAATAATAATTGCACCCATATATTTCTTACACCACTTGAACGTTGGATGTTGCATTGAAAGATTTTTTTTGAGTGTGCTTATCACCCGCTTATGCATGATTCTCATGTTCCTCAGACTCTGTTTTGCTACAGTGGGAGCGGTTTTCATGGTCTTGAGTAAAATACATGGGCAACACGTCCCACAATTCTTCCAATGTAACATGTGAACTCTTTATCAGCTTTGGCTAAGTGTAAGCAGCCTGATGACCTATCCAGCTGAGAACCCGGCCATTAAAGTGGACCAACACCCTCTATAAGATTCCCGGACCGATCAGCCCCCTGACTGAGCTGTGTGAAACCCCTAAATCCCTACCTGATCCTCGATCCAGCGGCGCCCGCCGCCACCTCCCACGCGTCCCTCTAGCAGGACGCGCACCTGCGCCGGCCGTTTGTGAATGACCGGCGCGGGCGCACGCCCTGTAAGAGTGACGCGCGGGAGGCGGCGGCGGGCACGCTCTCTTGTCCGTCGCTGCCTCCCGCTTGTCCGACGACAAGGATTGGCAGCGGCGGTCACATGGAAGCGAAGGAGAGGTGACTTTTTCGGGGTTTCTGGGGGGTTTCACACAGCGGGGCACCCCCGATCGGGGTGCCCCGCCGAAGTGGACTAAAACCCAGGATAGTCAAAATCCTGGGTGTTGGTCCACTTTAATCCTTTTGCTACTGGAACACAAGACTGTGATCCTTCCAAACTGAAGAAGTTGAATTTCAGCAGAATGGGTTAAACCTCTCACCCATGCCTTAGCCAGTCAGATGATTAGCAAGCTAGAGTGATGAAGTCTTATTATATGTACTGGAAATCATCACTTTTGTGTACATTGCTATGGAAAGCGGTTTTCTTTTATAACAAAGAGTTGCAAAAAAATAGAAAATTAAAGAAATAACGTATGCTTAGCACATTGAAGACATCATTTTTCCACACAATAATGGAAACTTTAAAAATGCCCAAAGTGGAATTAACCTTTAAAGTGGACCAAAACCTGTGATTTTGACTACCCCAGGTTTTAGTTCTTGCCCATGGGACATCCCAGTTTGGGATACCCCGCTATGTAAAACCCACCTGATCATCGGTAAAACTTACCTGTCTGCCGAATTAACGGTGCGAGTGTGAGAGTGTGCCAATCTCTTGGCTAGAAGTCGGCTAAGGACCAAGCGGAGTGGAGCGCACTGCCGGCCACATGACCGCGCCAGCCATTCATAAACACCTGCGCGGCCCTGGCTAAAGGTATAGTGTAGTGTGGCTGCAGCCTGCACATGCGCTTTTGGATTGGGAATCAGGGAGGTTGTACTGGGAATTCGGGGGGCTTTACACAGCGGGGCAAATTTGGATGCCCTAGGGAGTGGGAATAAGTGTACAGGGCCGCTTTTGGTCCACTTTAATGTCCACACAACCCCTGCATCCCAGTTTGCCAGTCTGTTGCCTTATTTGCCTGCTGGGAGCCACTGGAATCTTCTGGGTAGGTGGGCCTGCAACAATGCAAGCTAGCACAGAGAATATGATTGGTCACATGTGGTGCTAGACTGGCAGCCAGGGAACACGGAAGTGGTAAGTAGCTTTGCCTCTTTATGTCTTGGGTAAAGTATGTGCGGCAAGGCATATCAAATCAGAGCTGCTAAGGTCATTGATGTCTGGAGCTCCACTTTAACCTTCAGACCCGTAGCCAAGCTCCTAAATCCATGATGGCCTTTAAGTGAGTCCTTCTACTTACAGCAGACCTAAACCCTCCTGGCAAAACTGTGTCAGGTAGAGGGTGCAGGTCCTGTGCCACCCAATCCCTCCCACCACTTGTAAGCCCCCTATAAAAGTGCACATGGGGCATTCTGTTCCTGATTTGGGATGCCCCAGGGAACTCCAGTTTACCTTGCTGGTGATCCCATGTGTGAGCTCTCCAAAAATGTCTTTCATTAGAAGCTTGTGCTATGTAACAAGGTTTGTTGTTTCTTAAAGTGATAAAGTCAAACTGATACCTTCATATACCACCCTTTGGCCTCGGATCACAAAGCTTGAAAAAAACTCTCAAGGTAGTAAAAAATTAAATTCATGAGAAAAAAAGCCTGAGAATTTCACTGTTACCGAATCACCAGATAGAACGACAATGAAAGTCAATGGTACTTTTTACTACAGGTAAAATAGGGGTTAAAAGTTCAATATTTTTTTTCAGGAGTAAAAAAGCGCCCTTGACTTGCATTGTCTTCCTAACTAGTGATTCACTAACAGTGGAATTCTCAGACTGAGAGTTTTTTTTAAAGTGGACCGAAACCCAGGATTTTGACTATCCTGGGTTTTGGTCCACTTCGGTGGGGCACCCCGATCGGGGGTGCCCCGCTGTCTGAATCCCCCCCGAAAGCCCAGAAACACTCACCTCACCACGCTCCCACGTGACCGCTCCAGCCAATCACAGCGCTCAGAGCCGCTGTGGTATGCGCGTCCAAGGCCGCTTTGAGCGCTGGAGGCCATTCACAAACGGCCGGTGCAGGTGTGCGCCCTGCTAGAGGGAAGTGCGAGATGCGACCGCAGCTCACGCATGCGCCGATGGAACGGGGCTGAGGTAAGGTTTGTGGGCCTCCTGGGGGGTTCCTCCCCTCGGGACATCCCGATCTCGGATGCCCCGCGGGGAGGGATCTGATCGGTCCGGTAATCTTATAGATTCCCGGGCCGATCCCCCCTGGGTTTCAAGCCACTTTAACTTCTAGTGAATCAAGGCCATAGTATTATTGCGCCACTAATTGTTGCTGTCTAATATCTACCATCCCAGAAGACGTCTCACACAGGAGTGATCTGATGCCAGGATACAAAGGTACATCAGGGGAGCGTGTCATCACCCTACCACGATCCAATCGCCTGCCCAGAGACCTTCTTTCAGGTCCGGAACATAAGGTTGGTTTGGATTTCCCTGACTCCCCGATGTCTCAACCTTCATATTGATATTATTTTTTTTTATTTTTTTATTTTAATGCATAGATGGCCATTGCATGCTTGCGCACACATAGGAATTCGTCCTCCGCATTTAACCCATCCGTGCAGTGAGTGTACACATGCCCGGAGCGGTGGGCTGCCCTAATTACGGCGCCCGGGGAGCAGTTGGGGGGTTAGGTGCCTTGCTCAAGAGCACTTCAGTCATGTCCCAGGACCGGGATTCGAACCTGCAGCCCTTTGCAGCATTAAATTATAGTTGTCTTCTACTGGTAGGAATAAAACCCAGGGGTGACAGGCGAATCATTCCAGGAGTGAAGTTTCTCCTTTGTCAGCTGCAGCATTAAATACTCCCAATAATCTCTACCCAAAGCATTGCATGATTGGTAAAAGCATCTGCCCACACCCGAATAATTGTAATACTAATAAGCCGTTACTCCAGCACAGGCTTGGATGAGAGGTCATAAGGTTGAGCGGATCTCCCCTGAAAAAGCATATGAGTACGTCCATAACATGTCACATGTTTTCTTACTTCCATTACAAGAAAGGAGAAAGCTTGGCAGGAATTTTTGAGGATGTGTTAGTAACCCCCTCCTCTTGCTATTTAGTAAATTCATGTGAATTTTTATTATTGGACCTATTTTGCAATAGCGCTCTTTTAGAATGGACTGAAACTGAGCCCCGATCTTATAGATTCCCAGGTCGATATGTTCCCTCCCCCGGGGGCATCCAAAAGCAGGATGCCCCCCTGTGTGAAACCCCCCAGTATGCCGGCTATACTTACCTTACTTCCCGGTCCAACGATGCATGCGCAGGCCACATCGCCGCTATACATCTAGCAGGGCGCGTGCCCAACGCATGCCATTTGTGAATGTCCGGCACAGCCACGCTCCCTGTTAGGGGAAAGCATGTGATGCAGCCGCCAGCACACTTGGAGCCGCTGTGCTAAGATGTCGGTTTAGACATCCATAGCTCAGCGGCTCAGCGTTCCCTGACGAGCAGCCGCGCATGTGCCGTAGGACCACGGTGAGATGAGTTGATGTGGGAGATCTGGGGGGTTTCACATAGTGGGGCACCCCCGATTGGGGTACTCCCGGGGGGGGGGGGAGGACCAAAATCCAGGATAGTCAAAATCCTGGGTTTTGGTCCACTTTAAAAGGGAACAAGACCTAAGAATTTCACTTGGTTTTTGTTCCTCCCTGTGTGATCCCCCTTGGGAAGGTAACATTAACTCATAATTACCATTGTCCCATATGCTGCAAATGTGGCTACAGCGCTGAGGCCTCCTAGGAAGAGGGCAGTAAATTGGGCAATCCCGGATGTTTCACACAGCGGGAACTCCCTTTCTCTCATTTATATGCAAATGGCAGCAGGGTGCCCCTTTATGCCACCGATTTATTATTTACAAATGCCGCCATAGCCTTCCTTAACCTAAAGAGTCATCTCCAGTGAAACAGTCCTCTACTCCAATAAATCATTAGCTTTATTCGCCAAGTATAAATGTGAAACTTGGTGGGATTGCCGGCCATTCCACCAGAGCGCCAGACAACAGGGGCAGGTGAGCAGACACTTGGAACCTGATTTATGTAGTCCGCCCTTCGGTGACATTTTGCGTCATTTTGTTGGTATTCGTGGTGCTGTTAGTTTTCTGTAAGCGTGCATTGAATGACGCAGCAAGTCAAAACGCCTGTTCATAAATAATCAGATTGTATTGGTGCACTAGGTTCCCCCTATAGAGCAGCCTGTGTCACTGCCTGTATCGCTATGGGCCCCTATGCTGGATTTAGCCGCGAAAATGCTTTTTATATTTAATATTTTTACTTCTATTTATCAATAGCAAAAACATTTTCATACATCTAACTCATGTGTTTAAGGGCCTTATTTATCAAGGGATAGCGCCAGGTAGTGTCTCACTAGCACCAGGTAGCGCCAGCTATCGGCGGCTACCGACTCCAGAACGCCAGGCGGCGGACACAATCACGCATTTATCACGCTAAATGAGGCTAGCGCCGGCGAGAGCGTCAGCTAGCGCGGGATTCATCATGTAGCGGACTGCAACGAACAGCGCCGCTGCTAATCCCATCACAGCGCCAGGTATGACCTCTCGCTACCTGGCGCTCTCCAATGCATTTCAATGGAGCAATCTTTAAATCTTCATAATTAATTGTTATTAATGTTTTGTTTTGTTTTTTTTTAAATGTCAAAAATTCTGTGACCACTTCTGCCATGTTAGATATTTTTTTTTAAGGTAAAAAAATTAAAAAAAAAAATTGTGCAGAATTGATATTTCAGGTCTGATATTAATGTATTCATATTACAAAATGTTTAGAAAAACTTGTTTAATTTTTTAATAAAAAAATATGGTTGTTTGGGGGTTAAAAACTACTTTTAAGCCATCGCCGCCAGCGCTCTGGGGTTTAAACATGCATTTCACAGCGCGAGAATTTTTTGAGCGTGATTTGTTAATGAATATGCTGGGAGCCGTTCGCTATGACCATTCGCTGTCATGCGCTCCCATACAGCGCGGAACCTGTCAAACAGCGACTCCTAACCCCGTATTCAACATTACCGCACACCGACTGAGTCGCTGTCAACAACCGAACAACGGCCAAGCACAGCGAATACTAGCTGGCGCTGTGAAAATCACGCTACTGGCGCTCATCTGTTGCTACCTGGCGCTATTAATGAATCGGCCTCCCCGTCACTAAAGCATATTATGTAAATATAATTTTTTTACACTTTATAAAAAACACTTTAAAGTAGAATTCCAGTCACAATTTCCCCCGCCCT
Source organism: Gastrophryne carolinensis (assembly GCA_027917425.1). NCBI lineage: Eukaryota > Metazoa > Chordata > Amphibia > Anura > Microhylidae > Gastrophryne > Gastrophryne carolinensis. The sequence goes on along the minus strand of CM051237.1, from coordinate 76,897,080 downwards.
GCCACCCCTTGTTTCTGGCTCGTGATGTCCTGCTGTGTGAAGCCAAGAACTCACCTGCCTGGCTCCCTCAGCCCACCCCTAGCCATTCATATAGGCTGGGGACAGTAGCACACCTGATGCTTAGGATGAAATGTGGCCTCGCAACTGGCTGCCGGTGGTCTCTTTATCTTTTCCAGCTGCTGATCAAACCCCAACCACATGACCTGTGCATTAAAACCAAAAAATCATACCTTTCTCCTCAGCTCCGTGGTGAAATTGAGGAGGAAGGAACGCACGGTGGGACCGGGAAGAGGTGAACTGGTCTCGGCGTCCTGGGGGTTTCACAAAGCGGGGCACCCCGATCGGGGCAAAGGACCAAAACCCAGGATTAGACTGGAGAACCTTGGGCCCACCATAAAAATCTTCCTTGGAGCCCAGCCACCTTCAGATAAAACACATTAAGGGGTTTATTCATCAAGGGATAGCAGCAGGTAGTGCCGCTTAGCGACAGGTAGCGAACAGTGAACGCCTACGCAATACCACATTTATCAAAGCGAATCCGGTGAGCGACCTGTCACTAGCTGTCGCTCTCCCATACATTTCAATGGACGTTACTTTTCTTCTCTTTAAACAGGGTTTTATTTTTATTTTTTTAATCAAATCATTGTGTGGCCTTTCCTGGCCTATTAAATGTTATTTTTGAAAACTATTGATTTGTTTATATTTTTATGCAGAATTGTCATTACAGGTCTGGTATTAAAGTATTAATGTCACAATGTAATAACAATGTCATTCCATATGTTTTCGCTTTGTTACTAGTGGATATGTGTTCAAAAACAGACTTTAATCACACAGCTTCTGGCGCTCTGGGCTACAGCGACACAATTTTGAGCGCCGGCGCTGTGTGAGGCTGTTTTTTTGATGAATATGGTTTGAGTCGCTCACACTGACCAGTCGCTACCGTTCACTCCCATATAGCGCTGTACTGGTGATAGCGACTCACACATCAAATTCATCGATGCCGGCTAGTGACTGAGGCGCTCGGTAACAGCGAACCATAGCCGATCACAGCGACTACTAGCAAGCTCTCTGAGCGCCTCGCTACAGACGCTCAACTGCCGATACCTGGCGCTAGTAATGAATCAGCCTCTTAGATTGTAATAATATAAAATCTAATGTTTATTGACCAAATAGCAAATGTAAAATACTGAATAAAATAACAACCTCAAATAACACTCCAGGCAAACCAGAAATACTGTTTTAATCTTGGATCTCTTGTACTGTGCCTGGGTAAAAATGGAGGAACCTCTGGGGCTCTGCTGGGCAAGTCTGATGCTGCCTCTAAATGAATAATTATTAAAGTGGACCAACAGCCGCGCGGGTGCGGGTGCTGGTACCACCACTATAAGACAGCCTGGGGGGCACCCAGAATGCTGACCCCCCCCCCCCCCCCTGCACACACACCCATAGAACACCCGTGAGTCTTACCTTTAGCCTCGATCCTTGACAAGAGTCCAACTCTGTGGTTGGCTGCTGGCGCTCACATGGGCAGGCCTTTCCGGCAGCTAGAGAATCGCCGGCACTCACTACCCATGTGAGTGCTGGTGGCCAATCAGGGCGCTGGGTCAAGGCTAAAGGTAAGAATTACAGGCGTTCTGGGGGGTTATGTGCGGGGGTCAAGCATGTCTTATAGCGGCAGTTCCAACACCCCATCACCACCATCACCTAGGCCAGCCCCAGAGTATTAAATGCAACAAGCAAATTGCAGGCAGATGCAGCTCTCTGGCCATGGTCTTGAATGGTGCTGTAGCAGTCAGATATCAGATATATGTTAGCTCTGCATTATTTAGCGGACCTTCACTCTGAATAAGAGTCTATCTTATATGTTTCCCACACACTGTACATACAGATTGCTCACATTAAAAATCATCCTACCTGCATCTACTGCATGTTATGAGCCTTTAAACATCCAAGATGGCGGCTTATGGAAGCCGCCATCTTATCAGGCAGCCTGCAAACAGGAAGTGCCTCCTGACTGTGCTGCTCTGCATTCTGGGATTGCTGACATTTCCCTGACCCCAGCTCTGCTCTGTCTGTGCAAAGCACAGCTATAATCCACCCCCCTGTACTTTATCCCACTCTCCTCTCCTCAGTAATTGTGATGCTTCTGAGTCAAGATGGCGGCGCCCGTATCCTAAATTCCTGAACAGAGTTGCAGCCCAGTGGGGGAAAGAATAATAAGTTAGTGACTAAAAACGTAAAATATATTAATTTTAGATGCTGGGGAATAGTTTTTAAGAGTTTGGGCTTTTCATTAAATCATGGTGAAGGTCCGGTTTAAGTTTTTTTACTAAGTTTTTAGTCACTTACTTATTCTTTCTCCCACTGGGCTGCAATTCTGTTCAGGACTTTAGGATACGGGCGCCGCCATCTTGACTCAGAAGCATCACAATTACTGAGGAGAGGAGAGTGGGATAAAGTACAGGGGGGGGAGGGTTATAGCTGTGCTTTCCTCAGACAGAGCAGAGCTGGGGTCAGGAAAAGGTCAGCAATCCCAGAATGCAGAGCAGCACAGTCAGAAGGCACTTCCTGTTTGCAGGCTTCCTGATGTTCCATAAGCCGCCATCTTGGATGTTTAAAGGCTCATAACATGCAGTAGATGCAGGTAGGATGATTTTTAATGTGAGCAATCTGTATGTACAGGGTGTGGGAAACATATAAGATAGACTCTTATTCAGAGTGAAGGACCGCTTTAAGCAAACTGTATTTCTAAATAGATTTTAAAGCTGCCCTACAGATAGCAAGGGATCCAATCAGATCATCATAATCGCACACAGTGGCGTTAGGCTGCTTTCATCCAGTAATCCTGATTTTCTTATTTGCCAGGCGGTTACTTTCAGGAAATCTACCCAGAATGATGATGGATTAATCCTGCCCATGAAGATTTCTTCATCCCGTCCTATGACCAGAAGCCTTTCTACTACCTCCCTGCGCAAGATTGGGGACTGGCTAGCATACAAGCCCTATGTACAGGTTGCATATAGTGATTGGGACATGACCCCAGTATCCCACCGCAGCTGAAACATTTTCTTTTATTATGATGATGATTATTATTGTTTATTAATATAGCACCCTCTGTATCCATGGCACTGTACAAAGTAGTAATTACAGCCAGGGTGAAACATACAGTAGTACATAAGCTACTATAAAATGCTATGATATTCAAAGTGAATGGATGCAATAGGAGAGCAAGCCTTGCCCTCAGCAGCTTACAGCCTAAAGGATAAGGGGTGGAGGAAAATGATTTGCCTTGTATCCTCTGCCATTGCTGATCCGCGGAGCTTTCACCTCACTACTGCACCTGGTTCCCGTTGCCAACTGGTCTATTAATAAGTCATATTCACCCTTTGTTTCCTGCAGCCCTACTCCAATTTGAAATAAACTCACTAGGTGCTGAGATCGATTTCTATACTATTCACCATTGTCCACCACTCATCAACAGGCATAGGGGACCAATGGCCATCTGCTTGCCTCAGTCACAGTGACTGGCTGTGGCCATTCCATTCACTTCAAACTGGAGGTGTGCTCAAGTCATTTTAACTATCACATATACCAGTGGTGACTGAATGTTGTGGCATCCAGTAAGTTTTTTCAAATTAAAGTAGGCCAGAAGTGTTGTGGGGCAAATTAGTTTTATTTCATGCCTGGAGAGAACCCTTTAAGATGCCCCCTGGTCCTTATGGCCAAGGGGGCGCAGGGGACGGTTTGGACACTTTATCGTTTAGGACTTTCTCTTAATTATGCAGCAGGGCAACATTCAGGGAATAGAGCTGGTACCATTTCTACGTTTCCATATGAAGCCATCAGCTTATTTAGTTTGCGGGCAGCCGTGCTCATTACTGATGGTCTAACTGGAAAGCGACAGGGACACTGTGAGCTGACACGGCCCCCTCCATTCACTGCAACAGAAAGGGGTTTGTGAATGGTGAACTGGATAGATGGTCAAAACAGTGGAAACTGGAGTTTAATGTCTCTAAATGTAAAATAATGTGCTTGGGTTGAAGGAATCAAGTCCTTGATGGGCAGTACTGTGTTTGCCTGGACCGTACCATATGGTCTCCTTCTGCCATCAACCTTTTATGTTTTTAAACCCTATTACAGTAAATGAAGGGGGGCGTGCCATATAAATGTGATGGATGGTGGGAGGAGGGGTCACTTATACACCCGGTATCAAGAAATATCCAGCCAGGCTTGTTTTCTTTTTACTTTAATGCAAGAAAGAGGAAATCATGGGTGACATGTTATGTCCCCCCCTGATAGACTAAAACTGTCACCCCTGGATTTTATTCTTACCATGAGAGAATAAACCACAAACTTGGCAAGAGTTTTCAGTTCGGGTGCCCCCATTTTGCATAAATAAGCAGAAGTGCAGTCACTTTTGACTCTTTGGACTGTTTTTACCGGTCTTGCTTTTGAGTGGATGGAGGCTTCCTCACCTTGGCATTGCCTTGGACATATCTAAGCCAGCATTAACTTACCAGTGGTGCTGCCAGAAACTTCCCAAAGCTTAGCAAGAGGTAGTCCCTGTCACTGCACTACAGAGTCTTATGGGGATTGGGCCAAGTCCTATTACCCATGTGGAACCAAAAAGTTTATGAATGCACACCTTAACACTGAGGTAAAGTTTCAAAAATTGTATTTCAAGAAAGATATTTAAATAGCAATATCAATGAACAAATAGTGAATTAATAAGAGATTCTTGTGAAATCAACTGTATACACAGATACCATCACCCATTTACACAAAAATGACAACAATGACCTATATACACTATGTACATAGCAAACAAGAAGTACTGTCCATTAGAAGAAAAGGGGACAATGCGCAGGTGGTTGCAGTACTTCTACAGCTATTAGCCCCGGGGGTTACGCGCGCTTTTAGCGCATAAAGCATTAACTAAGGCTACTCACCACAGGCACGCCGCATTGTTGTCATTTTTGTGTAAATGGGTGATGGTATCTGTGTATACAGTTGATTTCACAAGAATCTCTTATTAATTCACTATTTGTTCATTGATATTGCTATTTAAATATCTTTCTTGAAATACAATTTTTGAAACTTTACCTCAGTGTTAAGGTGGGCATTCATATACTTTTTGGCTCCACATTGTTATTGGCAGATCTCTGCCAGTTAATTGTTGTGACTGCACCCGGCTATTTTTCTCTACCTATTTTATATGTTAACATCTCAGGTGTGCTTACCTATCTAATTTACAAGTCCTATTACCCATTCATGAAAGTAATACATCCACTGTTATTCTGTGTTCTGTGAAAATAAAATATGAAAAGTACTTTCTAATGTTAATCATGTCATTGTCTCATTAATCACTCAGCTCATGGTCGATCAGGAAAGTCAGGAGATCAGCGCTAAGACCCAGCATGTGCTTGATGCTGAAAATCAATATAAGCAGGTAAGGCAGAGATAGCAAAGTTCTAACATACATATTACTTACCTGGCTACATATATTATATTAAAGTGGAAGCTCAGTCTACAAATCACCCCCTGCCCTGTCTGCCTCCCTTGGCACAGAGGGAGGGAACGGGTTCCAAGAAAAACAGCTTGCCTTGCCTCTGTGATGTTCTTTCAGTGCAGGGCCTGGGTGCAGCCATCTTGGACAGGCTGCACCGAGCGGCATTCCCCCGCATGCCCAGTCACTTAAATGTGTGGGCAGGAGATCGAACAGAGTGGGGGACGCCGCTCTGTAAAGGTCTCCGTGGCTGCTGCAGGAACTCAAGTAATGGCGATGTGTCCGCGTGAGGTAAGCTGTTTTTTTATCTTGTAGACTGGACTTCCACTTTAAGTATGTATATATAGATTTTAATATTATATATTAACATCCATTCTATCCCATGACTTTCCTGCATTAAAGAGGAACTAAAGTTACCACTTCCTCATTCACTTGTAACAAATGACAGCCAATCATTTGACAGTCCATAAATATTCAGGCTTAATGTGCAAGCCCACTCAGCCAAACCGATTGGTTACCAGCAGAATAAATGTGGAAGTGGGATTTAAGAAAATGATTTGGGATGCCTCCCATTCTGCATTAATTAGAGGAAGTGCTGTATAGAATGTGGATACACGTTCTGCTACAAGTAGGCCTGTTGCAATTTAACATCATCTTTAATCTGGACTTTTATTTATTGTGTGAAATATAACTTGTTGTATATATGTTGTGTGTGTTGTGGTCAGCTCACACCAGTAAAGTCCCATTACAAAGATGGTAACTATCTTATTGGCTAGTACAGTATTCCGTGCTCTCATCAGTTTCTGATTAGTAGGCATCCTGAAGTTGTTTGTACATTTCAGTGTCTGGATGGATATCTGAGAGAGGTGGAGAGCGCAGATCTGCGGCGGAAGGAGATGCAGCATAAGAAGTGGACGGAATGTGTGGCGGAACCTCTCCAGAAATCCATAGAGAGCTACATTGATGGCCAGTCCAGCCAGGACATAGAGAGGAGGAGGAGGCTGCTGCTGGACCAGTATCTGAAGTATTGCAATAAAAGGGTGAATTTATCTTTTTTTTCTGTATTGCATAGTATTTGGAACAATTGACATAATTCCCTCTGTCAAGGGAGCTTACAATCTTATGCCCCTGGTGCAAGTGTAGTCATTTACAAGTTAAAGTGATATTTCAGGCATAGCCATTGTGTTGGTTAAGGTTGAAGGTTATGATTAGGTTTAAAATGAAGTTTACAGTTTTATCTTATGATTTCTCTTCTGAAGCATGTGGGTGTGGCTCCTGGAGCTGTGATGCTGCATAATAATCAGCATAATGGGTGGGGCCACATGGGGAAAGCAGGAGCGCTTGCTAAGAGGAGGCTGGGTTAGTGGCACTTGAATGGCAGCTCTGAGTGTGCTATTCAAGCCATCAATACAGAGGGGTGAGGTTGCGCTGGAGGGGCAGATAAGGAAATATATTTCCTCAAGCATAACGCTGGAGGAACGCTTGGCAAGGTAATGCTGTTTATTTTTTTTAACCCTTTGCCTGAAAAATCCCTTTAACCTGGCACTTTCCATATCTATCTGGGTTGTGAGGGGAAAGCAAAGTACAGTACCGCTACCCCCTCTGATGACGTCTTCATTGGCTGGTGGCATTTGCTCAGCCAGATTAGGGCATCATCATCATCATCATCATATGCCTGTATGTAAGTATCTGTCCAACATTAGGCAATAATATTATTTAATAACTACAACATGTAGCCTTTTCTCCACTGTGTCCTGGGGTTGTGCATCTTGTGTAGAAAGCTCATTAATAAGCCTCTAACATTTCTCTTTTCTCCCAGGGTAGTGCCTACATGAGAGATTATGATTCCTCAGAGTATGACCCATTTATTAATCGCCTCTGGAAACAGTACCTGCGGGTAAGAGAAACCAAATAGACTTTGCTAATGATTTTCTCCTTTGGGCCACACAGCAGCATAATATTAGTGTTAGCAAAACATGGGGAAATAAAGCATTGCGAAAATAGTTGATTCAGCAGCCATAAACAAAACAAAAGGGTACTTGCCTTTGGCCCCCACCACTGATCAATGCTAGTCCTCACCTAATCACACGATCCTAGCCTACATCACAGCCGCGAACTTGCCAGACTTGTACTGTGCCATCTGCCACCTCCTCGGCATTCATTGCAATGGAGTTAGTGGGCTGAGCCTTGACACCCCCCCCACCATTGTAGTGATTACAAAGGGCGTGGCTGTGCCCCTGTGACTGATGGGACCCAGCACTGAAGCGCCAGTGAGTTCAGACATGTGGTGACCCAGGCTCAGATTCGGGGATCATTTGAGTTGCTGATTGCATGTCCCTGCTTTTTACCTTCCATCTTTCTTTCTCCTCCACTCTCTAGTTTTTCGGCATTCCTCACATCTGTCCTTTTAATCCTCCTTTTATTCTCTCTCTTATTTCTCTTTCCACGTTCCGTCAGTCCTCTCTTTTTACCTTCTCTTAATATTTAAATTCTTTTTTCCTTCTCTCAGTTTATTTTCCACACCTCCTTTTATTATTCTGTCTACCTTCAGTCTTACTTTGCGTTCCCTTTTCGTGCCCCAATTTCTGCCTCCTTCTCTCTGTGTTTCCTCTGCTGCTCGCTCTCCATTTATTGTGTGTGAGTCTAGGGGGGCTCCATCCTGAAATTTTGCACAGGGCAACACTTACCCTAAGGCTGGTTTCACAGCCCTTTGCCGAGTTATATAGGCGCAGCAAACTGCTCTGATTGGACAAGATCCTAAGCATGTGTCTTTTGACCAGGGAATGGTGAGTGAATACTGGAAACCTGGGGGGTTTCACACAGTGGCGCATCCCAGTCCAGGATGCCCCGGCAAAAAAGGCCATTGAACAGCCCTGGAATCTTCTAAATTCCAGGGGCTGACCTCCCTCCCTGACACAGTTACAGAGATCTAATCTCACTTCCATTTCATGCTTTTCATGAGTTTTCCTTGCTTGTAGCACTCGTCAGACACAGTGAGACTGTAAATGCAGTTAATAAATTGGTTCTAACCTTTCCCTGCCACAGTTTTTGTTTACCTTACATGGATTTAGATTTTTCTTGTGGCCTCTAGGTCTCAACCCCACCATTTAAGGACCCTCTCCTGCAGCAGTATCAGAAGAGGTATGAGGAGGAGAAGGTGGCACTGTACTGTGACACAGGTATGTGTACCTTGGTTGCTAGCGAAGCCCATTGATCAGGAAGCTTTTTTATTAGTTTTTTTTTTTCGTCTCTGTCCAGGCAACAATAAAAATATATTTAAATATACTTAACTTTTGCCCACGATAGCTGTTCTGCCATGCCCCAATGAGTTAAAATGTACTGGGTGAGGAAATTGGGTCCCCGCGGTCTATTCACGTACAAGCTGCTGGGGACTCCTATGCCATTCATTGCAATTGAGGGCATGTGCCAAGCTTGCAGTTTAGGATTTAGCATTAGAGGGATTTTTATGAAAAAGGTAAAAAAAAAAAAAAAAAAGAAATCTTACCTAGCCGAGTGTTCCTCCAGTGCTCTGCTTCATCTCAGCGCCGTGAAAGGGGAAATATACTTCCTCATCGGCCCCTCCAGTTCCACCCTGCTGTTGTGGGCCACCAATACTAGCTTGAGGAGCTAGTCCAGACCACACCCCCTCTATATTAATGGCTTGAATGGCACACTCAGAGCTGCCATTCAAGCCAGCTAACTCCTCCCCACCCAGCCTCCTTCTAGCAAGTGTTCTCACTCCCAGCATCGCCCCACCCATTATGCTGATTATTATTATTATCACCACTATTATATGGAGGCTAGGTGTTTGCAGGTCTGATGTTCCTCTTTAACTGTATATTGTACTTGCATATTTCCCTCAATGTAAATTCATCTTACTGGAAAAAGACACAAACAAGCCGTTTTAATGGTGGTGGATTAATGCTGCCCTGGCCAATGGTGGTTAATGTATATTCTTTTTTTTTTATCTAAAGGCAGGCTCTATTCAGCCAAGGAAATTGGGGAGCTAAACCTAAATAAACTTCCGAGGGCTCCACTAGGTCGCCAGACCGTGAATGGTATTGAGTGGCTGAAGACCCCATTTAGTTACGTTGAGAGTGAGATCAGGTTAAAGAGCAGGTGAGTGATGTTCTTACGCCAAGTGTGGTGCCATATAGTTTAAGCAAAAAGGGAGGGGGGGGGCACTTGTATGTACCATCAGGAGGATTCTTTCTCCAGTACAGCTCTGTGGGTTCTCAGTATCTGCTTACAGAGGCTATAGCTAAACTGAAGATCAGGTTATATACAGGTCCCTTCCCAGAAGTGTCCAACTTGTTATAGTGTCCAGCCTCCTGGAGAGGGCCTGTAACCCACATGTAATAAAAGGAGGGATGTCAACAGGTGCCCAACATTGCGCTTTCAACTTTACATGAGTCATTTATTTTAGATTTGGATAAAGTCGGGAACAGTTAGAACTTCTGTCTGACCTTGAGTGTGTTTGAGGTCATGATAGAAGGCTCAGCTGCTGTAGTCATAAAAAAAAGTTTAGTGTAATTTAAAACACTGGGCCTTACAAGAAAATAAGGAAATATTCGAAAGTCACAAAAATACCATTTTGTGAAATACTCACCTGTAAAATGGGTATTATAAGTATGTCACACACCCCGCTTCAAGATATCCATAACATGTGGGTAATACCGACCTGAAGTGGGCGTTCCTGCAGAGATGATAGCAAAAAAGAAAGCCCCTCCCTGATCCATAAATACCTGGGACCTCCCACTCATCACCCAGTATATAGAAGCAGTAAGGTAAGGGACCAGGAAGAGGCAAATATAAGTCATAACAACGCAAAGTTCACAAAATAAAGGATCCAGAATACAAGAAGGGCGGGTGAAGCGGGGTGTGTGACATACTTATAATACCCATTTTACAGGTGAGTATTTAACAAAATGGTATTATTCTAAGTATGTCACACACCCCGCTTCAAGATATCCATAACATGTGGGACATCCAATAGCAGTGTCCATAAAAAGGGCGGGGATCCAAAACAAGGCAACAATGCACAACTTAAACCACAACAGCTTGTAGAACTTTGCGGCCAAAAACAGCATCCGCTGAGGCCCGAACATCAACCTTGTAAAACTTGGAAAAAGTGTGAACAGAGGACCAAGTAGCGGCCTTACAAACTTGCTCAACAGAGGCCTGGTGCTGGAAAGCCCAGGACGCTCCAACCGCACGAGTAGAATGAGCAGTAACACGAAAAGGGGGACTCCTCCCCTTGGCAGAATAGGCCCCAATGATGGCCTGACGAATCCATTTACTAATGGAAGATTTGGCAGGAGCCAAACCTTTCCTAGGCACAAAAGGCACCACAAAAAAAGCATCAGTCTTACGAAAGGAAGACGTAACCACCAGATAATATTTCACAACACGAACCACATCCAAGGAATGCAGCGCCCTTTCCTTGTCGTTGCTGGGATTAGGGCATAGAGAAGGCAGAACAATGTCCTGATTCAGATGAAAAGCAGAGACCACCTTAGGAAGAAAATCCGGCTTGAAACGAAAGACAACTTTATCCTGATGCCTTTCGAAGTACGGAGCTTTAATGGATAAAGCTGCCAACTCAGAAACACGCCGAACTGAAGTGATAGCCACCAAAAAGGCCACCTTTTGAGTAAGAAAAGACAAAGCAACCTCATTCAAGGGCTCAAACGGAGGACCCTGAAGAGCAGAAAGAACCAGGTTCAAATCCCAAACTGGAACAAAAGGCTTCCTAGGAGGCCGTACATCCTTGGAAAAAGGTCTTGACTAAGGGATGAAGTGCAAAGGACCTTTGAAAGAACACTGCCAGGGCAGAAACCTGCCCCTTCAAGGTACTAAGTTGAAGCCCCAGATCCAGACCATGTTGAAGAAACTCCAGGATTCTGGAAATGGAGAACTCCCGACAAGAGAAAGACCTACTTTCACACCAGTCAATATAGGACCTCCAAGTCCTATAGTAAATAGTAGAGGAAGAGCGCTTCCTGGCGCTAATAAGAGTCTGAACCACCGCGTCAGAAAGACCTTCTTCCTTCAAGATGGCGGTTTCAGCAGCCACGCCGTCAAAGCCAGCGAAGGTAAATTGGGATAGCGTAGCCTACCCTGGGTGAGCAGGTCCGGCAGTAGAGGCAGAACGAACTGATCCTCTGCCAGTCTTACCAGGTCTGCGAACCAAACCTGCCTTGGCCACCTTGGTGCCACCAGAATCGCCGACGCGCCCTCCAGAGTCAGCTTGCGCACCACTCTGGCTACCATAGGAAACGGAGGGAACAGGTAAAGAAACCCCAGATCCCTCCAGTTCAGAGACATGGCATCCACTGCCAGAGCCAGAGGATCCTGCGAGAGAGACACAAAGACTGGAAGCTTGTGATTGTGACGAGAGGCAAAGAGGTCCACCGCTGGGAACCCCCACCTGAGACATATCGAACGAAACACCGTGGGACTGAGAGACCACTCCCCCTGATGAGAAGAGGCTCTGCTCAGCAAGTCCGCCTCCGTGTTCTCCACTCCCGGAATGTAGACTGCTGAGATACACGGGACGTGGCTCTCCGCCCAGTCCAGAATCAAAGACACTTCCCTGAGGGCACTCCTGCTGCGAGTCCCCCCCTGGTGATTGATGTAAGCAACCGCCGTCCTGTTGTCCGACCGGACCTGAACTGGCAGGCCTCTCAACTGATGAGTCAAGCGAAACAGAACCAACCTGATGGCTCTCAACTCCAGAACATTGATGGGCTCGTGAGCCTCCTGCGGGCCCCACAGACCCTGAAACTGGAGGTCCTTCCAAACACCCCCCCAACCTGACAGACTGGCATCCGTGGTGACTGTTTCCCAACACGGAGCCAGAAAAGATCTGCCCTTCGACAGATTGACCGACCCCAGCCACCATTGCAGGGATCGACGAACTCGGGGAGTCATCAGGAAGGACTGATCCAACGATAGAGGAGACTTGTCCCAAACCTTCAACAGATGAAGCTGAAGCGTCCTTGTATGAAACTGCGCAAAGGGAACTGCCTCGAATGAGGCCACCATTAACCCCACCAGCCTCATCCCTAGCCGGATGGCCGGACGAGGGGCCGACAAGAGAAGCCGAGCTAATTCCTGAATCAAAAGAATCTTGGCCTGGGGCAGAAATACCCTGGCCTGCGAAGTGTCCAGAGACATTCCCAGAAAGGTCACTACTCTGGACAGAGAAGACTTGGGGTGGTTGACCACCCAACCGAACCTCTCCAGGGTGGACACCACCATTCTGGTGTCCAACTCCGCTTGGTTGAAAGAAGAGGCCATGATCAGAAGATCGTCCAAATAGGGCACAATGCGGATACCCTGAACCCTTAGCAGAGCCATCACCCCCGCTAGCACCTTGGTGAACACCCGAGGAGCCGAGGTGAGACCGAAAGGGAGTGCTACAAACTGAAAATGCTGATCCTCCACCACAAACCTGAGAAACCTCTGGTGTGCTGGAAAAATTGGAACGTGTAGATAAGCATCCTTGATGTCTATGGACGTCAGAAAGTCTCCCTGACGAAGAGAGTGAATGGCCGAACGTAGCGTTTCCATGCGGAATTTCCGTGGCCGGATGAACCTGTTGAGAAACTTCAGATCCAAGATGGGTCGGACCGATCCGTCCTTCTTGGGTACCGTGAACAGATTGGAATAAAAACCCCTGCCCTGATCCGAAGGGGGCACTGGGCAAATGACAGCCATATCCAGAAGGTTCTGTACTGCCAACAGGAGCCCCTGCGCCACTAGAGGTTCCGAAGGCATCCGAGACCTGAAAAATCTGGAAGGGGGCGGAGCTCGAACTCCAGCTTGTAACCGGAAGACACCACTTCCCGGATCCATCTGTCCGAGACCTCTTGATCCCAGATCTGGGAGAAGTGTCGCAGCCGTCCCCCCACCCGTATGGGTGAGGGCGCCCCCTCATTGCTGAGCCGGCTTGGCAGCCGGCTTGGGCTTAGAGCCCCAACTGTATCCTGGACGGGCACGTCCTCTGCCCCTGCTCCCAGAATCTCCTCTGGAAGAGGGGAATGCAAATCCTCTGCCAGATCTGGCCCCACGAAAAGAGGGGGTAAAGGAAGGCGCCCCTCGAAAGGGGCGGCGTTGTTTCTTGCGTTGGGGTAACCTACCACCCTTGGTAACGGAGTCCAATGTCTCTCCAAAAAGCCGTAATCCAACAAAAGGCAGAGCCGTTAGCGACTTCTTGGACATAAAATCTGCTGCCCACTGGCGCAGCCAAACCGAGCGCCGAATAGTGACCAGCAGAGCCGATGTCCTACCACACATCATCAAAGTGTCATCCAAGGCTGTCAACACAAAGGATAAAAACAACTCACACCGCTTAAGGCTAAGGAACTCCGCACTACCAGGACGCAGCCCGGAAGAAGTCAACAGGTCCCTGACCACGGACCTGGCGGCCAACACCATTAGAGCCGAGGCGCAAACGGGCCGCATGGCTGACCCAACACTAGCGAAACCATGACAAGCCATCTGGTCAATACGTTTATCCTCTCCATCCTTGAGAATGGAACAATCAGGTCTATTTAAAACCGAGGAATTGGACAACCCCAACACCGGGGCATCCACCTCGGGGGGAGATGCCCAGCGCTTAATCGCCTCCGAAGGAAAGGGATATTTCCTATCCCACCCCTGAGGGATGCCAGGGAGCCGAGCCGGCCTGTCCCATTCCTTAGCAATGATTTTGTCAAAATGCCGTTGTGTAGGGAATTCCAAGCGCGGCCTGGATTCCTCAAACAATTCACCCTTCTGCTGTGACACCTCCTCAGGAGGAGAAATATTCAGAACCTCTAACATCAGAGCCAGAGCGTGAGGAGTATCGGAGGATCTCCCCAAGTCACCAAGCTCAGCATCAGCACCAAAGGACTGCTCATCGTCCGAAATATCAGAATCCTCATAAACTTCCCCTTCCTCTAGCGGGGAATAATCAGACCAATCCAGATTATTAACATCCTCCTGGTCCTCCACCAGCGGAGCCAGCGACAAATGCTTTCTCTTAGTCAGGGCCTTACGGGCAACCGAGCTGGAGATAATTTTTTCAAGGTTAGCCAATCTTGCACACATCTCAGATTGCAGCTCCCGGCCCATGACAACGTCACATGGGTTGCGTGTCAAGGTGGGAGGAGGAGATGAAGCGACCGGCGGTGCAGACCCAGACGCCTGGGGTTCGGACTGCCGCGTAATAGTCTGCTGTGCACATGGAATACACAGAAGTACATCGTCCCCAGAAATGGATACCCCACACAACATACACTTTCGGGGATGCCCCGAGGGGGCCCCGAGCCCAGTATCCGGGGATGCCTCCATAAGGTGAACTTTTATAGGTATAGTCGCAATGACCCAGGGAATTACGCCACTAGACAACCCGGGATGTCCCTTTAATGTCCCGAGTGGGAGGATTTATGGACAATAAAGAACCCAGTGATTAAGGATCGGGAGAGACCCCCTAAATGCTAATGGAGAACCTCCTGAAGCACCACCTGGAAGACAGAAAGGAAGGGCTAATAAGACTAATGAAGGCACAGACACTCTTACATACAGAGGATGAGCAAAAAGGAGATGGCCAGAGGCCACTTACAGAACCGACAGCAAGTAATGTGACCGTGAGGTAATCCACCGGAGCTCGCAGCCAGAAGGGGGCGTGGTCAGCGCGGGACGCGCATGACGCCGAGCAACGCCCCCCTTCCCCTCTCTCACACAGGCAGAGCTCCGCAGCGGCGCCAGAGAAGGATGGGGGCGGGCAGCGGTGACGCGCCGCCACACCGGCCCCGCCCCCCCAGTCAAGCGTGAGGAGAATCTCCTCACAGAATAAAAAAAGGCGCCAAGAGCCGGCCGGCGCCGCAGTGTACAGAGCGGCCGCCGCGCCCGGCTCAGTAAAAGACACAGCCACACACACATTCAAACATGGGAAACAGGAGGGACGAGCCCCCGCCCCACGCCGACGGTCCGGACCCGCCCCCCCCCCCCCCCGCTAGAAGGACAGTATACATGGCGTGAGGTAAAGACCTCCGCCATTATAAAAGTGAAACACCAGCTGGGGGAAGATGGGAGGAAAAAAGACAGGTCCAGCTCCGCGCAGGCCCTGTAAAACGGCTGCGGCGGTGATACAATTAAAGAGACATTGCACAACACCCTGAACGGAACATATTAGGGATTAAATAAGAAGGGACCCACACTCCCCAACCCCACCTGTGAAAAGGGGATCCTGGGAGGGCCACTGAATGTTAAATAAGGGACAGGGCATCCCAAACCGGGGTCACCAACCCGGAGCAACCGCCTACCCTCTCATATAGGGTCTCACGGTGGAGCATAGCTCCTGAGCACCTAAGGTGCCGATATACCCTCGCCTGGACCCTCAGCCGAGGCTGGGAGGCATATGGATTTCTGGGGAAAAAAGGTCCAAACAGAAATAAATGAATAGTGGGCCGGGAGTCATCCCGGCTACCTGAAATCCCCCTGTGCAAGGAGGAGCCATCATCTTCTGACTTGCTCGCCGTCTGCAGAGATGGAAAACTGGGTGATGAGTGGGAGGTCCCAGGTATTTATGGATCAGGGAGGGGCTTTCTTTTTGCTATCATCTCTGCAGGAACGCCCACTTCAGGTCGGTATTACCCACATGTTATGGATATCTTGAAGCGGGGTGTGTGACATACTTAGAATAGTAAATTAGCCATAAACTAGTTAACAGTTAAAGCAGACCCAACAGACAAAAATGACTTAAACCGGACCAACACAACAAAGAGTGCTCATATACATCCCTCCCCAGAGCAATTTAGATTGCTGCACATAAAAATTCATTTATCTTTTTCTAACTCCTGGTATGGTAAATTTTACACACAAAATGGTGGCTCTGCAGGCCACCTGCAAACAGGAAGTACTGCTGGGTTTCCTGTTACTGTGCATTGTCAGTTATGTCAGTTGTATCAGGCAGCAGCATGGCTGAGATGTTGGGAGAGGAAGCTCCAAAATGGCTGCTACCACTAGAAAATCAGTGAGGAGGTGTTTCAGCTTTAAGTAGATGCAGGAACAAATGTAAGTGCTGACAGTCCTTCAGTATCATGCATGCAGATGGGGCAAGTGAGTTTGGGGGAGTTTTTTTTCTGCAACTGTGCAAGGCTGCTGTTCCGCTTTAACAGACGTCTGGGCTTTTGAAAATCAAAAACCATGATTGGTTGTCTTGACACCTATTCCCTGATATAATCAGCATGGGGTGATTTGATTGGTACTGCAGTCCAAAATATGGATCACATTAAAGGAGTTGTAAACCCTTAGAAATGTACTCAGCTCCCGGGCCAGTCCAGTGCTCAGAAACCCCACAGGCTCTGTGTCTTATTCTCAAAGTTCAGTTATTAAATAGCATGAAAGCAATGTCTTCCTAAGGTGACTCTGTTCTGAGGAACACTCAGGGTGGCAGTTATAGACAACACTGCAAGCAGTAGCAGGTAGGCCCTATAGGAATCCATAGGCCAGGAATTTATGGCTGTTTATTTATGTTTATTTTTACTACAGGCAGCGGGTTAGAAGCTCTATGAACCAAGGAACTCTGGACTTTAAAACTTGGGCTGATACCAAATACCCACCTGAGATATTCAGCACAGAAAGAAACATCTGCCACAAAAAGAAGTTTCTAACCAGAGCATCGACTCTCCCAGCATATTCCAATGACTGGGGTCCGGAGCAAAGCGACAACATGATTCCACTTTAACATGCTACTAATCTGAAGATGGAAAAATCTAGCGGTAGGCAATCTTGGCTTATAAAAAAAGAAAAATGCGTTATTGATGGGTTGTGGCATTGTATCTAAATTAATAAAGGGAAAGCATTGTCTTTCATTTATGGAAATGTGCAGCAACAAAAACATTTTCTGGGTCCCATTTACATTTGCGGTCCTGATGGGCAACACCCTGAACACACTTAAAAAGATGCCCCCTGTCATATTTTCACAACCCATAACACTCTCGAAATGTTTTTTCCCAAACTACCACATACAAAACAGTTTTGGGTTAAATTTTTAATCTAAAAGAGCTGGAATGTAAAAACGCCCAGACGTTATGCATACAAAAACCTCCACCACTCTCCAGATTCCTTCCTGTCTGTGAAGGTCCAGAAGGTGGGATATACATTCCCTACCCCTGGAATGTGGAGTTCTGAAATGTTTGGAACATGAATTTTGCTTCATTTAGAATCCTGTTTTGCTTCTGGTTCCTCCCTGACGATTGATATATGAAACTGCTGTGGCATTTTCCAGCTGGATCCCAATCAGTGCCTCTGCTAGGTCCATTATTCAATGAAAAACTCAACTTATTTTCTTGAAGTTCCAGCGCACGTGAAACTCTTCCCAGCCTGACATCAGTACCTTCCACTGCAGTGAGAGGCATGGCAATGGCCAGGAGTGATTCTGCTTAATTATTTGTAACCTGAGCCAAAGGTAAGTAAGCTGGGACTACGAGCACACCCATCACAGTACCCCTAAAACATCCCCTCAAGTTTCACCTTTAATAAGGCATCTGCTCACCTGACCTTGTTGAGGTCCCTTCCTGAGGGTGAATATAACAAGCGATAACAAGTACTCTCACCCCGGCCCTAAAATTATGATAAAGAAGCTTAAAAATAACACTACAAGGCAAACTATAACCATGCTGCTGAATCAAACATTTTCAATTTTTTTTATAGAGAAATGTGAAAATTTCACACAAAAATTCCAAGCGTGATATAACAACGTTAAAAGCTATATTGTTTCACTTTTGCTAAATCAATTTTAATGTGAGAAAAAGAGCTCAAAAATATTTTGATTTTCGAGTGCAAAATAATTCTACTGATTCAGGTGCCTTTGATTGGCTCCAAGCATGAGTTATATTGCAAATCCAGTCTAATTGTTCTCTTATTGTTCATGGGAGCAGCCATGATGGAATTACTGCATAATGCCGCACCATTGTCTTCTATTGAGAGGAGAAGGGAGGGGTAGTGCTTTGTCTCATACATCTCAATAGAAGACAATGGTGCAGCGTTATGCGGTAATTCCATCATGGCTGCCATGCTCCCATGAGCTATAAGAGTTAGACTGGACTGGGCATTTAAATTCAAATATTTCACACATTTTTTACAGCAGCTTTCAGGAGGAGAAAAGTCTGTTTTCTGACTTCCACCATGGAGTCCTTCTACCCACTGTGCCTGGAAAAAAAAGCCCATAGAGCACCATAGGGAGGCGTATGGACATAAAACTGTGTAAAATGATTATAGCATAAACATTTATATGAAATAAATAAAAGTATCGCATACAGGACATTGGACATGTCATGGTGAGGAACAAAATGGATGTGCTGTCTGTATGACTGAGAACAGCAGGGTTAGAACTATCCTGGGCACCATGAGCAAAACACATGGACCAAACACAACACGAGGACAGTAACGTGCAATATCTTACTAACTGCACTGCATGCCGCTGCACAACTTGTCACTGGATCAGCAGAGGCAAATGGAAATTATGTAAACAATACACAATGCCATGACAATTTGGTAATTTAAGAAGGCCTGTTGTGTAAAACTCACCTTTCCCCCGGTCCTATTGCATGGTGTAATCAATCAGATTCCAGGGCCATTTGACATGGGTTTTGGTCCACTTAAAAAGGGGGACAGCATATTATAACTTTGATAAAAAATTATTATATTACAAACACACATGACCAATATAAAAGAAGGCCTGAGGCTGATGAGCACCCCCCACGCAACAGAAAAAAAAAAGGCAGGTGGTGGATATGGCTGCTCCTGGTCCCTATTGGCGCCCCTGTACATAAACAGGTGGCCAATCTAATGCATGCATATGGAGATGATTTCACAAGAGGACACACATGTGGAGTTATACATGGAAAGGTAATTAAACCGGACCTTCAACATGATTTGTTGAAAAGCTCAAACCCTTAAAAAATGATTCCCCATCATCTAAAATGAATATATTTTAAGTTTTTAGTCACTTACTTATTATTCTTTCCCCCACTGGGCTGTAACTCTGTTCAGGACTTTAGGATACGGGCGCCGCCATCTTGATTCAGAAGCATCACACTTACTGAGGAGAGGAGAGTGGGATAAGGTACAGGGGGCGGGTTATAGCTGTCCTATGCTCAGACAGAGCAGAGCTGGGGTCAGATAACGGTCAGCAGTCCCAGAATGCAGAGCAGCACAGTCGGGAGGCACTTCCTATTTGCAGGCTGCCTGATAAGATGGCAGCTTCCATAAGCCGCCATCTTGGATGTTTAAAGGCTCATAACATGCAGTAGATGCAGGTAGGATGATTTTTTATGTGGCCAATCTGTATGTACAGGGTGTGGGAAACATATAAGATAGACTCTTATTCAGAGTGAAGGTCCGATTTGTGGGTTCCCACATAGCAAAACTGCTACTTTGTGGATGCCTCCAAACAAAGCTACATAACTATGCTCACTGTAAATCACGCTCTGGGGGCTCCTCACATTCCCCCAAAAATCTACAAGAGCTAAATAAGAGCAAAGAGTAATAACTGAAAATTCAGCAGCCTTGATCTATTACCAACAGATAAATGCTTGTAGTACATAGACAACACTATGCAGTGAAATCCATTATTCAGACATTAAACTCAGATCTACTCGTCAGACTCGTATTCAAACAGAAACCTGCACTGTTACATAAAGATGTAAATTAAGTTCAACAAAGGGTCAGCACGGGGGCCAGTTCAGCTAAGCACATGAATGTTTATTGGGAAATTCCAGCCATTTTTCAGAGTTTACCACTTGTAAAGTTGTTTTCACTTCCACTTGTACATTTTTTGAGTGTCTTCAAGTACAGGAATTTAATTCAACAGCCATTGTGAATCACTCCTACGTTTTAAAAATTCTCAAATGCTGGCCATGATTCTTAAAGGATATATATATATATATATATATATATATATATATATATATATATAGCAACCCACACCACCACCCCCGGAGGAAGCCTGCCACCCGGAACAGGCAATTTCATTTTTTTTTATTCAACCCTAGAGATGAGTGATTTGTAAAAGTTTGAACTTGGCAAAATTCAGCGAATCATCCAAATCAAACTTCATACTCAAAGTTCTCTCATCTCTAGTTACAATTACCATGATTAAGGGCCATGCGGTCTTTGAAGATGTTCTGTATCTGGAAAGGATTTTTATAGACTTTAAATGTATTAATTCAGTAAAGTAGGTCTTATATTGCTGAAGCTGGCCGACGATCATCTAATTGACCTTGCTCAGTCCCATAAGTTCTCCATGTAAGGCCGCTTTTAGGTATTTAGACTGAAACGAAAAATCTGTCCATAAAGTTCAAACAAGCAAAGAAATCCAATGTACAGAACAAAAGGTTTTCCACAGTGCAACAAATGACAGGACACAGAGGGAAGGAGACTCGGAATCCCGGCTTTATTTGGACGATTTGCATTTCCTGGATGGGCACAGTGACGGGAAGCTTAGTGACATACAGTATATACAGTATTAGACAAACCTTGCAAGTCACAGCATCGTCATAATATAAAGAAACCATCTTCTCCAACACAGCCCCGATTATCCGAACCGTCTCTCATGAGCATAAAACGTTCCAACATTCCACAATAAAAAATATATTAATATAATAAGAATCTGATAACCAGTGTTTATCATCATAAGCAATAGTGCTTCCAATCTTCCCTTATCCCACCCTGGCTTAAGGCATCACAAATTAGATACAGAGTTTAAGGCAACCACTCCTACGTCCTTCAATTTATATCGAATCACGTGTCACCAATACAGCTGAACAAAGTGAATACTTTGGAAACTCCTCAACTCCGGTCAGTCTGCACAGCCATAGGAGCTAGAGAATGGCAGTTGTCCATCTATAGACATAGTGCAACCCCTATTAGAAAGCACTGTGTCACATGGTGGTGGCATGGCTGCATACGAGTGAATGAAAGCGGCGGAGGGCTGGTTGCTAGGAAGGACCAGAACTTCCTCACACAGCATACACAATGCAGGGGGTTAGCGGGTAGGGGCACATTTCACTTTCCAGGAAATCCTTGGCTACATAACACATTATATACAACCATTCTTTCTGCTCAATCACTTATTTAAAAGCTGCTATTGTAGATCATTAAGTGGATATAAGCCCTCCCTGGCACAGATTTGCCCTGGCCAGCATAGGTGCTAAGCCACCCCTTCCTGCTGCTGGTATACTCCACAGAAAAGTAGCTGGAGCTCCTGACATACTACTGCCACACCACCACCAATATAGAATGTGTGGCACTCCGGTATGTGTGCTGTTCCCAGGTACCCCATCAGACAGCAGGGGCAGGAGCAGGTGGGTGAGGGTGTCAAGGACCTGGACTATCCCTGGCAAAAAAGTCTGCTTTAAAATGGGACCAAAACTCTGTTTGGGGCCCGCCCTTTTAACCACCACATGTGAAATCCCCTGAAATGCCCTTAAACTCACCTGCTTCCTCAATCCCACAACACATGCGTGGCTTTGGCCCCTGCACCCTGGCTCTGCATGCTGCTGCAACCGGCAGACTTGGATGATTGTACGCGGGTGCGTGCAGGACTGACAGAGCAGTGATACCGCCCGGTGCTGTGGCAATGATGTGAGCACTTGGGCCATTCACTTCTGGTGAGCGAGGATGCTGGAGCCAAATGGCACATGTGCCATTGGATCTAGGAAGGGGAGTCTGGGAGATTCCACAAAGAAGGGCTTCCTCAAATCTTTTAGACTTTAGGGCCAGGACATCTGAATTATTGTGTTCAAAATTCATTGAGGTGATGTACAGAACCAAAATTAGAAATATGTGTCTGTCCAAATATTTATGGACCTAACTCTGTGTGTGTGTGTATATGTATATTATATGGTCTGGTATCTGGTAACTAGAGGGCTTCTCATCTGGCAGCAGTCTTGGCATAGTGCACCTTGTGGCACGGTTACAGGTAAGCCACAGCTCGCCATAGGAATCATGTCCTGCTGGTTGGCCAGGGGGCCCATCACAGCCATCTTTAGTTTGTTGGACCAAATATTAGAACCTCCTCTATCATCAGGGTTATTTTACCAGAAACCTTGCTGTCCTTAACACTTGCATCCACAAAGTTACAGGAAACGCCCCCCCGCTTTTATGAGGGGAGCTTGGACAACTCAATTGCCCCTAACCCTGAGGCAGCCATCTTTAGTTTGTTGGACCCAATATTCGAACCCCCTCTATCATCAGGGTTATTTTACCAGAAACCTTGCTGTCCTTAACACTTGCATTCACCAAGTTACAGGAAACGCCCCCCCCAGGGAGCTTGGACAACTCAATTCCTAACCCTGAGGCAGTGGCATTGCGGGCACTTAATGCATGGGTGATTTTGGATTCATACATTATATAGGCTTTAGTAAGAAAAGAAAGAGAGGAGAGGCAAACAATAAGATAAACTGGCTTGGAAGAACCTGTTTTTCAGACATGGGATGGGAGTAAAATGCATTAGAATGGCAGTCTAGGTTTACGTTAAAGGACCTTAAGGTGCTTCTCAATGTTGAATGGGCCACCTACTTTATGCTGCTTAGGAAGCCCAGCAATCGGGCAGAGATTTTCACCAGGTTTGCTCCTAGCACTTTTAGAACATTCCACATGACCGTCAGCAGCCAATGGGGATTGCCACGGGGTCGCGAGCGGAGCTGTGAATGCACAGATGCAGCAACATGGACTGGTGACTATTATTCCTGGCTTATAAGTGTAGGGGTTCTATCGCCTGCGGTTGAAAATGGGCCTTTTTTGTTTCCTTAGATCAGAGTCTCCCAACTAAGTTCCCCTGGCGGTAATCGGGAGGAGTGTTCATTGTTGGGACAGGTAGAATATATATATAAATATATATATACCTCCATCGTTCCAGCAAAGTCTGTATAAGGGTGGTACTCCTTGAAAAAAGGTCGGGATACCTTGTCCTAGAATATATATATATATATATATATATATATATATATATATATTACATTGCATTATTTTACACTGTTAGTACCCACTAATCCTAGCCACTGCGAGCATGGCCACACATCATACTGCATATAGCAGCATCCTATGGGGGGAGGGGGAAGATATGAGCATAGACTGGTGGAAGATCTGGCCAGCCAGGCAAAGATAAGCACCTTCTCATATGGGTGTAGCTATTATGATAAAGGCAACTGGACTTTATTCTGAATTGAGAAAGCCAGCCATAAATGTCTTCAGGAACATAAATACAGCAAGTCCCAATGCCTTGATTTATTACTATAAATATAACAAGGCCTGGACGACTGAGAATCTTCACATACTTAATGAGAAACTCCAAGCTTTTTGTAACCCTGCAGCCACCCCACCCTCTCACTGTGCTAGGCCCAACTGGGGTCATTAAAATAATAAAACTTCTCACCTAATCACTGCAATTCTCCCCTGATTCCAGCAGGGGGCAGCCATGGACTGAGTGTCAGTTGGACTTGAGAGAATGATCAGTACAGTCACACTGCTGCATGGCATTGGGTGGCAGACCTGGCAGAGTGCAATATCTGCAAGATGGCTGCAACCAGGACCTAATGCTACCTAGAGACTGGACTTCCACTTTCATATGAGTGCATACAAGGTGGCTGCTGCCATGCAGAGATACCAGGGAGGAAAGGTTTACCCGCAGGGAGTAGGGAACACGTCTAATTTTTGGGGCACTGGAGTTGTGCAAATGCATTTACAGAAACAGAAATCATTAAGGCCTAGTCTACATTCAATAGCATGACATGAATTACTGGTATGGCTTATTAAATTAGAGTATTTTACAGGTTTAAAGAGGACCAAAAGCCATCATGTAAATCCCCCACCAGGGGCATCGTGCTTTGTAGTGTGAAACCCTCCAGTGTATATATATATATATATATATATATATATATATATATATATATATATACATATACATATACATATACAAGGGGGGTCCCCGCTGTGTGGGATCACAGTTGAGTGTCTGCTGATGGAGGCACACAGGGCAGAGGGGGTAAGCGGTTTAGCTGCAGCACCTCAAAGTAAGAGGACATACCTATTGGGCAACCATTTTTCATCAACTTTTTCAGTACTATATTTCTGTCCATTAGATATGATGACCACACCGCACCTCTGTACAAAATAAAAAGAAGAGGAGGGGCCAAGAAATGCTTCCTCACCCACGAGGAGCAGCTCAGCAAATCTGCAATACACAGCAGAATATTTAAAGGAAAGTAACCTTTATTGTACAAAACACCAACACGCAAAACAAATAGGGGACAGTGCCTAAATACCAACTAATAAATAGTCCCTAAGCAATATATATATATATATATATATATATATATATATATATATATGCCTTGCAAGACATATAAATCAGTCAAAAATAAATAAATATTAATGTATATAATTAAATACAATGTGATGCAGATAAAAAGTTAGTAGAAGTAAAAAATGGTTCAATAATAAAAATCCAAATAAATATTCCAGACAGTAAGTGGAGGGGTCACTTATATACCTGGCAGCAAAATGTTTCTAGCCAAGCTTGTGTGTTTTCTTTGTTTTTTAACTGAAAGGCAGAAGAATCCAAGGTTTTAAAAGTACCAGTTTGTAGTGGACCAAAAGTGGACCACTTGACCCCTGGGGTGGCTGATGAAGTAATCTTGGGGCGTCTCGATTCAGGATACCCTGTTGTGTGAGCACCCAAGATCGCCCCACCTTCACTCACCAGCCACGACCACATCCCTGGCAAGCCTGTAGCTGAGACACGCTCCTGTGCCCAGCCATTCAGATAGGCCGGAGATAAGAGTGCACCCCACCACGCAGGGAAACTGGGAATGCAGCCGTTTGCATTCCCTGAGGCCAGGCTTTCTGTTTAAACATGGCTAGATGCTGATTATTAACATGCATGGTGAGCACAACGCTGAGAGCCTGCGCATGCAGTGTGGGACCCGGAAAAGGTGAGTTTTTGGGACAGGCATTGGAATGAAGCTGATCACCCCAGTAAAAATGAAATGGTACATGCAAAAAAACGGACCCCTCCCCCCGGGATTTCATGCCTACCAGAAGAAAACCACAAGTTTGGTGGGATTTCTCCTTTAGTTGGCGAGTAAGTTACTCCTCCTCCTCCTCTCACTAACTGACATGTTTATACAGAATTTAACATTGGGCTATTTTGTAATACAGCTCCTTCAATTGTTTTTCACCGGGCACTATGGTGGGGTTCATGCTGCTTGCTACTAGTGAGGTAAGTGCAACCTTCACACACAAAAAAGGCCACATTTTAGGTTCTAATGTTGCCATAAATTGCCCTGTACCTTTGATTGGGCATTTTTACAGGTGACACCCATCATTGTGGGTAAGGATCATTTTTCCAGTGAGGTAAGGATTTTGGAAACCGCATCCTATGGGCTATGGTTTCCTGTAAACCGCCCAAAAATATCTTTACCTTATTCAAAAAAAAGATGGAATGCATCTGTAAAAATGCCCCATCACAGGTACGGATGATTTTTATTAGGAAATGGCACTTTTTTGTGTGTTAAACCGGACCTTCAGCATCATTTAAAGTGGACCAACACCCAGGATTTTGACTATCCTGTGTCTTGGTCCACTTCGGTGGGGCACCCCCGATTGGGGTGCCCCGCTGTGTGAAACCCCCCCGAACCCCCCGAAAAACTCACCTCTCCCCGCTCCCAGCGCCGACGGACAAGCGGCTCCTCCGCCGCCGCGCGTCCCTCTTGACGCGCGCGCGCCGGCCATTCGCAGACTGCCGGCGCGGGCACGCCTAGAGGGGCGCGAGGGAGATAAGGTAAGGAGTTTGGGGTGTTTGGGGGGGTTTCACCCCGCGGGACATCCCGATCTCGGATGTCCCGCGGGGAGGGAGGTGATCGGCCCGGGAATCTTATAGATTCCCAGGCCGATCACCCGTGGGTGTTGGTCCACTTTAATGAAAAGCCCAAACCCTTAAAAAACTATTCTCTAGCATCGAACATTAAAATATTTTACGTTTTTAGTTGCTCACTTATTTTCCTTTCCCCCACTGGGCTTCAACTGTATTGAGGACTCTAGGATACGGGTGCTGCCATCTTGCCTCAGAAGCATCACATACTGAGGAGAAGAGAGGGGTTAAAGTACAGCGGGAGGGGTTATAGCTGTGCTTTGCAGACAGAAGAGAGCTGGGGTCAGGAAAAAGACAGCAATCCCAGAATGCAGAGCAGCATAATGAGAAGACACTGCCTGAGACTCCATTGGCAGTTGAATGTTAAAGGGTATAAAAAATGCAGTAGGTACAGGTAGGATGATTTTTAACGTGAGCAATATGTAGGTACAGGGTGGGGGGAACCTATAAGATAGACTCTTATTCAGGGTGAAGGTCCGGTTTAAAGGTAAAAAGATATACAGTTTGTAATCCACACCCAGGGTTACAGTTACTTCATTAATAATCAGCAGAACCCCTAATGTATGTGGCATCCTTCGCCTTGCTGTTTTGTAGATCCCTACTAATTACTGTATCCATTACAGTATTTTTATTCTTTTTTTATTACTGTTGCCTATTTTCTAGTTCTGCATAGGGACTATTGATAATAGGTATTTAGACACTTTATTATTTTACGTCTGGCTTGAGCATTTGAGAACGCTATAGGTTTTCATTGTCCTTGGTGTATAAGTCTGGTGTTTTTAACAGCAAGGGTTACTTTGTGCGGTAAAGGTTGGAAGCGCTTATTTTGGGGGCGTATATATTGGCCCCTCCTTTTTCTACACTTTTCTGCTGTGACCAGCACAAAATAAAAAGGTTCGTATATTTTCTAGAGACGTGGAAGCATTGGCTTTTGTTGTCCATACAATGGGCCATTTGCCCCCAATTAAATGTCTTTAGGGTCGCCACGTCACCACTTTGCTTCTAGTTGGACCTGTAAAATGGCCAGCCACCCATTAATATTTATTTTTTTGCTGGGACCACTTACAGGTGTAATGACTCAATGGTCTCAATATGGCGCCTGCCGATGTGTTTTATATTTACTCTTCTGTGCTAATCATGCCTCTGAGCAATTAAAGCAGACCAACAGTCAAAAAAAAAATCCAGAGCAACACAACAAACAGTGCTCATATGCATCCCTCCCCTGGGCAATTTTGATTGCTGCACATAAACATTAATTTACCCTTTTCTAACTTTTTCTTTATTCAATTTTAATAACAAGATGGTGGCTCATGCATTTGCAGGCCACCTGGAAACAGGAAGTGCTGCTGCGCTTCCTGTTACTGTCCATTGTCAGTTATGTCAGTTGAATCCAGGCAGCAGCATGGCTGAGATGCTGGAAGCAGAAGCTCCAAAATGGCCGCTACCTTTTTTTTCCAACTGTGCCAGGCTGTTGGTCCGGTTTAAATGTTTGGTACTAGGTTCTGTTAAAGCGCTCCTCCACTCAATAACACAAACACTCACCCCCCTTCAATCTCTCTCACAAAAAAAGACTAACTGGCTGTCCAATCATTTTTCCAAGCATTTGGAGTCATGCTACTCTGGATTTGCAGTGGCTGTTCTGGGTGAAGCAGCTACAGGGATCATGTGTGTGACTGCTATGGCAGTGATTGGTTGGCTAAGCAGTTATGCTCTCTGCAGCAGCTTCATTGGAGGAAACAGGGCTCTATAGCACTGGACACATGGGACCAGGCACCAAAATAAAATAATACCTTGAAAATTGTGCATAGCTGGAAAAGAGATAGGGGGGGGGGGGTACCACAAGGAGACATCAGCAGTGGACTAGTCCACATTAAAGCATCTTTATGATGTCACCCCACACCAGTACCTTTTGGATGGTTTCGCCATCTTGCCTTCCCCCCTTTCCCAGTAATAGATTGGGCAATTTCCCCAAAGTCCCGGATTGACGGGGGGTTTGAGTGGCAGGACCAGCTTTTGCCAGATTACATAATCGCCCAGCGACCGGGATTTGCATATGCAGTTCTCTGAATCTTGCAGTGATGGGTCTTCTATCATTATGTTTGAGATGGATTTAAATCAACTTAGAAATAATCTTTTAAAAAGGTTTGCCTTTTGGTCCAGCAAGGTCCCTAGGGGGCATTACGGTTTGTGTTAACGCGGAACAAAACAATACAATTCTGTGAGATACTCACCTGTAGAATTGATATTATACGCATACAGCACGTCCTGCTCCATCTATAATACTTACACATGGGTAATCCTCCGCCAGAGGGCGCTGTGCACTGCAGACATGCAAAGACAGGCTCCTCCTGGCCCTTCATATACCCAGGGACCTCCCACAAATCCCCAGTATTGAAAAGCAGTGAGAAAGAAGCCGGGAGAACCAACCACCAACTGGTAACAATAGTAATGATAACAATCACCATACAGGGGATCCAGAAAAATGTAAACCAGGGTGGGGTGGAGCAGGACGTGCTGTATGCGTATAATATCAATTCTACAGGTGAGTATCTCACAGAATTGTTCTAAGCATACAGCACGTCCTGCTCCATCTATAATACTTACACATGGGACATCCAATAGCAGTGTCCATAAAGCAGGGTGGGATCCCCAAAAACAAGGCACAGCGGACAGTAAAGGCGCTGTCACCTGTAAAACTTTGCAACAGGCATGACATGAGCAGAGGCTCTAACGTCAATCTCATAACAAGACCTTTGAAAGGTATGAACAGAGACAAGCAACAGTCTAGTAACTTATTCAACAGAAATAACCTGGTGCTGAAGGGCCAATGGTACCCAAGCACCAATATAATGGAATAAAATGAAAAAGGGGAGATTCTTCCCCCTCAAAGGAATAGGCCAGTGTAATGACCCAACCAGCCCACAGGCAACAGAAGCCTCGTGGAAAACTTGTAACTCCCCCTAAGGGGAAGGAGAACTGCTCACCCGACCGAAGGCGGGAATACTGACACCTTCACTAGCACGAAGCCAAAGGCTTTACTTAGGACCAGGAGGCATCCAAGAAGGATTAATCCAAAGGACGCAGTGGCGCTGGAAACAGGCGATATCAGGCGCATACATAAGGAGGCGCCCGCAGACTCCAAGGGCATCAGTCCCCCTAAGGGACAAGAAACCCTCAGGGGAAAATTGCAACACCTGTTGAGGGAATGTAGACCCTCATCGAGCCAAGGCTAAGTAATCATATCCACCTTCTCAGGCACACGTCTGACTGAGGCAGGAGCCCCCAAAGAAGCACTTGGACTACAAAGCAGCTCAGACAGCATCCAGCAGAAGTCCCCAGGGAAAAATCCGCAGGGCAAACAAAATGAAAATTGATCCCAGCAGGGACCATGGAACTACTTGGGAGATGCACCTAAGCAATCGCCAAGAGAACTCCTCACAAGGAAGACAGAACCAGACTCTTACAGGAAGACAGCCAGGACAGAACCTGAACCTTCAGAGTCCCTAGATGGGGAGCCAACCCCAACCTATGCTGTAATGACTCTAGAACCCTGGGAACCGAGAACGTCCAACAGGGAAGAGACCAAGACTCATGCCAATCAATATGGGTATACCATAAACCACAATAGACGGAGGAAGAGGAAGCCAAGGAAGCTTGCTCCTAGCCCCCCATATACCGAGTCACCCAGAAGATAAGGCCCGTCTCCAAGGGGTGAATGAATCAGCTGTCAAGCCCCAGACTAGAGTCTGTATATTGGGACGACAACAGAAGGGGCCTGACAAGGGCAGAACCGCACTCCTGAGAGAGCAAACAGGTCAGCAGACTTCAGCAGAAGCATCTGCGAACCACAGTCCACAAGGCCACCCAGGCCATCAATCTCACGGGTCCCTTTATCAGCACAACCGTGCGCAGAACCCCACAAGTAGGGTGAACGAAGAGAAGGCATATAAAATAGAAAGTCTATGCATAATTTTACTAAGCCCCCATGACCAGAGTCAGAATATTCTGGGACAGTAAAAACAAGGGCGGAGCCCCTGTGGTATAAGCGAGACCCAACAGAGCCACCCTAGTTGGCTCTCAGAGCGACATCAGGATAGCATAACCTGCCGCTGAAAGGCAACCATTCGAGCGAATACCGCTGAGAAGCAGGGGACGTAGACCCCCGCCCAAATCAGGATCAGGAACCCTCCAGAGGGAGCATCCTGCTTCAAGCTCCAGACCAATAATAAAACAGGCCATTGTCTTCCAACAGGCCAAGAGTCCCCAAATAGACAAGTCCTAAAAGAGGACGAAGTCCAGCCGTATAGAGTCAACGGAAGGCACACCGTTTCAACAAAACCAGTAGGTAAGATGGACCCTCTAGGGGACCCTACCTAGGAACCACAGGGGGTTGTGGAAGAAATTCCCCCCCCCCGCCAACCTGCAAGACTTGGTACCCAAGGTGACCATTCACAGGAAGATGCAAGTAAGGAAGGGGGTGCCCCCTGACAGGGCCCTTGAATATGATCAGCTCAAGAGGAACCACCTTACCAAGGGGGAATGAGCACAGACCAAGCCCCAGGGGTGCTGGAACCCCATGTAGGCTCAATAACCTACTGTGCCGAAGAGCCCAAGGGCTCAGTATATAAGGGACATCATCTGATATGCCACCAACGGGCCCACCAGCTGCCATCCCGCCTGGTGAAAGTAAGATGTCAGTAAAGGGGGACTAAGCACCCATCCAGTAACTCCCAGGGGACAACGCTGGCCGACCAATCCACTCGGCCTGACGTAGAGACTGGAGAGTAAGGAAAGACGACCCGGTAGGTCCTAATGCAGACGCCCCCCCCCAGGCATGTCCGAGACATCACCCCCATTCGCACCATGGCGAGTAGCCTGGAAACGAAGGAGAGGCCACAAATAATGCCTCAATCCGCAGGGTTGGTCCTGCAACACCGTCTAGTAATGGTCTTGGTGTCCAGCAGACACAAGGGGAACTAAGAAGATCTAGTACTCCACAGGGGGCCGGAAGCCCCCCTTGCACAGGGAGCCTGTGTCCCAAAACAGAGGTCTCATACAGGGACTACCTGTGAGAGTAGAATTGCCAGGCCTACCATAGGCCAGCGTGGCCCAGACTGCCTCATACTGTTGAGGGAAGGAGGAAGGTTAAAATAGAGGCCAAAGCCCCATACCGTTAAGGGCAACCTGTAAGTAAGCCCAAACTCTGTAGGCCCAGTACGGCCTACCCCAAGCCCCTGGTGAAAACCAGGGGCTAGAAGCACCCTGACAACCACTGAGAGGGACCGCCCAGCAAAGCTATCCTGTGTCCAGGGGAACAACCTCCTGGAACCACCAGAAGGAGAAGGTACATTCCTAGATGGTGGACAGCTGCTGCAGCAGTACCCTCGTCCAGAAGGGCAAGGGCGTCCCTTCATGCTTGGGAGGTCTTGGCAGATTTGGACTTAGTCCTGCCAGAGGGCCCAGGGCGTTGCCTGCCTACCCCATGGTGGAAATCCACACCGAACAGTTGGAAGCACACCTCAGGTTCGCGTTTGACACTAACGTAGGGAGGTGGAGGGGTGACCCTGCCCCGGGGAGGCCGGAGCGGCCTTCTGCGCAAGGGTGCTTTACCCTTTTTACCAAAAAGGTCCAAACGGGCCCCAAATAATCGCCGTCCTCTGAAGGGAAGGCACGCGAGAGCCTTTTTCGTAGCATCGTCAGCACCCCACTGTCGCAGCCAGACCAGGCGGCGAATAGCTACCACAAGGGCAGAGGTTCTAGCACACATCTTAAAGCAGACCTTCACTCTCAATAAGAGTCTATCTTATATGTTTCCCACACCCTGTACATACAGATTGCCCACATTAAAAATCATCCTACCTGCATCTACTGCATGTTATGAGCCTTTAAACATCCAAGATGGCGGCTTATGGAAGCCGCCATCTTATCAGGCAGCCTGCAAACAGGAAGTGCCTCCTGACTGTGCTGCTCTGCATTCTGGGATTGCTGACCTTTACCTGACCCCAGCTCTGCTCTGTCTGAGCAAAGCACAGCTATAACCCACCCCCCCTGTACCTTATCCCACTCTCCTCTCCTCAGTAAGTGTGATGCTTCTGAGTCAAGATGGCGGCGCCCGTATCCTAAATTCTTGAACAGAGTTGCAGCCCAGTGGGGGAAAGAATAATAAGTTAGTGACTAAAAACGTAAAATATATTAATTTTAGATGCTGGGGAACCGTTTTTTAAGAGTTTGGGCTTTTCATAAAATCACGCTGAAGGTTCGGTTTAATGGTGTCTTCCAGTGCTGATAGAATAAACTTCACAAACGCATCACAGTCTGATAGCGCATTAAACACCCCCCAAGGGAGGTCCTCAGGACGGTGATCTAGTACTTTTCTGACAAGAGTCCTGGCGGCCACCGCAGTGATGGCCGCGGCACAGACCGGGCGCAGAGCCATCCCTGCACACGAAAAGGCATGGGAAGCCAGTCTGTCAATGCGCCGGGCCTCAGCATCCCGAAGGGTACGGTAAAAAGGAGCCGTCATGAAAGGGGGGTTAGTAACCCCTATAACTGGTGCATCCACCACAGGAGGTGCTGACCAAAAATTAACCACATCAGGAGGGAAAGGGTACTTCCAATCCCAGACCCCTGGGACCCCTTTAAGTTTACAAGGCGATTCCCATTCTTGGGATATAAGATTCAGGAAATGATCCTGTTCTAGGAACTCCAAGTGCGGCGGCGCTGTATGGAAACTCTCCTTCTTAGGCTTGGGGGTCTCCCCAGGGGGGGAGATTGACAAAACCTCAAAGATCTTAATAAGAATTTCATCTGTGTCACACAGGCCCCAAGAACCGGGCCCAGAATCATCACAGCACCCGGGCATCTCGTTCGAGGAGCCCGAATCTGAGAATAGCTCACCTTCCTCAGAAGGATCAAGGTCCTGCATATCAGCAGAGTCATTGATATCGTTAGGAACCGGAGAGCCAGGAGGCGTCAGGGACCGCTTCTTACCAGGGCCCATACGCTCCGCCAATCCAGACAGCACCTGCTCCGCCGTAGGCAGCACGTGCGGCACGGCTTGCAGGTCATCCCCGCTCGAGTGGGACTCATCAGGAGTGATATTTAGGTCCGGGGAGATGGGTGTATTGAAGGAAGGTGCAGCCATTGTTAGACCTGCCTGTTCATCACACGGTCCGCAGACCTGTGCTCTGTCAGCCTCAGCCTGGGGCTGACCACACACTGCACACAGCCGGTCATGTCCCAGGGGGACCCCGGTTACATAATTCTGAGATGCCTCCATATGGTGATTATCAGAGCAGTATGCCCGCAGGGATTTACGCAATAGGCAACCCTGGATGCCCCAAGACCCGCTAGGAAGTGGGAGAATTTGTTATGTGGACCCGCTGTAATATATGTTAGGCCGGGAGAAGCCACCGAAGTCCTGGTGTCTGAAAGACATAATGGGACAAGAGGGGTGGTGTCAGTGCCATGCGCAGCCGAATACACATAGAACCATGCCGCCCCAGAGGGCACTTACATGACCAAGGGAGGAGGCGGACCGCACCACGCGCGAAGATTGTCAAAATGGCGCCAAGCGAACCTCGAGGGGCGGGCCAGACCAGGCTGTGACGTGGAGCGCGTCATGCCGAGTCTCCGCCTCCCCCAAAGAGCGCAAAGCTCTAACCAACAGAAATACGTAGAACAGTTGGATAGAAGGCGCATGCATAAAGATGCTGACACACTGGAAATGATGCTGCCGTCTAGACAGTTAAAACCAAAGGCCTTAACGTGTTACTTCACACTAGGACTGCCACACATACCCCCCCCCCCTTTCTTTTCCCCCCGAGTTACGGGAGGAAGCGAGGGAGAAGCGGACCAGCGTTCATGGACTAAATCTGTGAGGGGCACGGGCAAGAATGTGGGAGGGGCATCCACTAGAGGCTCACCATCGGCCTAACCGCCCTACCCTATGGTGGGGGATTGCGGTGGAGCGTGGCTCCGTTCAGCACACAAGGTGCTGCCTACCTTCACCCGACCCACGCAGCCCAGGCTGGGAGGCATATTCTCCCGAAGAGGACGGGTGGAAATAGTCCCGCAGGGCCTCGGGCTGTAAAGCCCCGCTCGCCTGCGAGAGCGTGATACTTCATGTCTTCGCAGTTCAGCACTGCAGAGAAATCTGGGGATTTGTGGGAGGTCCCTGGGTATATGAAGGGCAGGGAGGAGCCTGTTTTTGCATGTCTGCAGTGCACAGCGCCCTGTGGCGGAGGATAACCCATGTGTAAGTATTATAGATGGAGCAGGACGTGCTGTATGCTTAGAATACAGGATTTTGGATGCCCTGCTGTGTGAAACAGATCAGCTAGAAAAACTCACCTTTCCCTGGTCCTATGGCGCACACATCCAATCAAAGCAGTTTGCCGTGCATATTCAATGCTCTGCAGATGGCTCTGTTTATGGAAATTGGGAGCGAAAGAGGGTGCATCCCCAGCAGTGGGCCGCTCCTGCCCCCACCCCATCTGAATGGATGGGAACAGGAGTGCGTTCACAGCCCACAGATGCTGGGGATGTGGCCAATATTTACATTGTGAGGGAGCCAGGGAGGTGTTGAGCTTCGCGGCGCCCCAGGATGATGGCGTTTTGTTCGGTTTTAAAGTAAAGAGCAAGTTAATATATTGAATATATATATATATATATATATATATATATATATATATATATATATATATCTCTATTGATATCCAACACGGTTGTAAAATGCGACCTGTTGCACAGAAGTGTCATCCCTGCTTCCTCCCCGAATGTCCTTTCTATTTGTGTGACCGGCTGCAAACCAATCAGATTAGCTGAACAGTTGGGATGCGCATAGAGGGAAGCAGGGATGCTGTGCAGGGTAGAATGCTGCATTTTACAGTCACACTGGAACAAGGAAGAGGGTGAGTACATTAACTCAATCAGGAAGCCCCCTCGGGACTGGTTTAAATTGGACCAACAGTCAAAAATGACTTAAACCAAACCAACACAACAAACAGTACTCATATACATCCCTCCTCAGGGCAACCTGGACACATAAACATTTTACCATTCTCTAACTCTGCTGTAGTAAATTTTAGAAACAAAATGGCGGCTCATGCATTTGCAAGCCACCTGGAAACAGGAAGTGCTGCTGGGCTTCCTGTTACTGTCAGTTGAATCCAGGCAGCAGCATGGCTGAGATGCTGGGAGAAGAAACTCCAAAATGGCCGCCACCTTTCTTTTCCATCTGTGTGAGGCTGTTGGTCAAGTTTAAGTCATATATCAATTTTCTTTCTTCTGTAGTTTTAGTTCTCATTTGGACCAAATCAAATTAAAATGAAAACCTGCTGGGCACGTAGAAGGTTATATTGATGCCGCTCCCGCTACACCCGAATGACGATCAAATCAGCAGAGGACCAGTGTTCATTGAAGAACTGATATTGCAGATAAAATAATCTCAAATATAAATAATAAACCTCCTCCCCGATACAGTGTGTCAGCCCTTCCAATTATAAATATAAAAATGGCTATAAATATATATATATTCTATTTCCTGATCCTTCTGTTTAAACTCTGAGATTCCTATAAAATTAGACTCATTAACCCTCATTAAATCCTCTTTTTCTCCATACACTCTTCAGAAATAGCCTCCATATAGAGTCCAAACACGTCCCCCATTTCTCCAGGCCTCTCATCAAACCCTCAGTAGCCTCTGAAATATCAGCTCATCTGTCATCTTTCCAATGGGGAGGCAGTAAAGGCACGCTACAGCCAATCAGGGAGACAAGTGCTTCCATCTTGGCGTTCAACTTGCTGCAACTCCTTAAACCTGAGCTAGTCCATGTCTCTCCTGGCTCCGATCTCTGGGATGAGACACGGCAGTGGATTATGTGGCCGCGTCTTGTAATTCTGCGTGTCTTATACATTTGAAGCAATCGAGTAGACTTTCCACTCT
Organism: Gastrophryne carolinensis; assembly: GCA_027917425.1. Classification (NCBI taxonomy): domain Eukaryota; kingdom Metazoa; phylum Chordata; class Amphibia; order Anura; family Microhylidae; genus Gastrophryne; species Gastrophryne carolinensis. The sequence goes on along the minus strand of CM051237.1, from coordinate 76,860,702 downwards.
TAGTCTTGTAAGTTTTCCAAGAAAAGCTTTGATGTTAGTTGTTCGATTATTCAAGCCCTTGAATGACATTGCACCCGATTTATGGAATAAACCATACATAGGACTAACCGCAGAGTCGCAGATACCAGTTGCAGAGCGTCTTGGTTTGTTTAGTCTGGCACTTGTTTAGATCAAATTGACCCTTAGGAAAACTAGAAACATGAGTGCTGCATTATGGAAGGCACTGGAGTCATGTGGGCTTGCATAGGTAGGTTGGCAGGGGACCATGCAGGTGAGTCAGTAGCTGACAGTGAAAAAATCTGGACCATTGGGCCCTAGTGCATGTGGATAGCTTCTAAAACAGCTGAAGGTCGAACCTCACCCAGACCTCCCCTGTTGGCACTTCGTGAAGCAGTAAACGTTTGGTGGAGGGACCCTTACTCTCCTGTTCAGTCCGGATCTTGGCCAATGGCACTTCTGTGCGGCCCAGAAAGTCTGAAAAAGGAAACAATGAGACAAGTTATACTTCTAGAAAAATCTCGTCCCTCCAGGGATGTCTTACTTCTCCCGTCTTACTGTCCCAGCAGCACCCTACTGGAATCCATCCTCTGTGGATGTCACAGTGAATAAAGCAGGGACACAACCTTCTTTTAGTCTAAGGGCTGCATTCACTTATTATACTTATACAAGGGAAATCAAACAAGCTGGGGAGAGTCTACATAGGCATCTACATAGGCATCTCCAGACAGACCTAACACTCCAGTAAGCACAAGTGTCCCTGATTTGGAGGGACTGTCCCTTATTTGATCCGTGTCCCCCTGTCCCTTGTTGTTTTCATTTGTCGCTCTTTGAGGTGTAACACACAGATCTGCATCAATAAATGATTCATTTGCCTATTCAAAGTGTTAATATTGTTAACTGTTACAACTTCTCTCATATCCATCCATCAATTAGGGGGTGTGGTCTAATTTAACAAATGTTCCTCTTTCCCACCCCGAAAAGTTAGTAGCTATAAGTATGCTCGTGTGTAATCTACCTCTACAGAGAAGGTCATCTGTGCCTCACTGCCTGCTTTGGAAATAAGCAACACCTTGCCCTCTAGTGGCCAGCTGCTTGCAATGCAGGCAATGCAAGCTCAGCTCTCCAACTCCCTAAGGGTGCTGGGGGCTACAACTGATGGCCATGTCAGCTGCAGATTATGCATGCCTGGATTAAAGAACCTTGCTTTATTCATTGTGGGCCTGATTTATTAAAGCAGACCAAACCCCACATTTTTAACTAGCATCCCCTGAATTGCTCCCTCTATGAAGATTACCATTTGCTGATTTTCACTGCCCCTACTTCACTCTAATGCCAGATAATGTTGTCTGTTTTAGCTGTAAAGCTCCTCCTCCTCCATTCATTGCCACTGTTATGTGTGACAATGATGTCATTGCCACACCTATGTAATGACTGATCCCATGCCATATTACAGTGAGGACAGCAAAAAAAACAGTGTTTCAGGATGATTCCAAAAGCGAAATTATCTGTTTCTAGTTCTACACCCAAAGAAGGGAGTATCGGCAGAGGCTTTGGCTACATTTCTTTCACAAGTTCAGAGGGTTTTGTTCCACTTTAAGTGTGCCATAGATAAAGCTGCCCCGCTAGCTAGCCAACCTGTGCCAAGGGAAATCTAGTTCTGGTATAGTGAGGAGCTCATAGTAAATATCACATATCACATTATATAATGGAATTGGTGGGGTTTTTTTAGAACATTGCTTGAGCTGAAAACACGTCACATGCTCTCCTTTTATCATGTCACCTTCGTATTTAAGACTCCCACGAGGCTCAGATAATTGGCAATACTAAACAAATCCAATTTGTATAATAATTACATCTGGACAAAATATGAGCAAATAATACCATTTTGTGAATACTCACCTTGTAAAATGGGTATTCTAAGTATGTCACACACCCCGCTTCAAGATATTCATAACCTGTGGGTAATACTGACCTGTAGAGGGCGAACTGCAGAGATGATAGGAAAAAAGAAGCCCCTCCCGGTCCACAAATACCTGGGACCTCCCACTCATTACCCAGTCTTCATCTCTGCAGTCGGCGAGCAAGTCAGAAGATGATGTCTCCTCCTTGCACAGGGGGATTTCAGGTAGCCGGGATCACTCCCGGCCCGTTTTTTATCTATTTCCGCCCGGATTCCTTTATATTTCCCACATACACATGCCTCCCAGCCTTAGGCTGCGTTCCGGGTGAAGGTAGAAAAGCACCTTAGGTGCTTAGGAGCAAAGCTCCACCGCGAGACCCTATACAAGAGGGTAGGCGGCTATCCGGGTTGGTGACCCCGGTTTGGGATGCCCTGTCCCTTGGCCATTTCACCCTAGCTGGTGTTAAAAACCCCTCTCCGGATGCCCTTCTCCTTAGAGGGGGGGGGGGGACCTGGGGTTCTCCTTTCCTCTGTGTACAGGCTTTTCTTTCTTCTTTATTATAACCGTGTGTATAACTTGTGTTTGTCACATTTAATTGTGCAGCCGCTAGAGATCATTCAGCAGTTTTTCTGCCTTTTTTACCTCATGACAGGCTGAGGGGAGCTTCTCTCCTCAGTCACTGGCAGCGGGGGGCGGCGCCTGGCGCTGGCTTTATTTTATATTTACTGGACCGGCGCCGTGGCCGTCACTGTCGCAGCGGCGCTGGCCTTTTTGTTGTCAGCTGTGTATGGCGGAGGGGAGCTTCTCCCCTCACGCGCTGTAGCGGGGGGCGGGGCCGGGCTTTCGGCGAGGACGCCACGGCCCACCCCCGTTCGGCAGGGTCTGCTGTGGAGCCTGGGCTTCTTTTCAATCATTTGGCTGGGCTGTGAAGGGGGGGCGGAGCAGGGACATCGCGCTCCGCTCTGGCCACGCCCCCCTCTTCTCCTCTCTTTCCTCCTGCTGCTGCTGCTGCTGCCTCGCTCGTGGCGTGAGGACGCCATTAACCTCCTCCTAACTGGAAGGCACAGTGAGTGGCCCTCTGGGCCCCCTTCATAACTCTACTATTCTATTGATTTTTCATATGCTTATTTAGTGTCTTTATTATGTCTTCCAGGTAGACCTACATAGGGGTTTAGGGGGTCTCTCCCGGTCCTAGGGTCCCTGGGTTTTCAATATACTTATACAAATCCTCCCACTTGGGACTTTAAAAGGGCATCCCGGGTTGCTTATAAGCGTGATTCCCTCGGTCATTGCGACTACCCAAAAGTTCACCTTATGGAGGCATCCCCGAATATCGGGCTCCCCTCGGGGCAATCCTGGAAGTGTATGGGTTGTGGGGTATCCCTAACAGGGGATGATGTATTTCTATGTATTCCTTGTGCGCAGCAGACTATTACACGGCAGTCCGGACCCCAGGCATCTGGGTCAGCACCGCCATCTTCATCCCCTCCCGTCTTGACCCGTGCCCCGTGTGACGTTGTCATGAGTGGGGAGTCGCAGTCTGATGTGTGTACCAGATTGGCCAATCTTGAAAAATTTTTCACCGGTCACTCCGAACATGACAAAATTCTAACAATGTTCTGCTGTGTGAAATCCCCCGGTTTGCCCACACAACTCACCTTTCTGCCACTCCTACAGAGCATGTGCGCACTCTCGTCCAGTCAGCACTTTATACATGGCATAAAGCAGTTGTTTTGAACAGAGCACAGGCATAGGAGTGGGAGCTGCCTCAGAAAACTGTAACAGACTTTGCAAATCCCTATTTAACTAAAATGTTGTAAACATGTATGATGATGACTGAGCTTAAAAGTGTATCTCCCATGTACATATAGCGCAGGGGTGCACAAAGAGCATCATTTGGAAACTGATCGCGGCCCACAATGAATAGGTTCAGTGTTTTTAATTTTGGCATCATGGAGAGGATACTCCACAAACTCCATTAGAGCAATTTTTTAGTATGTCACACACCCCGCTTCCGAATATTCATGACACTTGGGTAACTGTCCTGTAGAGGGAGATCTTGCAGAGATGACATGAAAAAAAGGAACCCCTCCCGGCCCATAAATACCTGGGACCTCCCACCATTCCCCAGTATAAGACAGCAGTAAAGGGACCAGGAAGACCCAAATGTAAACAGCAAAGAAAAAGGTTCACCATATAAAGGATCCAAGAAACCAAAAAAGGGTGGGATGAAGCGGGGTGTGTGACATACTTGTAATAACCATTTTACAGGTGAGTAATCACAAAATGGTATTATTCCCAGTATGTCACACACCCTGCTTCCGAATATTCACAACACTTGGGACATCCAATAGCAGTGTCCATAATGGGTGGGGATCCAAAAAGGCAATAATGCAAACTTAAACTACTGCAGCTTGCAGAACTTTGCGACCAAAAACAGCATCCATTGAGGCCCGCAGATCAACCTTATAAAACTTAGAAAAAGTATGAACGGAAGACCAAGTAGCAGCCTTGCAAACTTGTTCAACAGAAGCCTGATGCTGAAAAGCCCAAGATGCTCCAACAGCACGAGTAGAATGAGCAGTAACACGAAAAGGGGGAACCTTGGCAGAATAGGCCCCAACAACGGCCTGTCGAATCCATTTACTAATGGAGGACTTAGCGGGTGCCAAACCTTTCCTGGGCCCGGAAGGCACCACAAAAAAGGCGTCCGTCTTACGAAAAGGAGAAGTAGCCACCAAATAATATTTCACACAGCGAACCACATCCAAAGAATGTAAGGTCCTCTCCTTGTCATTGCTGGGCTTAGGAAACAAGGAAGGGAGAACTACATCCTGATTGAGGTGGAAGGCCGAAACCACCTTAGGAAGGAAATCTGGCTTGAAGCGGAAAACTACCTTGTCCAGGTGCCTCGCAAAGTAAGAGGCCTGAATAGACAAAGCCGCCAACTCAGAGACACGCCGAACAGAAGTAATAGCCACCAAAAAGGCAACTTTCTGAGTGAGCAGAGAAAGAGCAATATCATGCACCGGCTCAAAAGGAGGCCCCTGGAGAGCCGACAGAACCAAGTTTAAATCCCAAACCGGCAGCAAGGGCTTTCTAGGAGGCCGCACATGAGTAACCCCCTGGAAAAATGTCTTAACCAGGGGATGAAGGGCAAAAGACCTTTGAAAGAAAACAAATGAAGACAAATTTTCTCTTAGCCGAGGCCTTTCTGGCTACAGAGCTAGAAATACATTTCTAAATATTAGCCAAACTGGCACACACATCAGATTGCGACTCCCCGGCCGTGACAACATCACTAGGGGTACGGATAAGGCAGGGTCGGGTAGGAGAAGAGGCCGGGCCCACGGACCCAGACACCTGGGCCCCCGACTGCTGCGCTATGGCCTGCTAAGCAAAAGGTATGCAAACAAGTACATTATCCCCCGCAAGGGATACCCCACAACCCACACACCGCCGGGATTGCCCCAAAGGGAGCCCGAGCCCGGTATCTTGGGAAGCCTCCATATTGTGATATTTAAGGTAGTCGCAATGACCAGAGGGAATTACGCTGTTAAGGCTACCCAGGATGCCCCTTCAAGTCCCAAGTGGGAGGATTTTATTTTATTTTTAGGAACTCTAAATCAAATTCTAAGGGACCCTAGGACCGGGAGAACCCCCCCTTTTAAAACCTCAAAAAAAGGGATCCCCCTGGAAGACATAAGAACAGGGAGTACATAAGTGTCAAACATGCACATCACCCCACAACAACATATATCAATAGATATAATGGAGAAATAACAAACATAATGCCAAAAGGAATTACTCACGGCCACAGCAAACGGCGACTGTCACAGCAGCAAGGGAATGGGAAAGAGAGAGACAGAGAGGCCGGAAGAAGAGGGGCGGGCCAGCACACATCGCGCGCTGCACCTGGCCCCGCCCCCTCCCCTCACGTCGGGCACCAGGGCGCCTCAGTGGAGCCAACATCGAGGGAGGGGCAGGACGCCATGAGCACGCCGAGCGCCCGGCCCCGCCCCCTCCTTAACCGCACCTGAAGAGAAGCAGCCTGCCCAGCTGCAAGCAACGGCCGCCCAAACACACCACGTGTAAACACACACACACACAAAACCTTTCCCCCAAAATAAAGTTCAAAAACACACGGGAGAAAAGCCCAAGGGGCACAGAGGCACACGGTAGGGGGGAGACCCACACCAATAGGTGAAAGGGCAAGAGGGACAGGGCATCCCAAGCCGGGATCACCAACCCGGACACCGCCTACCCCTTTGTATGGGGTCTCACGGGGGAGCTAGCTCCCATATACACCACAAGGTGCAGCCTACCATTGCCTGGACCTTCAGCCTAGGCTGGGAGGCATACTGCTATAGTTTAAATTAAAAAAGGTTCAGGCAGCAATAGAAACAAAAGGCCGGGGGTTTACCCCGGCTACTTGCAAGGAGAAGATAGCCATCTTCTGATTTGCTCGCCGACTGCAGAGACGAAAGACTGGGGAATGGTGGGAGGTCCCAGGTATTTATGGGCAGGGAGGGGCTCCTTTTTTTCATTTCATCTCTGCAAGATCGCCCTCTACAGGACAGTTACCCAAGTGTCATGAATATTCGGAAGCGGGGTGTGTGACATACTGGGAATAACAGCTCCGGTAGGTGGTTGGAGGGCAAGCAACCCTTCCTAGTTTTGGCCATGGAATCTATAGACCGCGTGACCCGCAACTCTCCACCGCAATGGGGCCCACTGAGACCATGCTGCCCAAGGGCCCAAATAAGCCTGGAGTGGGCCCTGACCCTATAACCACATTCATATGTAACAATCTCCAGATGCTGCCAGTTCCTATGCTGATTGCCTTAGCTCTCCAAATATATGGGTTCCATATTTAGAGCCCTCCCCCATCATTCCTGAATCATAACTGTATTCCCAATACTCAACCCATCTAAATGCCTGCCGAAATGAATTAAAAACGTATTTATTGTGGCAGAGATGTCACCCAGGGGTGGTGTTGTATTATCAATGTCACTGCGTTCCTCCAAGTCACCTCTGCCATCTCTACTTACCAAAGTGCCCCTCCTATATTACTCCCCGTGCAACCCCCCATCTTTACTTTGCCCCTATTTTTTACACAAGTTTTATTTACTCCTTCCACTTTCCCCACAGCAGGTCAGGGGCCACATCAAATGGCTTTGAGGGCCACATCTGGCCACCGGGAGAGAGGTTGATCATCAAAGATAAGGCAAGGGATCAACATCTACTAGATCCTTTCTTTTGAAGAAAGAGGGACTCTGCAAATCTTACAGACAACCTGCCAACAGCAAACTCTAAGACTTACCATCAGGAGAAAATTGGTCTCGGTCAAACACAGAGATGCAGAGGACATCCTGGTAGAGGTCCTTCAAGAAGAACTGACAGTTGAAGTTCCACTTTGGACTAAGAGTGTCAGTCATTGCCCGGCTGGTGAAGCTCTGGGATCCCATACTGACCTCACAGTAGGGGTTGCTCTTCCCTGCAGAACAAACATACAGACAAACAAACAAATTGAGGACTAGGATTAAAAAAAGGTAGCACAAAGGACAGTAACCCCAGTGACACAACTCTTACCTGCAGTGTCATATGTTTTGCCAAGTATTACAGTGGTAATACTTTAGGCAATACAGATGACCACATGACCAAGGGGTAGGTGCCTAGAAACCACCTTCCCAAAGTAAGCATGCAATCCTAGCAACGCTGGAGAGAGGAGAGTCCTATATCTTGAGTTGACTTTGCGAGCAAAGATTAAAAAGCTGTTGTCTACGTTGACAATGGGTCATTAGGCCAATCCTGAGGCAGCAATTACTACAGATAAGGAATGGTTAGGGTTTTCTTGTCCTCATAACTGGCTTTCTAGACATCTTCTATGGACAGCCCCCTCCCCCCCAAGCCATAATGGTCAGCAGCAATGGAAGACCACTTTTAGCTGTTGAGGTGATAGGCATTGAAAGAAGCCTTTAGGAGGTCTTTGTATCTTCTCTGAGGTGCTCTCCTTCTCCTGCCAAATGACTGCGCTCCATTAGCAGTCTGGCACGAGCCAGACTGCGAAAGATCAGTGTGGTACATAGATGTCAGCAGTAAAAACAATTATAATTGTCAGAAAAACTGAACCACTAACCAAAACACCCACACACAGCAGTAATGCCACACATTCCTATTTCAATGGCTGACCTAACCGAGGGAGGCAGATAAGCTTACCATTGGGTCTACAGGCCTTCAGCTCAGCTGCCTCAATAACTTGCACCATTAATCGGCCAATTCCAGAGGATTTCTGAGATCTCGCTGAAACAAAGATATGAGACTCATTATTAACTTAAACTATATGAGTATCTGGCATAAATCTTATCTTTTATAATATATTATAAACCCTTGGATAGAGCAGAGAATAGTTACAACTACTGCCATGTTCTTTGTCCAGCATTTGACTGCGTGACAGTCGATAGGGTAAGTATAAGGATTTGGGGAGTAGCCACCTATGCTCCAGCAATCCTACGGCGCATGTGCAGGCTCTCCTTCAATTAACATTGTATTAATGAGTGGCTAGAAAGATAAATGGAGGGAGCAGCAAGCAGCTCGATGAGCACTTCCCCCCGACTGTGTGCATCTGTGGTCATTCAGGACTGTGGCAAAAATGAGCAGCGCCCAGAGGGAGGCTGAGGATCCTGCTGCAGCTTGTGCTTGTGCCATGTGATCGGTTTGTTTTCTAGTGAACCTGGGGGGGTGACATTCTGGGGTTTCAGGATGCTTCACAAAGAGGGAGACAACCGGCCCTAGAGTCTTAGAGTCTAGGCCAATGGTTGCTCCTCTTTGAGCATTGCTACGGCCAAAGAGGACACATGAGGTCTGTAGTGAGCAGGGCCGGCCGGCTGACACATGATGTCCCCTTTCAGCTTCACTGCCACAAATGGGTAATCTCCTGCTGCTGATCGCCCTCCAGTCCTTGTCAATTGTCACCTGGTTCTTGCCACCTTCTGCGCTTGCATCAGTTGCCCTCTTTTCCATGTCACCTTCTTCATTGTTGCTGATCATCCCCTGTTGCTGAGGCCAGCCATGAGCAGATCTGCATACAGCAGCTGGCATTTGGTGGGTCCACTGTTAAATAATACCATGGCCAAGTGTGAGCCTGAGTGGCCCCCTGAAGATGCCAGGAACCCTGGTGATTGCCCAGGTTTGCCCTGTGCTGGCATCGGCCCTGGTAGTGAGAGCTTTACAAATCTGAATGCTTTGGGCACTCGGCAGTATTTTATTATGCAAACATAAAAATCCAAACGCACATGTCTCCATACAGTATAGAAGTTTTTTTACAAGTATAAAAAAACAATATAAGCAGAAAATATATTGTACAACTCGTAGTTATTTTCTTGGAAAGAGGAAACCATAAAATTGGGCCATGCTCTTGTTTCTTAGGAGAAGGCAAATGTTAATGATGTAAAGGGGGGGCGGCAGCTGCTCAGACCATTTTATAACTAACCTGGGAGGTGCACGTGAGCAGGGCAATTAGGATACAAAAGTCTTAAAGGAGCCACAGCACTCAACCCTGTTAGCTTGCAGACCCGCCTATAATCTGTCTCTAAACTTGGTTAAAAACAGAGGATTCGGTCACACACATCTGCAGAAGTATGCTTAAGCTGCAAATGTTAATGATGTGTATTTTTTTATTCCGCGTTGCTGTCTGAATGGAACGAGCGCTGCTGGCTGCGTCCCCTCCCCTACCTTGAGCTACAAACATCGCCCATTCAGAAAGGTGCGGGCGTGCCCACAGCTAGGGGTATGTGACCGCGGTGTGTATATTCAGTGCAGACACATCAGAATGATGAGGTGATCTAGGGGCGGGGTTCACACAATGGGGAATCCAAATTCGGGATTTGAGGTAGAGCAACCGGCCTAAGAGCCTTTTAGACTCCTCTTTAAAAGGCACAATAATGAGCTTTAGGTCTGCTCTAACACACTCATTTACATAAAGAAGTGATGGATTATTGGTGATGTCTGTACCTTGATAAGCTCTCTCTCTTTTCTTCTTTTCAGTGTCAATAAAGTTTTCAGAGGCAGCTTTAATTTTCTGAACCCATGCCGTTCTAGAAAATATAAAAAACAAAAGTAAAGTGGTTAAAAAATATGAAAAGGGAATAGTGTCTTAGTAAAGCTAGTCGGTGATAAATAAAAAGCAAAGGACTGCCACTGCTGACCCTCTTCTATGTTAGTGGACTACTGAACTGTACACAAGTTCCAAGTCAGTTTGAAGAAAGGCATGACCGCCACATAGGTCGAGACAGTCAAGATGGTGGTACACTGGAACCTCAGGTCCTTCCTTTCTTTCCATCCTTATTTTTCCTTTCTTCTCTCTCTTTGCTTTTTGTCTACAGTGTTTGAGGAAATAGCAATAGGTTTGGTGTATGTGAAGCTATAGCATCCCTAGCTAGTGGTTGACTTTTTTCCCCAATTGACTTTTTTAGAGGTTATAATATGTAGGTCCCGTTAATAAGATAAGTGGACAACACAACTATCCAACTCTCCTGCCCTCTCTAACAGGGAAATCTATGTTTTACAATAACTTTACAATAACTCGAAGCTCAATCAAGCCCTCACATTTCCTAGCAAACTCCTGCCATCCCCAACTTAAAAACATCTCCTGAGTCCATCCCCCGCCTGTCACCACTAAAATGTTAGTGCATGCCCTGATCATATCCCAACTACTACAACACCCTTCTCTGTGGTTAACCAACAAACAGACTGGCACCTCTCCAATCTATTATATACTCACCTTATTTACCTCTCCCCTCACTTTCCAGTGCTGCTCCTATCCATCAGTCACTGGCTGAGCTCCAACTCTTACCTACAAAGTTCTCCCCAGCCAGGCTTCTGCCTAGATTCAATCTCTAATTCAACAATACCATCCCAGATTCAACCTCCACTCTTCTGTCCTCTACCCTGCTTACTCCAGGACTTTCCAAGTGCCTAGCAACTTCTCTTGAATGCCCCCCCCCCATTCCCCAGCACTCCAGGCTTGCAAAAGTGTCCTCAAAACTCACCTCTTTAGACAAGCATATAACATGGTTTAACTCATACTCTACACAAGACACATGCCGCCAAAGTCAAAACCTACTGCTAGTGATCCTTCCCCCTTTGTCTATACCCCTTATCTTTTAGACTGTAAACTGGCAAGGGCAGGGCTCTCTCCTATTGCATCCTGTATTCGTACCATTGGCTTTGAACTTTGTAGCACCTTATTTGCTATATATATATATATATTTATATATTTACTGTATGCTTTGTCTGGACACTAAAAGTAAATACATTTCTTACTATCCATCTCAACCTAGCTTTTTGGTCTCTCCTACAGTATGGATATTAATTTTAATGTCTTACTTTATATGGGGGGGGGGGGGTCCACTCCCCATATGATTCCAGCCTAACTTGGGCACCAAAAGGAGAGAAGGGAGGCGCACAGCGCCCAAGACAGCCAGCGGATGCAATCTATAACATAGGGAAATCCCTTAAGCCTTAGCAGGGGACCGTCTAGATCTGGACCCATCAGCGCCGCCACCACCAGATAAAAATCTTGTGTCAGAGTATCAGATGTGTTTTTAACATTTCTATTGTGTCTTGTGCATTGTAAATTTTGATAAACTTACTGTAACCATCCAAAATGAAAGTAAATACAGTATGATTGATATTGAGTGGGATGTGTATTAATGAATAAGGGTAGTAGGAGTTGGTGTTACAGTGAGGTTGGAATCATATGGAGAGTGGAACCCCCCATATAAAAAAAATAATGTATGTATCCAGTGGCAAGTGGTGTGCCAGAAAAACCAAATACTGGTTTGTGGGCAATAGGGACTTTTTATGCGTAACTGGCCCGTTAAGAGGTTGCCAGTAAGGCACTTAATAGGGACATGAAGTCTGGCAAGTATGGGAAGCTGGGTGGGTCCTGCTGGCTAATCCTCACAATCCAGGATTCCAGGCCGGAAGGTCCATAAAGAGTCTATCGAACCGCAGATAAGGGCTGCAATGTGAGCTGACCAGATGCATGAGGCACCAGTAGCTGGGCCATGTGCAGCCAGTCCTGCATTTACACACATAATTGATGCCAGGGCAAAAAGTGGCCAAAGCCACAAGGAGGCAGTTGGCAACTTAAAGCAAGCAGCTCAGACAAAAAGGAAGCCTGAGAAGGCCTGTTTCCTATTAGAACCCAGTGTTTCGTTCATCAGTAAACCAGGAGGCTATTTTTGTGTAAATGGACTTTAGCAAAGGTTTATCATTATCTGCTGAAGAAAGCCTGTGTAATTGGCTAAATTAGTTAATTGCCCCCATATATTCCTGTGTTTGTGCCCGAAAAGGCCCCAGAAGCTCACACCTGTCTGTAACCACTTTGTACAGTAATACAGAAGAAGATGGCACTGTATAAATAATACGTCTATCAAATATGACACCCACCTTTCATTAATGTTGTCTGTTCGAAGGGTATAGACACGATCTATATGGGAGATATGGAAGACAGGCTCATCGCTGGATGGGTCACTTGGCAGTTTTACCAGAACTTCATTTAGGAATAGTGGCTTTAAGAAGATACAGACGAAAAGAACATTACAGTATGCAGAGATCATCATTTGTGCTGTAAAGTCAAATAATAATTTACCCAGTATATGTCCTTCTCCACTGATGATCTTTGGCACATTTCACAAAAACTGAAAAAACTAAATCTGTTGTACAGTAGTGGCTGCATAGATGACATCCAGGGTAAAATCACGCTACAGGTAGATGCCCACATCAGTACACACCTACTTTCTGGTGCAAATTGGGGCCAAAAATCATCCTGCTGAGTAGCTGCTGCGCTGTTTCCTAGTTGGTTAGGGGGTGGGTTACTTCATGGACAGGGTGTATATGGCCACTTTTTATGTTACTGAAGGTCTAGTGGTGTAGGGGCAGATACTATGGCAGGGAGTCTTGGCTGGGTACAAGGTACAGTGAGGACAGGTATAGGGGGAAGGGTCGTGAAGGAGACTTGGGAGGCGGGGTTGATAGCAATAATAATTGTGGCACAGGCGCTGTGTGAGGCGAGCTGCATACTGTGAGCTAAGCCCAGTCCAATTGACCCTAAAACAATATGGCCTACCGGAAATGTTCCCCTGCCCTGTTATTCCAGCCCCACCCTCAGACACAAGCCGCAGGGTCCCTGGTTATAAAAGCTCATGGAAGCCGTCACTAGCACTTTTGGGTCCCACGTCTAACTTGGCCATCAAGTTTGCTTTAACACAGAGCTCAAGTGTACAAGCCATGAACTATTATAAGTTTCAGTCATATGCCTGTCATGTGTTGACACACAAAAACACAGCTATGACGGCTATTTTTCTATGGGTTATTACCATAATATAATTTAAATAATTTGAATCACCCAACCTGTCCTGAGTTACTTAGATAGGAACAAATCCCAGGATTTTTACTCTCCCTGGTTTTGTTCCTCTTCAAGTGTGCACTCAATTTGGGAACTGATTACTACAGGTAAAAAAGGTAAAAAGTTCAATACTTTTTTCAGGAGTAAAAAAGTGCCATTGACTTTCATTGTCTTTTTATCTGGTGATTCACTAACAGTGACATTCTCAGGCTTTTTTCTCATGAATTGAATGTTATACTACCGTGAGAGTTTTTTTCAACTCTTAGTGAATCAAGGCCATAGTCTGTGCATGTAGAGCTGAATTGCTGGAAAGAGGAGTTTCACAAGGATCCTGTGGGTTACACACATCAGGCACCCCAAATGTCTCAAGAAGAGGGAAACTATTGCTCCTCTTTAAAATAAATTAGAATTTCTGATTCATGCCGGTTGCTGAAAGAGACTTTTCCCTATTAGATTGGGGAACGTGTATTAATATATCCACCAGCAACCTCAGTGATCATTACTGAAAGCTTTATAGGAGCAGGCCATTGTATATCTATAGTCACACTTACCACCTTGTACATCTTGTACTGGGCAGTGTTTTTAGGGCTGAACAGCTTGTCCGTTCCTGAGGACACAAACTGCTTGACCATGTAGGTAAGGAGAAGAAAGTCATTGAAGAGAAACCCATACAGCTCTTTGTTACTTTTGGCTTTGTAAAGTTTGCCACTGTGCAGAATCTTCCGGGGCCCCAGGCAGTTTGTCAGAGAGTTAAAAATGATTGTCTAAGAAATGGAAAAAAAAAACTAAATGTCAGCAGACAGGAAGAAATCTCCACATTATCAGTGTATTTATTCAAAGCAAACAGTACACAATAAAATCGTTAACTTGTGGTACATATGAGGACACAGCTTCTTTAGATCTTCGCAAGTATTTGTGTACTCCATGTAAATGTAATATTATGCCATGTAAATGGAATGTTATGCCATGTATGCAAATGATCAAGCCCCCCCCCCCCTATGCAATTGCTGACCATTAATGCCCCAGATGTGATTGATGGGAGACAAGTCTGCAGACCATGGCAGCAGGTTGCTCACAGTATGACAGAACCATGCACATCTACTAGAGCAGCGATACTCAGCTGGCGGACCGGGGTTCCGGATGTGGACCTCGGTGCCGGATTTCCGAACCCCTGCCCTGAAAGCCCTGCACTCAATTGCTATTGTGTTGCCATGCTCAGAGCTGCCCTCTTGATTGGTGATAAAGTGCTTAGTCTCCCTGTCAGTGTCATGGCTCCCTGGCACCTATCATTGCTATATGATGTACTGCAAGAGCGGGAAGTGGCATTGCAAGGTACATCCAAACTTTGTTTCTCTGTCTCTTTGCCTCATCCAATCCTTACCCCCTCCCCCAGCTCAGCCCCATCTATCCCTGTCCCACCATCTCGTCCCCCCAGCTCAGTCCCATGCATCTCTGTCCCACCATCTCATCCCCCCAGCTCAGCCCCACCCATCCCTGTCCCCTGAGCTATGCGCCATCCAGCCCAATCTCTCTGCCTCATCCATACCTTTCCTCCCAGATTTGACCATCCAATCCTCGCCTTGCCAATCCATTGCTCTCTCTTTCAGCTCTGGCCATCTACTCCCCCCCCCCAGCTCTGCCCATTCATTCCTGTCCTTTTAGCTCTGCCCATCCATCCCTTCTCCCAGGTCTCTATCCATCCCTCCCTGCCCTTCCTGTTCTGTCCATCTATCCCTCTTCATTAAAGCTTCTCTCCCATTCATCCCTCTCCCCCGAGCCCTGTCTATCCATCCTTGTTACCAGACATTATTGCCAGTAACATTTTGGGCTTTAGTCCACCCCTGTACACGGCCTGCACAGAATGAGGTGGTGGGGGGGGGGGTTAAAGCAGTGTGCCATGGACTAGAGCTGTAGTGGGCTAGTTCTGTGATGCCAAAAAAAGCTGGGAACAGTTTTTTCCCAGTGCCCAATAGGATTTTTGGGGTTGGGGGGGGGGGGGGGGGGAGCAGTCTCTTTGCCCGGCAAGCAGCCCTCCGCCTGGACCTTCACCTCTCACTGGATGCCTTTAAATGGACCTTTACAGTAAATGGTTGAGTACCCCTGTACTAGAATGATGATAATACATCTCCCAATTTAAGGGATTTTGTGATCTCCAAAAAGAAGGCATCACACAATTATTCCAGTCAGTGGAATTTCTGAGGTTTTATGTGGCAAAAAGCTTTTGCTGTCAGTAAGGCTTTTATGACCCTTCAACCCCCATACCACAAACCTCCATTTGCATAACCTTATGGCTTCTCCCTCTTGATGTTGCAGTTTCAGTGGTGTGGAGAATATGATTAGCAGACTACCTCCACCACGATGGCTCCTTAGGGACTGAACAACTGATGGTCTTGCAATGTAGATTTAGATTCAGTGTTCAGTAGCTTACCTCAGTAAGTCCTTCACACTGGACATGGGTCTGTATCCACTCCAGCTTGTCAGAGTTTTCTTTCTCCCTAACCCCTTCATTAACCTGAGAGCACAGTTCCTCTGCCCGCTCCAGAGCAAACTTCAGATTGGCATGATCCGGGTGAGATTCCAGAGTGTTCTCCAAGATCTGCCAAAACAAAAAGCTGCAATGAAGGAAGCTGACATGTCTGAACACGGGGGAGCAACGCTGTGCACACAATCTACTTACGTTCTTTATTATAAGAGGATATCGTGTTATTCTCTGCATAGGCTTAAGTAGGAAGCTGGAGATTGGCATTCCCTTACAGCGCGGGTCTGTGGCCAATCTCTAAAGAGCAAATACAGGAGAAAAAAAAGCAAACAGTTATATGATTAAATTAGCATAGGGATGGTGCTCAAATACAGAGTCTTTTTCATTGCACAGTTTGATGCACACATCACATTGCACTGTAAGCTATCTAAATTGCAATAGTAGGCTCATGACTGCTTTAGAAAGTATTATAGCTGATTACAATAGAAACAATTAAGATAAATGAATTGCTGTTTGGCTTAAATAATGTAACACAATGGGCTTCTCAGCAGGGACCTGGCAGATTTTTCAAAATGACTCATCGTGTTTGTTATAGTCCCAGCAGGAGGGAGAGTTTGCCTATCCCAAGGTTTTATCTCCCTTCCCAATATATGGCTCTCTGAGCTTTGTCACCTCTGTATGCCCTTAGAGATAATCTTTCCAGAACCAGAGCACTGCAGCCAACAAGCCAATGAGGGACTGAGTCTGCATATGGTAAGGTAAGTGATTTTTATATGTGGTTGGACAGGAGCAACTTGAGGCATGTTGGTTAATTTTTTCCAAGATGCCCCCGTAAGTATTATTACAAACAACATCTCCTATGAAAAACAAGATTATTTATTTCAAACGTTAAAGATATGATTTGAAGCTAGGGTGGTCACCCTTGCAGACCGGTATATATTTTATTATCTATAGATCTATAGCCCCTGCCAGTGTGCGTAAAGTTTGCCCTAATTGTCACCATACAGCAGCTGGCAAGCGGAGGGCAACACAATTTTTGTGAACCCAAGAGAGGAGCCTCCATTCCCCTGGCTATTTTTTACTCAAAGTATTTCAACCACTTAGTAGCTACTGGAGCTTTCACCTCCATGCGAGACTTAAACTTCATGGTGGAGGGTGAATAGGATCAACAATAAAGTATAAGAACCCAGCAGGCCAGTGGAGTGAAGTGGATGCTGGGAGATAAGATCACTTGTCCTCAAAGCATCACGAAATACACTTAAAATACACTTAAAACAAAATACCCCAAAACTGTGTTTGTGTGACAAGCAGTATCTTCTTGTTCCATACATACATTACATTTTCCACCCAGATGCCTCCACCACAATTAATCAAGTCTTCTCCCACATTTAACAGTTTTACAACTACAAACTTTGCTAGTCAATAATGCTGTGTGTGCAGGGCCATCGTAATTAGTTTACATCATCCAGGTCATGGAATATATGTGGCACAACGTGACTTTCTGGGTTTCATGAAAACATTTTGCCAGCCAAGAAGGAAATACTGTCACAAAAAAACGCAACATGGCTGCAGATACATTTTCATTTTTTATCTGTGCTGTAGAGGACCAACCTTTAGGAAATCTTTAAACTCTGCTTCTTCATCAGTCTTGGACTGTAGGAGAGTGGCTCCATTCAGCTGGCAGCTACAGAATCGGATATAAGCCTGCATGTGTGACAGCTCTGTGGCCAAAATGTCCCCAATCATTTGGACCGGCATCTTTTCCCCTCCTGTCTTCTTCCGCACTCGCAGAGCCCTTCAGAATCAGATGAACAGGTGACAAATATTACCACAACAGAAGTTTTCATATGATGTGCAGCTGTTTTCCCCATGTTGTTTAAGTTTGTACCATTTTATTTAGTAGTTCCCCCACTACCTCTGCAGGGATTAAAGGGACTAAAGGGATAGTCCATCCAAAGGCAATAATAAGTCAGCAAGGAGCTCTTTTGAAGCCTGCCCATGTGCCTCTCCTCAATTTTCTGCAGCACATCACAGATGGTGAATTTGTCTCCAAAGTTTTTCATTTTTCCAAATGTGGTCGCATGGCCGCCACTGTCCCTCAGTGGTCCTAGCGAAAACAAGACAGGCAAGCTATCCATTGAGGTGTCTCTAGCTCGCTCATGCTGGGAGCACAGACGGGCCACATTTGGCACATGTTCATGGAGGAAAACTTTGGAGACCTGCCACAGCATCTACAGCACACTGCAGGAATGAGAGGCATACAGGACAGGCTTTAGGTGACCTCCTTGTTATTCTAAGTATGTCACACACCCCACTTCAGACTTTAATAATTACACTAGGGTTAACGCACCTCTAGGTGGCAGCATTGCAGAGAACTTCTCCCAAAAACTTCAACAGGCCCCTCCCGGTCTATACATACCTGGTACCTCCCAAGAACCTCCCAGTGTTGTTCTCTGCAAGGTGGCGACAAGACAGAAGAAAGAAGTCTCCTGCTTGCAGGTAGCCGGGGTATCCCCCCGCCCCCCCCCCCCCCCCGTGGTCTATTTCTGCCCGGCTTTGTTTGAATGTATTCTATGTAATGGCAGCCTCCCAGCTTCGGCTGTAGGCCGGGCAATAAGGTAGCCGGCACCATTGGTGCCTAGGAGATTAGCTCCTCCGCTCGACCCTTCATTGCGGGGCATAGCGGGATTCCCGGAGTGGTGATCCGGATGTGGGATGCCCCATTTTATAGGAGTTAGTGGTCAGGTTGTGTCTTGCCCTGGGATTGTGTCTCTTCCGGGGTGTGGGACGCGCTGGGGACAGTGTCATGCCTTTTATTAAGTGACATGCTGTGTGAGTGTGCTGCTGCGCTCTACCTTGTGATTCCCTTTGTGATTTTACTTTGTCTGATTTCACTGTCTGTTCTCCGTTTTTCTTTTCTCCCATGGCTGTGTGTATCTCCCCTCAGGAGCCGGGGGGGGGCGGGGCCTCGCGGCGTGCTGCGCCGCGGTCCCGCTGGTGGCTGAGCGCCGTACCCGGCGCTTGCAGCCTGCTTGCCCGGCTGCTCAGGGGGGACCTTTTATCAGTGTGTGGGTCTGTGTTACTCCGGCGCTGTACACTGGGAGCCGGCGGGTGGCGCCGCCGGTCCCGTTATCGAGGTCTGATTGCGGTCCCCGCAGGCAGACGCTGACGCTGCCTGGGGGCGGGGCCGCGCACGGATTGGACGCCCGGAGGGGCGGGGCCTTCTCGGCTCCCGCGCTCCCGGAGCTTCTCTCTTCCTCTGTCCACTGTGTGCTGGCCGCCATCTTCTGCTGGCTGCGCGGTTTCCTCTCCTCTCCAGGTAGGCGTTTTTTGGCTTGTATGTCAGTGACCCCTCGGATCCTTTCCTCCTCCTTTTCCTCCCTCCTTGCCCCGGCGCATCTTGATGGTGCTGGTTGGCATTAACCATTTCCGTTGCTCTGGTTAATGAGGGGGGGGGGGGTGGTGTGAGGGGGGTTTTGTATATTATGTGGTATTTTGGCATGGTGCTGATTGACGCCTGTCCCTCTCCCTTTGTGTTTTTCAGATCCTGGGATCCCGTCTGGCAGGGCTCTCCCGGTCATATATACCTGGCTCGTGGGGGGTGTTTTTTCTTTGCAATATATATATATATATATATATATATATATATATATATATACACTTATTTGTATTTTTATAAGGGTCTTATGCTATTCCCCTGGGTCAGGATCTTGTGACTGTCCTTAGACAAGGGTTATTAAGGGGCATCCCGGGTCGCGTTCCGCATAAATCCCTGGGTTCTGCAAAAACCATAATTTCACCACATGGAGGTTGCCACAGATACCGGGAATGGTTCTTCGGGACAATCCAGGGTGTGCGGGGGTTGTGGGGCTCCGCTCCAGGGAGATGATGTCATTTTGTGTATCCCTTGTGCACAGCAGAACATTGCACAGCAGTCCAGTACTCCGGTGCCTAGCACTTCGTCAGCCGCGCCATCTCCCTCTCCCCCTCGCTTATTCCGGACCCCGTGTGACGTTGTCCTGGGCGGGGATTCGCAGGCTGAGGTATGTGCCCGTTTGACCAGCCTTGAGAAGCGGTTTTCTGCTATAGCCGCTCAGAAGGCTTCAGCTAAGCGGAAGCATCTGTCTCCGCCTCCGCCGGATTCAGATGAGGAAGTTGTGGGAGATCTGGATTGGTCGGATCGTCCCCGTGAAGAAGGTGAGCTCATTGAGGATGAAGATTCTGATGTTCAGCAGTTGCTGGGTTCTGAGGGGGATCAGGATGATGGCCTCCCTCTCGATTCCTCTACCATTTTGAGCCAGATGTTTGAGGTTTTGGATTTGGAGCCTCCGGTGGTTGCTCCCAGGCCCAAGGGTCAGCTTTTTGGGGTGTCCAAGCAGCGTCTGGAGTTTCCCAGCCAACAGCATTTTGAAGAAATTGTCTTCAAGCAATGGGAGCAACCTACACGTCTTGTTGGTGTGCCGTCTAGCTGGGATAGGAAGTATCCCTTTCCGGCGGAATTGATGAAGCGTTGGTCTGTCCCCCCTGAGGTAGATACTCCGGTCTTGGGACTGTCCAACACGGCGGTCGTGCATTCCCCTGACACGACTTCGCTCAGGGACGGTGAGGATCGCCGGGTTGATCAGCTTGCCCGTCATGGTTTTGTATGTGCGGGTTCGGTGTTAAGGCCTGTCTGTGCTTCGGCTCTTTTGACTTTTGCTGTCAGGTCTATTGTCAGGGACTTGGGGGTGGATCTCGAGCCCACCAGTGATGAGTCCCTTGGGCTTAAGCGCTGTGATGCTTTTTTGTCCTTTATCCTGGCCGCTCAGGAGGATGCCATGCTGATGTGTGGCAGGGCTACTGCCTTGCTGGTGGCTATCCGGCGCTGTGTGTGGTTGAGACAGTGGACGGCTGATTTTAATTCTAAAAGATCGCTCACGGCTCTGCCCTTTCTGGGTTTGAGGCTTTTTGGTGAGAGGCTGGACTCTGTTGCCAAGGGAGGTAAGTTACCTCAGCGCAAGAAATTTCGCCGTTCCTTTCGGGGGATGGTCTCGTTCAATCCGTCCTTTCGGGGAGTCGGCGCCGGTAGAGGTGCGGGCTCCTCGGCCCCCAGGGGCGCCAGTTGGAATAGGGGCAGAGGCCGTGGCCGCCCCACTCGCGTCTGGGGTGCCAAGCCCAAGCCGGCTGCCAAGCCCACCCAGCAATGAGGGGGCGCCCTCACCCGTTCGGGTGGGGGGACGGTTGCAACTTTTCTCCCGGGTGTGGGACCAGGAGGTCCCGGACAGATGGATCCGGGAGGTGGTTTCGGCCAGTTACAAGTTGGAGTTCGAGTCCCGTCCTCCTCCAAGGTTCTTCAGGTCTCGGGTGTCTTTGGATCCTTTGGCCGCGCAGGGGCTCCTGGCGGCAGTAAGGAATCTTCTGGATTTGGCTGTCATTTGCCCGGTTCCTCCTTCAGAGGTGGGGCGCGGGTTTTATTCCAATCTCTTCACGGTCCCCAAAAAGGACGGGTCCTTCCGTCCTATTCTGGATTTGAAGTTTCTCAACAGGTTTATCCGTCCTCGGAAGTTTCGCATGGAAACCCTGCGGTCTGCGATCGGTTCGCTTCGGCAGGGGGACTTTATGACGTCCATAGACATCAAGGATGCGTACCTGCACGTGCCGATCTTTCCTGCTCATCAGCGGTTCCTCCGTTTCGTGGTGGGGGATCGGCATTTTCAGTTTGTGGCTCTTCCATTCGGTCTCACCTCTGCTCCGAGAGTGTTCACCAAGGTGTTGGCGGGGGTGATGGCCCTGCTCAGAGCTCAGGGGATTCGCATTGTGCCTTCCTGGACGATCTTCTCATCATGGCTCCTTCCTTCAGTCAAGCAGAGGGGGACACCAGCACGGTGGTGTCTCTGTTGGAGAGGTTCGGCTGGGTGATCAATTACCCCAAGTCCTCGCTGGTTCCTGCCAGGGTGGTGACCTTTCTGGGGATGTCGTTGGATTCCTGCCAGCACAGAGTGTTTCTTCCTCAGGCCAAGGTTCTGATGATTCAGGAATTGGTCCAGCTGCTTCTCTCCCATCCTCATCCGTCCATTCGGCTGGGGATGAGACTGGTGGGGTTGATGGTGGCCTCGTTCGAGGCAGTTCCCTTTGCTCAGTTTCATACGAGGACTCTTCAACTTCATCTTTTGGCGTCTTGGAACCGGTGTCCGGGGTCGTTGGATCGGTCCTTCCGGTTATCCCCTCGGGTTCGGCAGTCCCTTCTGTGGTGGTTGGTCTCGGACAACCTTCTGAAGGGCAGGTCTTTTCTGACTCCACTTTGGGAGACTGTCACCACGGATGCCAGTTTGTCAGGCTGGGGAGGTTATTGGAAGGATCTTCGGTTTCAGGGGCAGTGGGACCCTCAGGAGGCCCACTTGCCCATCAATGTTCTGGAACTGCGAGCCATCAGGTTGGTTCTGTCTCACTTGACGCATCATTTACATGGTCTGCCGGTTCAGGTTCGCTCAGACAATCAGACGGCGGTTGCTTACATCAATCACCAAGGAGGGACTCGCAGTCTGGGTGCCCACAGGGAAGTGTCTCTGATTTTGATCTGGGCGGAGACTCATGTCCCTTGCATCTCGGCAGTTTACATTCCGGGAGTGGAAAACATAGAGGCGGATTTTCTGAGCCGGTGTGCGTCCCGTCGGGGGGAGTGGTCTCTCCATCCCCAGGTGTTTCGGTCACTTTGTCTCCGGTGGGGGACGCCAGAGGTGGATCTTTTTGCCTCTCGTCACAATCACAAGCTTCCGTCCTTTGTGTCCCTGTCCCGGGACCCTCTGGCTCTGGCGGTGGATGCCATGACCCTGAGCTGGAGGGACCTGGGGTTTCTTTATCTGTTTCCTCCGATTCCCATGCTAGGCAGGGTTCTGCGAAAGTTGGTTCTGGAAGGAGTTCCCGCCATTCTCGTGGCTCCAAGGTGGCCAAGGCGGGTGTGGTTCGCGGACATCGTTCGTCTGGCCATAGATCAGTTCGATCTGCCTCTTCGGCCGGATCTTCTCACTCAGGGTCAACTCTGTTACCCCAGTTTACAAACGCTGGCTTTGACGGCTTGGCTGCTGAAACCTCCATCTTAAAGGAGGAGGGTCTTTCGGATGCGGTCATTCAGACTCTTATTAGTGCTAGGAAGAGATCTTCTTCTTCCATCTATTACAGGTATTGGAGATCTTATATTGATTGGTGTGAGGCTAGGTCTTTGCCCTGCCGGGTCTTTTCTGTGTCTAGGATTTTGGAGTTCCTTCAGGCGGGGCTGGACTCTGGTCTTCAGCTGAGTACCTTGAAGGGGCAGGTTTCTGCTTTGTCAATTTTTTTCCAGAAATCTTTTGCTAGTCATTCGTTGGTCAAAACTTTTTTCCAGGGGGTTTCGCATGTGCGGCCTCCTAGGAAGCCTTTGCTCCCAGTGTGGGATTTGAATTTGGTTCTTTCTGCTCTTAAGGCTCCTCCTTTTGAGCCTTTGCGGGAGGTTGCTTTGTCCATTCTTACTCAGAAGGTTGCCTTCCTGGTGGCCATTACTTCGGTTTGGCGTGTTTCTGAGCTGGCAGCCTTGTCTATTCAGGCTCCTTATTTTGAGGATCATCAGGACAAAGTGGTTTTTCGTTACAAGTCAGATTTTCTCCCTAAAGTGGTCTCTGCTTTTCATCTTAACCAGGACATTGTTCTTCCTTCTTTGTGTCCTAAGCCTAAGAATGTCAAGGAGAGTGCTTTGCACTGCTTGGATGTGGTACGTTGCGTCAGGTACTATCTACGTGCTACGTCTTCTTTTCGTAAGACTGATGCCTTTTTCGTGGTGCCATGTGGGCCTAGGAAGGGTTTGGCTCCGGCCAAATCTTCCATTAGTAAATGGATTCGTCAGGCCATTGTTGGTGCTTATTCGGCCAAGGGGAAGGATCCCCCTTTTTCGAGTTACTGCTCACTCTACTCGTGCGGTTGGTGCGTCCTGGGCTTTTCAGCACCAGGCTTCGGTTGAACAAGTGTGTAAGGCTGCAACTTGGTCTTCTGTTCATACTTTTTCTAAGTTCTATAAGGTTGATGTGCGGGCTTCAGCGGATGCTGTTTTTGGCCGCAAGGTTTTGCAGGCTGCAGTGGTTTGAATTGTTTTTGCATTATTGCCTGTTCGGATACCCACCCTTTTCTGGACACTGCTGTTGGATGTCCCTAGTGTAATTATTAAAGTCTGAAGTGGGGTGTGTGACATACTTAGAATAATACCATTTTGTGAATACTCACCTGTAAAATGGGTATTGTAAGTATGTCACACACCCCACTTCACCCGCCCTTTTTGGTATCCTGGCTCTCTATTTGGTGAAGTTTGGTTCTTTACGTTGAGGGTTACATTGTTTGGTTCTGGTACCTTGTCTTACTGCTGTTCTAATACTGGGAGGTTCTTGGGAGGTACCAGGTATGTATAGACCGGGAGGGGCCTGTTGAAGTTTTTTGGAGAAGTTCTCTGCAATGCTGCCACCTAGAGGTGCGTTAACCCTAGTGTAATTATTAAAGTCTGAAGTGGGGTGTGTGACATACTTACAATACCCATTTTACAGGTGAGTATTCACAAAATGGTATTTTCTTAGTGCCATTGCCTGGGCTTGCCTATCTAAAGGGCCACTAACATACAATAGCTTGTAGCCAACCAAAATGTGTATTTTAGTTTAGGACAAATTAAAAA
Organism: Gastrophryne carolinensis; assembly: GCA_027917425.1. NCBI lineage: Eukaryota > Metazoa > Chordata > Amphibia > Anura > Microhylidae > Gastrophryne > Gastrophryne carolinensis. The sequence goes on along the minus strand of CM051237.1, from coordinate 76,836,241 downwards.
AAAAAAAAAAAGAAAATTAAGGATTGCAAGAATTTTAGAAGCCTTTTTCACTCAGCATAACCCGAATGCAGAATTTTAGCTTCATGTCCAAATACCATTGACCACAGATAAAAGTAAGGTAAGTTAATCTAAGGAAATTACTAAATGCACTAAATGGTGGGGACGTCACAAAATATAGCAAAGTCTCAATGACACTCAGCACTTTTCTGCTAAACGTACTAAATCCCTGAACAGTTGACTCACCAACTTAAAGAAGCAAAATCAAGAGAATCCAAAACTTCCTCACAACATGAAACTAGAGAGAAGCATTCCAGCTTCATGCCATGGTTTCAAATTTGGCTAAAAAACTGTTCAGGTAATAGCAATAATATGGCAGCAAGGAGTTCAAATGATATTTGTCCCATGTGCCTTTCCTCCATTTCCTGCAGCACACTTTAGATCAGTAGTCCTCAAACTTCCTCCTCAAGGGCCGAGACAGGCCAGGTTTTGCAGCTCTCTATGCTGATGCACAGATGTAATAATTAGGGCTATAGCTCTGTCTGAGCACCAGTTAATTCACCTGTGGAGTAACCTGGCCTGTCTCGGCCCTTGAGGAGAAAGTTTGAGGACTACTGCTTTAGATGCTGTAGCAGGGCTCCAAAGTTTTTCCTGACAGTGCACTGCAAGAAATGGAGGCCATTATTGCCATTACCTGGATATATGAAATCATGGTATAGAACCTGGACTTCCCTTTTTAACATCTGCACATCATTTTATTCATGTTTAAAATACCACAGCACCAGTAGGTATGTGTGTTTATCCACCCACGAGGCATCCCCGTAGTGTCGCCCATTGAAGGTACATCGCCAGCAGCTGCATCTCATGCGTCCCATTGTGTCTGGGCGCAGCCACACAGTAGTAAAAGGGATGCCCCTGTCATTTGCAAAAAAATGGCTACGCTTCAATTCAGCTTTTTTAGCAGGTCATTGAAATGTGGCGTCAAAGAAGCTGACGGAGAAGAGCCGCACCCACAGTAGGTGTGATGGGCCACCGACAGGGTTTTACACAGCGGGGAATCCCAATGCAGGGGTACAGAATAAAATGTGGCAAGTATAAATCCTGGTTTTGCGGCCACTTTAAAATAATACAATTTAGGATTGAGCACAGAAACACTCACTTGAGTAGCTTTGTGTTAGACATGATGAGCTCCTTCCAGTTGACAAATATTAATCCCATTTCAGGCTCATTCAAAAAGCCAGACTCGGCCATCGGTTTCTGAAACACCTGCCATGAAAAAGCAACAGATACAGTAAGTTAATGGTGTATGGTATAGCACTCACTCACGTGACACCATGGAGGCTGATGGCCACAGGCTTTAAACACACATAAACCCTGCACTAAAACAGAAACTGGAATTTCACTGGCAGTTGTTGGCCAATGTAAACCAACCTCATATATATTAGAGGCTGACTGTTCCATAAGAAAAACCTGGTTCAAATGTACCAACCTAGGATTTTGCTGACCCCAGCTAGCCCATGTGCAGGGATCTGGAGCAATGATGACGGTAGTGAATCCCACAGCTGCTGGATGTTGCTTGAGGTGGATCCATAGAGCAAACACATACAATTGGGTTCTATTCAGGGGAATTACGGGGCCAGGGCAGTACTTGGAAGCCTTGGTCATGTTCTTCCAACCAATGGTAGACATTTCTAGTTATTGTCACATTTTGCATAGTCTTGCCATCCATGGCAGGAAAGAAAATCAGCATATATGGGGTATGTGATCTGCAAGGATAGCTTCATACCCAAATCGCCTGAGAGTGCCTATCACATGGATCAGTGGGTCCAGAGAATGCACCGAAAACATTCCCCAGACCATAATGCTGCCACCACCAGCTTCCATGATCCCAACAACGGTTCCAGGCAGTTAGCCTCTCACCTGGCAGGCTAATGCCCATCCATTTGATGAAGCAGAAAACATGAATCAATGAAGCAACCGATCAACTTTGTTAGCAGAAATGCAGTGACCATCCGCCTGCCTCCAGGCATCATACGCAGTAAAGTACACTGAACTGCTTTTAGACACACATCTAATAGCCCCTTGGTTACTTTTGGTGCTAAACCGCTCCATTGTAGCATGTCAGTCCACCCTTGTGCACCTTTGTAACAGATGCTTAGCTGTCAGATGAATGGCACATTGGGCTCTGCAATTTCCACATTGCTAATTGGAAATGGTGCCATTTGTCCACTCACCATAGAAAGAGTTTCAGAAATGACACCCTTGGCCCCAAAAGCCAAAAAATAAAATTCTGTGATTACTCACCTGTAGAATTGGTATTATGAGTATACAGTACGTCCTGCTCCAAATCTAATACTTACAGTTGGGATATACTCCGCCAGATGGCGCTGGACTGCAGAGACATCGAAAATAGGCTCCTCCCGGCCCCTCAAATACCCAGGGACCTCCCACAAATCCCCAGCATTGAAAAGCAGTTAAGGAGAAGCCGGGAGAATTAAACAATCCAAACTATCAACTATAACAATGATAACAATCACCATACAGGGGATCCAAGAAAATGCAAACCAAGGGTGGGTTGGAGCAGGACATACTGTATACTCATAATACCAATTCTACAGGTGAGTAATCACAGAATTGTATTATTCTTAGTATACAGTACGTCCTGCTCCAAATCTAATACTTAGAGTTGGGACATCCAATAGCAGTGTCCATAAAGTAGGGTGGGATCCCCAAGAAAAATCAGCAGCAGGCAGTTTAAACCACTGCCGCCTGCAGAACCTTGCGGCCAAAAGCAGCATCAGCTGAGGCCCTAACATCAACCTTGTAAAACTTTGAAAAGAAGACCAAGTAGCGGCCTTGCAAACTTGTTCAACAGAAGTCTGGTGCTGAAAAGCCCAAGAGGCACCAATAGCACAAGTGGAATGAGCAGTAAGGCGGAAGGGAGGATTCTTCCCCTTAGAAGAGTAGGCCTGAATCACAGCCTGACAAATCCACTTGCTGATAGTAGACTTGGCAGGAGCCAAACCCTTCCTAGAACCAGAAGGGACCACAAAAAGAGCATCAGTTTTCCTGAAAGGTGCAGTAGCCACCAGATAGTACTTCAGACACCTAACCACATCCAAAGAGTGCAAAACCCTCTCCTTAGCATTGCTAGGATTAGGGCAGAAAGAAGGAAGAACAATATCCTGATTCAAATGAAAGGCAGACACTACCTTAGGCAGAAAACCAGGTTTGAAATGAAACACCCCCTTGTCCTGGTGTCTCTCATAGTAGGGGGGCTGAATGGACAGCGCCGCCAACTCAGACACACGCCAGACTGAAGTGATAGCCACCAGAAACACAACCTTGAGCGTAAGAATGGCCAAGGCAGCATCCTGCACAGGTTCAAAAGGAGCACCCTGCAAGGCTGACAGAACCAAGTTCAAATCCCAAACAGGCACCATAGGTTTACGTGGGGGACGCACATGAGTGACCCCCTGGAAAAAAGTCCTGATCAGAGGGTGCTGAGCAAAGGACTTCTGAAAAAAAATTGCCAGGGCAGAAACCTGACCCTTCAGAGTACTGAGTTGGAGCCCCATCTCCAACCCATGCTGCAGGAACTACAGAATCCTGGGAATAGAGAACACACGACAGGAAAGAGACTTAGACTCACACCAGTCAATGTAGGCACGCCAAACCCTGTAATAAATGGAAGAGGAAAACTTCTTCCTAGCTTTAATCAAAGTATCCACAACTGAGGAAGACAGCCCCTTCTCCATCAAGATGGAGGTTTCAGCAGCCAAGCCGTCAAAGCCAGAGTTTGTAAATTGGGATGGCGTAGTGAGCCCTGAGTGATCAGATCTGGCACCAAGGGCAGAGTGTACTGATCTACTGCCAGCTGTACCACGTCTGCGAACCACACTCTTCTTGGCCACCTGGGGGCCACCAGAATTGCTGGCACCCCTTCCAGAGCAATCTTGCGCAGAACCCTGCCCAGCAGGGGAATTGGGGGGAAGACATACAGGAACTGAAAGTCCTTCCATGACATTGCTAGCGCATCCGAGGTAAGGGCCAGAGGATCCCTGGACAGAGAGACAAAAGCTGTAAGCTTGTGATTGTGGCGGGACGCAAACAGAACCACATCTGGTTGGCCCCAACGGCGACACAGAGATTGAAACACCCTGCTGCATAGGGACCATTCTCCCTGGCGAGAGGTCCCCCTGCTCAGAGAGTCCGCCAGGTGATTTTCCACCCCCGGGATGTACACAGCTGAAATGCAGGGGACATTGGCCTCCGCCCAAGTCAGGATCAGAGATGCTTCCTGGAGGGCCCCCTTGCTCCGGGTCCCTCCCTGACGATTGATGTAGGCAACTGCCGTCTGGTTGTCCGAGCGCACCTGCAGCTTCAGGACATTGATAGGTGTGTGGGCCTCCTGAGGGCCCCACCTCCACTGGAACCGCAGGGACTTACAGAAACCCCCCCAACCTGACTGGCATCCGTGGTGACCGTCTCCCAGGAAGGGGCAAGAAAGGATCTGCCCCCCAACAGGTTCCTTGAGTCCATCCACCACAAGAGGGACCTCCTGACCAGGGGGGAGAGCACACAGACCCTGTCCAGGGACGCTGGGTCCTTGTCCCATACAGACAATAGTTGAAGTTGCAGAGGCCTCAAGTGGAACTGAGCATAAGGGACCGCTTCGAAGCACGCCACCATCAGGCCCACCAGCTGCATCCCCTGCCTGATGGAGGGATGGGGACAAGCTAGGAGGGACTGAGCCTGTGCAATCAGACTGTCCACCTTCTGCTGAGGAAGGAAGATCCTTGCCTGAACTGTATCCAGAGTATGCAGATTCATTCCTAGGAATGGAGTTACCAAAGAAGGGGACAGTGAGGACTTGGGGTGGTTGATCACCCATCCAAATGACTCCAGAATGGACACCACCAGCTGAGTATCCAACTCTGCCTGATGTAGAGACTGGGAAGTGATGAGGATGTCGTCCAGATAGGGAAGCACGCAGACGCCCTGACATCTGAGCAGAGACATCACGCCAGCCAGCACCTCGGTGAACACCCTGGGAGCTGAAGTGAGGCCGAAGGGTGTTGATCCATCAGAGCGAACCTGAGGAACCTTTGATGACCTGGGAACACAGGAATATGAAGGTAAGCATCTTTGATGTCCACAGAAGTCATGAAATCCCCTTGGCACAGGGAACTGTTGGCAGAGCGCAGAGTCTTCATGCGAAAGCACCTGCTCCTGACAAACTTGTTGAGAATCTTTAAGTCCAGGATGGGCCTGACAGAACCATCCTTTTTGGGTACTGTGAATAGGTTGGAATAAAAGCCCTTGCCTTTTTCTCTTAAAGGGACCTGGCAGATGACCCCCAGCTCCAGGAGGCCTTACACTGCTTGCACTAGCTCCTGAGCTGACACAGGGTCCTGAGGAATCCGGGATCTGATGAATCTTGGAGGGGGATCGGCAGCAAACTCCAACTTGTAACCGGAGGACACTACCTCCTGAATCCACCGGTCTGAGACATGAAGCCTCCAGACGTGAGCGAAGTGCTGCAGCCGTCCCCCCACCCGGATGGGTGAGGGCGCCCCATCATGCCTGAGGGGGCTTGGGAGAGGATTTTGCTTTGGGACCCCAGGAGGAGCCAGGACGTCCACGTCCTCTGCCTCTACCCCAGAAATCTCCCCGGGCAAGACACCCCCCTTCCCTGTCTTGCACCGCGGTAAGGGGAGGAGAAGGAACCCTGACCCCGAAAGGGCCGAGGTTGCCGCCTGAGCTGGGGTAACCTGCCTCCCTTAGCAAAAAGGTCCAGGCGGTCTCCCAACAGACGCAGCCCTTTAAAGGGAAACCCAGTGAGGGCCTTCTTGGCAGCGTTGTTAGCAGCCCACTGGCGCAGCCAAACCGAGCGGCGTATAGCCACCACGAGGGCAGAAGTTCTGGCACACATTCTCACAAGGCAAATCATCAGGGGCACTATCAAGCATATTTATGATAAGGGTTCTAGTGGCCACAGCAGTAATGGCAGAGGCACAGACCGGGCGCAGCGCCGTCCCTGCACATGCAAAGGCGTGGGATGGCAGCTGATCCAAACGCCGGTCTTCAGCATCCCGCAGGGTAGTAGAATCAGGGGAATACATGACAGAGGTGTTAGATAGCTCTAGGATCGGGGCATCCACCTCGGGGGGGTGACCCAACATTTAACCACCTCAGCAGGAAAGGGATACTTCCTATCCCAACTCTTTGGAACTCCGGGAAGTGTACTGGGGCGTTCCCATTCCTTGAGCACAAGGTTATGGAAATGTGCCTGCTCTGGAAATTTCAAACGTGATCTTGCTGTATGGAAAAGCTCCCCTCTTTGCCTGGGAGCCTCAACAGGAAGAGAGATAGACAGAACCTCAAAAATCTGGGTCAATAATCTGTCAGTGTCATCCGGGGCCCAGGGGTCAGAGCCAGAATCGTCATGACCCCTTGGTCTCTCATCAGATGTGCCTGAATCAGAAAAGAGCTCCCCTTCATCAGACGGGGTATAGCCACACAGATTCCAAAACTCCTCAGTTCCCATAGGGAAAACAGTAACAGGCATCAAGTGCCGCTTCTTAGCAGGGGCCTTACGCGCTAAAGACTCCGCAATAATCTGTTCAACAGTAGTCAGTCTAGAAGACACATCAGGCTGAGAATCCCCACTAGTATGCAACTCAGCAGGAGTGAGATTTAAGCTTGGGGGAGTAGGTGAAGTGAAAAGAGGTGCAGCCACTGGCAGGCCAGATTGCAATGCAAGCACCTGCTCAGCACAGGGTACACAGACCCGCACCTTGTCAGCGTCAGCATGAGGCTGCCCACACGCTACACACAGCCGGTCTTGTCCCAAAGGGACCCCGGTAACATAATCCTGAGATGCCTCCATATGGTGATTATAGCGGCGCTATACGCCGATAAGGAATAACGCTATATAGCAACCCTGGATGCCTCAATAACCCTAATAAGCCAAGAAGGTTTCGTCCTGCCTGAGAGACATAAGCAGACAAGACCTTAAGTACATCGTAACAAAAGTGAAGCAGATAAAGCCGCCCGCGAGGGCACTTACGGATCGCGTTAGGTAGGAGTCCGTCACGCATAGGCCAACCAAGTCAGAAAAGATGGCGTCGGTATACCTCGAGGGGCGGGCCAGTAATAGCGATGATGCGGAACGCGCCAAAGACGGGCCCCGCCCCCTCCGAAGAGCGCGAAGCCAGAAAGGCCAACAGCCAATGATGGCGCTCCCGCACCTGAGGAAATGCAGCCGCCAAGCGCGGAACCAAGTCAGCGCGCGGCGGCGGTAATTTTAAAAGCAATAAAGACAAGTCAGCGCGGCGACTGACACAAGAATAAAGACATGCGAAAAGTGAAAGCACAGACTGCATAACATACATATCTATACACATACACCCCCCCCCTCTTTTCCCCCGAAGACTACAAGGAGGATGAGGGAGGACGGCGGCCACTTAAATAGGGCCCACCGATAGGCAGGGGCAATAGTGCGGGAGGGGCATCCCATAGAGGCTCACCATAAGCCTGAACCGCCTACCCTTTGGTGGGGGATTGCGGTGGAGCAGCGCTCCTAAGCACCAACGGCGGTGCTGCCTACCTTCACCCGACCAGCACAGCCTGAGCTGGGAGGCATATTACTAGTGGAACGGGTGGGAATAGTCCTACAGGGCCGCAGGTTAATAACCCCGCTCACCTGCGAGTAGAGAGCCAATTTTTCGTCCTTCGCAGCCAGACTGCAGAGAAATTCTGGGGATTTGTGGGAGGTCCCTGGGTATTTGAGGGGCCGGGAGGAGCCTATTTTCGATGTCTCTGCAGTCCAGCGCCATCTGGCGGAGTATATCCCAACTGTAAGTATTAGATTTGGAGCAGGACGTACTGTATACTAAGAATACACAATTTTGTATAGAGTGGCGAAGAGTGTTTTTTAATGTGCTTGTTGCCTAATAAAACACCTACACACCTTAATAGTAAAACAGAAATGGCAATAATCCCTTGTTCCATCACAGGCTATGTAGTCTGCAGACAGGCAGTAAAATCAGCCTCACCCGTGGAAGCAGAATGGTATGTTCTAAAACCTGCCCCCTGGGATTTGTTGTATAAGTAACACACTCTCTTGTGCTTATCTCCAAATTTTTATTAATGGAGCATTTGTCGTGATGATCTTTTAGAATTTCGACAACCTACCTCTGTCACTAGCTGAAGGTCATCCATGTAGCGTTCTTCAGTCTGGATCAGCTCATGAATATAGCCCTGCCTCTTCCTCTCCATGGGCTGCATGGTGTCCAGCATCTGGAGGTCGGCACACCCTGGAGAAAGGAAATGGTAAACAAGCTGTTACATCCAATCAGAGATCAACATGACTTTGACTCACTGTACTGTTCTTTTTATTAACATATAGTAACCAATGACGCTTGACGCTTTTGTAGACATTTAAGTGCTTGCCAACCCATACCTAAAGCCTAACCAGGGGTGCTCAACATTTTAACGAGTGCGGGACACTTGAATGATTTGGAATCTGGTCATGGGCCAACATGAATAGGTTCATATTTTTTTTTTATTTGGAATAGCATAATAAAGATTTTTTGTAGATCAATCAAGATACTCCTATGTCCTTCCACTGCCTTTATATGTAACAATACAAATCCCGACATGCTAGCAATACACATGCAAGTTGGCTTACATCTCTGGAATATATTGGTCCCTTATTTATAGCCCTCGCCCATCAGTCTCACATCTTAACCATGTTGCCAGTTCTCAACCCATCTACGCTCCCACCAATGCTAAACACAATTATTATAGAAAAACTATTTTACCAAATGATTGTGCCCGAGATGTCAGCCAGGGGTGGTATTGTACAATCAATGTCACCACGTTCCTCCGAACCACCGCTGTCACATCTCTTTGCCAATGTCTCCCTTCTAATCCAATAGACCATCCTTACTGTCTCCTATTTAACTACCTTTACATGTCAGTTCTATTTATCCATCCCACTTTCCCCACAGCAGGTCAGGGGCCACATCAGAGGATTCTGAGGGACACATGTGGCCTGGGCCGCAGGCTGAGCACATGTGGCCTAAACTGAATTGTGGTCTCTAACCAACATGAAATAATCACACACACTGGGGAAGCTTTGGCTGCTATTGACATGTGGGGTGCGGGGCTGACAGAGTGTGCAGCCTTTTTCTGTCCTTTGTGTTATGAAGCAGTGTGCAGAACAAATGAGGATCCTGCCGAACTGGAGCTTGGTAGCAAAAGTTGGTTAGGGTCCCTGGGGGACATACACTCCCTGACAACTTTTTCCCTGTCTTTTTCCAGAACAATTATCCAAATTTCCCAATTAGAAGCAAATTGCACCCATGCCACACAATATGCAGACCATCTTGGCTTGCACGACCTGTCTAGTTTAGGTTTAATGAAAAATAATCCAGATAAGACCATCTATGTGGCAAAAATCAATCTTTTCAATGGTGTGTGTGTGTGTGTGTGTGTGTGTGTGTGTGTGTAGGGGGCACATCCCCATATACTGATTTTTTAAATGTTACCAAGTTCAAGAGGTTTGTTGCATGTAAAGTTTGAGATCCTCAATCTGAACCTATGGCTTTAGCCTCCTGGGCATTTCAGAACACTCCATTTTATTTTCTAAAGCCAGGGAAAAGTTGGTATTGCCAGGTCTAGATGTGCAATGCGGCTACACTCCTACCTAGAAAGACTGAATGCAGGAGATATTTACTCAATGTGTGTATAGAATAATAGACAAGCTCCCCCATGTTTCTGTGGCATATATCTGTCAGTTGGGTGTGAATTGCTGCTGGCACAGCTCCCCCTCATGCTCATATGTAAGCAGGACTGTCAGCTGTGAGGTAAGATGTAATTCCGAAGTGCAGCTTTTCCACATCCTCTGCATGGGGCTAAGCCTTCTCAATCAACCTATGCCACTGATAATCAGAGTTTAGGGGATCAATTTAATAAACTATTTTTTTGCCTGGAGATCCACTTTACCTGTTTTTACATTAAACATTTGTTCAAAGTACTTCAAAAACAAAAAGGTAACATTTTACTAAAATTAGGTAGTTGACACTTTCTAGGGATCCAAGTTGTTGCCAGAATTATACGGTCGTCCTCTGTTATTGGGGGCAGGGGTTTGCTACACTTGTAAATGTAAAGTTACTTTTGGCTAAGCAGAATAGAAGGTAGGACCTCCAAGCCCAACCCAAACCTTAGAGGAGCTTTAAAGAAGAGAGTTTATTAAGCCGTCTGTTGTCATGCAGACATAAATGAAGAAAGAGCCAAAGAAAAGAAAAAAGCCAGTATGTGTGCCCTTGTCTTTGCACAGAAGTACATGTGTATGTGTGTGCTGCAGCCTGGCATACTGATCATACTGCACCGTTGTGTAGACATATACTCTATAGATGAATCATCTGTTTTGTAACATAGTCACATAATCATATTCTGTTGGCACCTCACTGCTCACAGCAAAAACACGTCATTAGTCAGATATTTACAGCCATATATGACAGTGAAGAATGCAGGGGTAGAAATGCTCATTAACAGCGCCCTTAAAATTCCTAAAATTTTCCCTCTGGGAAAATCAAGCCCGGTAATTGCAGTCACTTGGATGCTGGCGCCCAGATACCCAGGAGAGACCTGTTAACCACATTTCCATGGCAGCACAGTCTGGCAGTAGTGGCATTCAGGGTGCCCCACCAGCATAGGGAAGTTTAAGTAGCTGCAAAGGAGAAAAGGTGAACATTCATCTTTGCCAGGACAGGGCCTTTTATGAGCCCCCCCCACAATACGGCCAGCCAAGACTAACAGCACAGCGCGGCCACTTGCAGTTAGTCATGGCGCAGGGATCACCCACCCTTTGTTTTCAGAAACCAGGAGGTGTCCAAGCGGCAGACTGAAGTGGCCAGAAGTTGCTGTGTGGGAGAAAAGTTATGTGCCCCAGGGAAGTTATTATGTCTTATGTGCATAGGGAAGTTTAAGTAGCTGCAAGGGAGAAAAGGTGAACATTCATCTTTGGCCCTTTCTGAGCCCCCCCCCCCCCCCCCCCCCCAACAGGTAATACTGCCAGCCGGTTTAAAAAAACGAAAGGCTTTTCCATTACTGAGGCCAAACCCTCCTGGCCCTCTTGAGCTCACCAATTGGCTGATCTTAAAGGTGCCAGGTGATGCTCAAATGCCAGCTGGCCACATCCCCGGCTTTAACGCTGGACGTGCTGAGCCTATCTGAATGGCTGGGTGAGCACAGCTAGAGAGAAGCCGGGGATGTGGCAACTGGCATTTGCAGCGCCACAGGAGCCGATGGGAAAGGTTACCACCGATTCCGGGTTGTCTTCACACAACTGGGAATCCCGCTATAAGATGGGGGTAAGCTAGCGGCCTGTCCTGGAGGGTTTTGATCCGCGAATAATTCCTGAAACAGGCACATAAGACATATATATATAATTTTTAACTTTTCTCCCACACAGCAACTTCTGCCCACTTCAGTCTGCCGCTCGGACACCTCCTGGTTTCTGAGAACAAGGGGTTGGTGCTCCCTGCGCCATGACTAACTGCAAGTGGCCGTTCGTCTTGGCCCCACTGCTCCCTTCATTCATTGCGTGCCATCTATTTATTGCAATGAAGGAAAGTGCCTGGTCCGCCCCTCCATTGCAATGGATGGACGGCAATGAGCACACGCCAACTGACTGCTGTGAGGGGCAGGGCAGCACACAAAGCACAAGGAGCTCCGTTCTCAGAAACTGGAAGGTTTCTGAATGGCAGGCTGGCTGGGACCTGCTGCACGGGAGAGAAGGTGAGTGTTTCTTTTTTGTGTTCAATAATATTAAAAACCTCACTGAAATATATATATTTTTGAAGTTACTATGTGAGGCCATAGACCATGCAGTGTTTTGCAAGTGAAAGCTCTGATTATTTCAGTCTTTGGATCGGTTGTGGACTTAAAATCTTGTGGTGCTTCTGCTGTACCATACTCGCATGTGCCATGCTGTGCCTCTTTAGCAGCAGGTAGTGACCCCTTCCTATGACTGAGCCCAGTATGGGGGAAAAGGGGCCTGTATTATGCCCTGCAACCACTAACATTGGGCCTGTTCCATCTGGAGGAAGAGGATGGCTGCGATAAAGGAGCCCCCAATGGCCTTGGTGCACAGGGCAATCACCCTGATCGCCGTCCTCTAGAAACAGCCCTGAGCCCATACATATCATCCAGATGGTACTTCAGATAATTAGTAAATGGAAAGGAGTACCTGATGAAAAAAACTGGGAACCCTTGCCTCACTGCACTGGTGAACCCTGTCAGTGGTCACTGGCAACATGGGATGGGAGTGTAAATAGATGCAGATCTATGTGGGCAAGACAGTATAAGTGGGCTTCTTTTACGGTGTGTCACGTCACATGACCCGTCTCATCACATCGCCTTCCACTGCCACAAATAGGACTTCCTCTGCTGCCAATCACCCTCCAGTCCCCACAGACTTCTCCACTGTGCACTGCCGGGCCTGGCCCTGGGAGGGTGGCATAGGGGCATTCCAAATTGGACGTCACATGACCCGTCTCATCACATCGCCTTCCACTGCCACAAATAGGACTTCCTCTGCTGCCAATCACCCTCCAGTCCCCACAGACTTCTCCACTGTGCACTGCCGGGCCTGGCCCTGGGAGGGTGGCATAGGGGCATTCCAAATTGGGATACCTGGGGGTCAGTGATGCGGTGGCCCAGAGAGTGCCCGCAGAAGTATAATGGCTTTAACAAGCAGAATATCTGTCGGCATTATGCTTTTATAAGCAGGATTATGCATTAGTCAGAATGGTATTCAAATAAAGGATGTAATACCTACAATTAGCATATGCAAAGTGACGACACCATGCTGGTGAGTGCATGTGCCTTAATGTATTGCCACTTAGAGAACACCACCTCAGGAAGGTTTTATCCACAAATGGTTAAGGCTGCTGCCCAACAACTACATAAATTGTGTTTCCTAACCTGCAGCAATATGATTCTACAAAATATGATTCTACAAAATCTAAGACATTGCGTCACAATAAAACTAACTGAACTCGATCTAGAAAACACACAATACATACCCTAAATCATCATGCATAATTACAGATATAGCAATTCTTAAATTGACTTAGCACATTCCACAAAACTTTGTGACCCTTTTCCCTTAGTCTCCAACCCCTTATACTTTAGATCCCCTCTGCCTATAGAAGCTTGTATTTAAAATATTCATTGTGAACTCTGTAAAACCACATTTGTAATAGTCTATGTACTGTATGTTTCTACCCTGTCTGTAATCATGACTTTGTTAAGGCAATAGGGAAAATGATTAAGCCAATAATAATATTCAATTCCCTTCAGAATCAATTTTGTTGGTGGGGCAGGGTTGTACAGTGCACACCTGCCTGGCAAACCCCACCAGGAGTCACGTGTGGCACCAGGCCAGCTTCTGGCACCAAGAGAGGTTGTAAGTAGCTCTGCCCAGTCTGGTGCCTACCCTTACATGTTTGCAAGGCAGGGCATTCCAAATCAGCATTTTCCAGAGCTTCAGAGGTGAGCGGAACTTTCCAGTCATTTTTTGCCACTTTATAGTGAATAAGCATTTCAAATCAGAAAGACCTGTGGGATGGGGGGAGTTGGGGTGCATAGTGGCTTGTGGTTGCCTTTAGGTTCACTTTAAGAAACTGCCTAACCAAAATGTTTTTCCTCACTGACACAATAGGATATATGCAGTCAATGCCGTAAATGTTGGCACCACTGAAATTTTTCAAAAAAAAGTATTTCTCCGAGAAAAGGATTGCAGTAACACATATTTTACTATACACATGTTTATTCCCTTTGTGTGTATTGGAACTAAACTAAAAAAAGGGAGGAAAAAATGTAACATAATGTCACGCCAAACTCTAAAATGGGCTGGACAAAATTATTGTCACCCTTTCAAAACTGTGGATAAATAAGATTGTTTCAAGCATGTGATGCTCCTTTAAACTGGGGCAAGTAACAGGTATGGGCAACATAAAAACCATACCTGAAAGTGGATAAAAAGGAGAGAAGTTCACTTGCCTTACTAAGCATGGACAACAGAAAGAGGAGAAGAGAACCGTCTGAGGACTTGAGCATCAAAATTGTGGAAAAATATCAACAATCTCAAGGTTACAAGTCCATCTCCAGAGATCTAGATTTGCCTTTGTCCATAGTGTGCAACATTATCAAGAAGTTTGCAACCCATGGCACTGTGGCTGATCTCCCTGGGCGTGGACAGAAGAGAAACATTGATGAAAGATATCAAAGCAGGATAGTCCAGATGGTGGATAAGCAGCCCCAAACAAATTCCAAAGAAATTCAAGCTGTCCTGCAGGCTCAGGGAGCATCAGTGTCAGCGCAAACTATCCATCGACATTTAAATGAAAATAAATGCTATGGCAGGAGACATAAAAAAGCAAGACTACATTTTGCCAAAATGCACTTGAGTAAGCCAAATTTCTTCTGAGAAAACATCTTGTGGACAAATGAGACCAAGATAGAGCGTTTTTTCGGTAAAGCACATCATTCTACTGTTTTCCGAAAATGGAATGAGGCCTACAAAGAAAAGAACACAGTACCTACAATGAAATATGGTGGCGGTTCAATCATGTTTTGGAGTTGTTTTGCTGCCTCTGGCACTGGGTGCTTTGAATGTGTGCACGGCATCATGAAATCTGAAAATCAACGGATTTTGGGTCACACTGTACAGCCCAGTGTCCGAAAGCTGGGTTTTCGCCTCATTCGTCATTGTCCTGCTGGATCTTCCAGAAGGACAATGACCACAAACAAACCTCAAAAAGCACCCAGAAATGGATGGCAACCAAGTCTTGGAGAGTTCTGAAGTGGCCAGCAATGAGTCCAGATCTAAATCCCATTAAACACCTGTAGAGAGATCCTAAAATTGCTGTTGGGAAAAGGCTCCCTTCCAATAAGAGAGACCTGGAGCAGTTTGCAAAGGAAGAGTGGTCCAACATTCTGTCTGAGAGGTGTAAGAAGCTGCTTATTGATGGTTATTGGAAGCAATAGTGATTTCAGTTATTTTTTCCTAAGGGTGTGCAACCAAATATTATTGTTAAGGGTACCAATAATTTTGTTTAGCCCATATTTGGAGTTTGATGTGACATTATGTCCAATTTTCTCTTTTCCCTCCCTTTTGGTTTAGTTCCAATACACACAAAGGGAATAAACGTGTATAGCAAAGCATGTGTTACTGCAATCCTTTTCTGTGAGAAATACTTCATTTTCTTTACAAAAGTCAGGGGTGCCAACATTTACGGCCATGACTGTATATATAACAAATTCCACATATACAAAACAAAAAACAGAACCAGAATTATGGCAGCAGTCCAGTGGGTGCAGTATAATACCAGGTACTCCAGGAAACATGACAAACATTAACAAATTAGGCATCAAGTTCACGAGTACTTACAATTGTCGAGACTTGTCCTTGAGAGTCTAACATCGCTGCCAACACCCTCACACAACCGGCGCAGTGCCTCCCTCTCTTTCAGTATGAAAGAATTGGAAAAAGACTTCAGAGCCCCACGATACATTTCATCACTGTCCTCCTCTACTCCTATACAGAACATCTGCTTCATAGTATTGTCTGTCTTTCTCCTCTTCATGATACACTACCAGCACATGGAGGACTATGTCCCCAAACACAGGAATGCTGTTAGCGAGATCTTCCTGTCCTTCGTGTATGATTCACATTCACCTGTCTGGCAGTCCAGGACAAGGATATGTCCTCACGGCATCTTCAACGTGACCGCTCATAGTCATCCATTAAACAACTGTACGTCTCTAGGAATACAGTTTGTTTCAAGTTGCAGCATTAACATACATTATGTTGGATTAAAAATGTATGCATCACTACCAACCAATCCAAAATAGCAAAAGAGCAAAAAAGTATTCAAGTAGCATTAGATATAAGGATGCATGCAAACCAGTAAATGAGATAAGAAAGAAAGCTATGCTTACTCTTTATGTACCCTCCATGCTGGCAGAGGAAGCCCCATTGGTAAGAAGTCAGGACCAGAGAGGACGACCCACATACCAAGAGATCCTAAACTTTAAAATGAATTTCAAAAGAGAAGTTGTGCTGATGGCGTGGGGCTGATGTACAGGACTTGCTATTTCATTTAATGTTTTTATGGGGCCCCAAAAATATTCAAGTAACACTGGAATATCTCAACAGAGTGAATCAGGGCAGGTAAGAGGCAACTTAATACATAGAACATCATCAAACATCATACAACATCAAAGAACAAACTAGTGTCACCAAGCGTGATACAAAAACAGAGAGATCAGACCAAACTTAAAGTGCTAACTGCAAAATCTTGTGGCTAAAAACATTGGTTAGCTGTGGAAGCATGCAAATCTGAACTTGAAACCATTTTTCTGCCGGAGCTTGGTGGCAGAAGACGCAGGAGGACCCAACCCTTGAGTGAGCATACACCTGGAAGGCAAAAAATCTTGTCTCTGACCAATAACAGATTCTCTCATCCATCTGCTACAGCCCTCCTTCTATAAGTGAAAACAAACAGGGCATCAGAATTCCTGAAGTCGTTTTCCCTGGCCAAGTACAACTTGGGGGCCCCAACCCTATCCAAAAGATGAAATCACCTTTCAATGGGGTATGAATACAATGTCTTGATTGGTAGAGAAAGAGGAGATGAATCATGATGCATCATGTATCCTGGCTATATATTATGTATGCAAAATCAATAGACAAGGCTGGTAACTCTAAAACCTGACTTACTTATGTGATGGCTAATAAAAAGTCACCTTTGAACCATCAAGTAACAAAAACCAGGCATTCGAAGGGGATCAGTTGTAAGGAAGGGAGCACAAGTTTCAGAATCCAAGTCTTCATCCTGGCACCACAGCATAGACCTTCAGAAGTGATACACCTGGTCCCACAGCATAGAACTTCAGAATCTAAAGGTCTATGCTGTGAGGCCAGGTGAATTGCTCCATGCATAAAAGGTACTGACTAAGGAATTAAATAGAAAAAGACTTCTGAAATAGAATGGAAAAGGTAAAAAATACCATTTTGTGAGTACTCACCTGAAAAATGGATATTGTCAGTGTGCCACACACCTCGCTTCACCTTTAAATTCTTCACGATTGGGTTACTCACCGCCAGGTGACGCTGTTGCAGAGAGGAAGTCTTGTAACGAGCCCCCTTCCGGCCTATATATACCTGGTACCTCCCATTTATCACCAGTGATTTAAAAAGCAGAAAGACAAGGTACCAGTAATCTACCGGTAACCTCAAAATAAATAAAAGCTTCACCATATGAAGGATTCGGGATACCGAAAAGGGCGGGAGTGAAGCGGGGTGTGTGGCACACTGACAATATCCATTTTTCAGGTGAGTACTCACAAAATGGTATTATTCTCAGTGTGCCACACACCCCGCTTCACCTTTAAATTCTTCACGATTGGGACATCCAAAAGCAGTGTCCACAAGGGATGGGTATCCAAAGGCAAGGTGAAGCATAACTTAAATGACTGCAGTCTGCAGCACTTTGCGGCCAAAAACAGCATCCGCTGAGGCTCGCACATCAACTTTGTAAAACTTAGAAAAAGTATGAACAGAAGACCAAGTGGCTGCCTTACAAACTTGTTCAACAGAAGCTTGGTGCTGAAAAGCCCAAGACGCTCCAACGGCGCGAGTAGAATGAGCAGTGATACGAAAAGGGGGAACTTTCCCCTTAGCAGCATAGGCCGCAATAACGGCCTGACGTATCCATTTGCTAATGGAAGATTTGGCCGGTGCCAAACCCTTCTTAGGCCCACAGGGCACAACAAAAAAGGCATCCGTCTTACGAAAAGGAGACGTGATAATCAAGTAGTACTTAACACAGCGTACTACATCCAAACAATGCAAAACCCTCTCCTTGTCATTCTTAGGATTAGGATACAAGGAGGGAAGAACAATATCCTGATTCAAATGAAAAGCAGAAACAACCTTAAGAAGAAAGTCTGGTCTGAACCGAAAGACCACTTTATCCTGATGCCTCTCAAAGTAAGGCGCCTGGATAGACAAGGCCGCCAACTCCGAGACACGCCGGACCGAAGTGATCGCTACCAAGAAGACAATCTTCTGAGTCAGGGTAGACAAAGCAATATCTTGCAAAGGCTCAAAAGGAGGAGCCTGAAGAGCAGAAAGAACCAAATTAAAATCCCAAACAGGGAGTAATGGTTTCCTGGGGGGCCGCACATGCGTAACCCCCTGGAAAAAAGTTTTAACTAAAGGATGAAGCGCAAAACGCTTCTGAAAAAAGATAGATAAGGCAGAAACTTGCCCTTTCAAAGTACTTAGCTAAAGACCAGAGTCTAGGCCAGATTGTAAAAACTCCAGAATCCTGGAGACCGAAAAGACCCTACAAGGAAAAGATCTAATCTCGCACCAAGCGATATAGGCTTTCCAAGTCCTATAGTAGATGATAGAAGAAGACCTCTTCCGGGCACTGATCAGAGTCTTGACGACTGAGTCAGAAAGACCCTCCTCCTTCAAGATGGAGGTTTCAGCAGCCAGGCCATCAAACCCAGCGCTGGTAAATTGGGGTAACACAACCGACCCTGAGTGAGCAGATCGGGCCGAAGAGGCAGAACGAACCACACTCGCCTTGGCCACCTTGGGGCCACGAGAATGGCGGACACCCTTTCCAGTGCCAACTTCCGAACCACCCTGCCCAGCATGGGTATCGGAGGAAACAGGTATAGGAACCCCAGATCC
Organism: Gastrophryne carolinensis; assembly: GCA_027917425.1. NCBI lineage: Eukaryota > Metazoa > Chordata > Amphibia > Anura > Microhylidae > Gastrophryne > Gastrophryne carolinensis. The sequence continues at coordinate 76,817,457 of CM051237.1, read as the reverse complement.
CCCCAGCTCAGGGACATGGCGTCCACTGCCAGAGCCAGAGGATCCTGGGAGAGCGACACGAAGTTCGGGAGCCTGTGATTGTGACGGGAGGCAAACAGGTCCACCTCCGGTGTCCCCCATCGGAGACACAGTGAGCGAAAAACCTGAGGATGGAGAGCCCCTGCTCAACCGGTCCGCTTCCTGGTTCTCCACTCCTGGAATGTACACCGCCGAGAGACAAGGAACATGGGCCTCCGCCCAGGACAGGATCAGGGACACCTCTCTGAGAGCACCCAGACTGCGAGTCCCTCCCTGATGATTGATGTAAGCAACCGCTGTTCGATTGTCTGAACGCACTTGGACCGGAAGGCCCAGAACGTGTTGAGTCAGGAGAACAAGAACCCGACGGATGGCTCTTAGTTCCAGCACATTGATGGGTAAGTGGGCCTCTTGAGGTCCCCACTGCCCCTGGAACTGAAGCTCCTTCCAGAATCCGCCCCATCCCGAAAGACTGGCGTCCGTGGTGACAATTTCCCAAAGAGGGGTCAGGAAAGACCTGGCCTTCACGAGATTGGCCGAGACCAACCACCACTGGAGGGACTGCCGGACCCGGGAGGACAACTGGAAGGGCTGATCCAACGACCGAGGCTGCCGGTCCCAAGACGCCAACAGATAAAGCTGAAGCGTCCTCGTGTGAAATTGAGCAAAAGGAACTGCCTCGAAGGAGGCAACCATCAACCCTACCAGCCTCATCCCCAGACGGATGGACGGCCGAGGATTGGAAAGTAGGACCCGAGCCAACTCCTGAATCAGATGAATTTTGGACTGGGGGAGAAACACCCTGTGTTGACAAGAGTCCAACTGCATCCCCAGAAAGGACACCACCCTGGCCGGAGCGAGGGAGGACTTGGGGAAGTTGATCACCCAACCAAAGCTTTCCAGCGTGGAGACCACCAACCTGGTGTCTGTCTCCGATTGATCGAGTGACGGAGCCATGATGAGAAGGTCGTCCAAATAAGGTACGACACGAATGCCTCGAGATCTGAAAATGGCCATCACCCCTGCCAGCACCTTGGTGAACACTCTTGGAGCCGAGGTAAGGCCAAACGGAAGTGCCACGAATTGAAAATGCTGATCTTTCATCACGAATCGAAGAAAACGTTGATGAGCCTGGCAGATGGGAACATGAAGATAAGCATCCTTGATGTCTGTGGACGTCATAAAGTCCCCCTGCTGAAGGGAACCGACGGCCGTACGCAAAGTTTCCATGCGAAACTTCCGAATACGGATGAACCTGTTGAGTAATTTCAGGTCCAGGACGGGACGAACCGACCCGTCCTTTTTGGGGACTGCGAAAAGATTGGAGTAGAAACCGAGGCCCATCTCTAAGCGCGGTACCGGCCGGATGACCGCCATTTCTAACAGATTCTTTACCGGCGCCAGGAGCCCCTGTGCGGCCAAAGGATCGATGGGCACCCGAGACCGAAAGAACCGTGAAGGAGGGAGAGACCCGAATTCCAGTTTGTAACCGGACGACACCACCTCCCGGATTCATCTGTCCGGAACCTCCTGGTCCCAAACCTGGGAGAAGTGTCGCAATCATCCCCCCCACCCGCACGGGTGAGGGCAGCCCCTCATTGCTGAGCGGGCTTACCAGCAGGCTTGGGCTTGGTGCCCCAGGACTGAGTGGGACGGCCACGGCCCTCCCCCGGGTCCAACCTGCACCTCTGGTAGCGGGAAAGGAAGCCCCCCTACCCGCTCTGAATCCCCGAAAGGAAGGCCTAACAGTACTTGCCCCCCCGAAAGGGACGACGAGGCCTCTTGCGTTGAGGCATTTTACCACCTTTTGCAACTGAATCAATTTTATCACCAAACAGTGGCAAGCCCAAAAAGGGAAGTGCTGTGAGCACCTTTTTAGAAACTGAGTCCGCCGACCACTGGCGCAGCCATACTGACCGACGAATAGCCACCAGCATTGCCGCTGTCCTGCCACTCATAGCCAGCGCATCGTCCTGAGCGGTCAGAACATAGGAAATAAAAGACTCACACTGCTTAAGAGCAGTAAACTCATTACAAGCAGGATCAAGATCCACGCATAGATGCTGAATAACAGACCTAACCACCAATAGTAGAAGCGCCGAAGCACACACCGGCCGCATCACCGATCCGGCACTAATAAAACCATGGCGAGCATACTGGTCAATCCGACGATCCTCGCCATCCTTAAGGGCAGTGGTCTCAGAAGACTGCACCATAGCCGTGCTGGAGAGCCCTAGCACAGGGGTATCGACGTCAGGGGGAATCGACCAAAGCTTCACCAATTCTGGCGGAAAAGGATAACGTTTATCCCAACTGGAAGGAATTCCAGTTAACCGCATGGGATGTTTCCATTCCTTAAGCGTGTTGTTGTCTGGGAAATACCAAACGCGGCTGAGGCACATTAAACAACTCACCCTTTGGCAGGGTGACAGCCTCAGGCGGATCTAAATTCAAAATTTCAAACATTTGAGCCAGAATGGAGGGGGTGTCAAGGGAAACCACCGCAGCCAGATCGGCAATAGCATCAACCTCAAGCTGATCTGCAGGCTCATCTGACTCCACCAGGAATTCCCCCTCCTCGTCCAGGGAGTAATCGGACCAATCCACAGGCTCACATACCTCATCCTGTGAAGCCGGAGGTACAGGAAAAAGGTGTTTCCGTTTCGCAGTGGCCTTCAACCCTGCTTTAACGGAAACTATCTTCTCGAGGTTGGACAATCGTGCAGACACCTCGGATTGCGAATCCCCACCTTTGACAATGTTACACGGGGTCCGGAACAGGGAGGGAGGGGTAGGAGATGATGGAAGTTGCGAGGAGCCAGCAGCCGGAGCGATGGACTGACGCACAATATTCTGCTTTGCACAAGGAATGCATAATATAACATCATCGCCTGGGAGCGGAGTCCCGCAGCCCCCACACAGCCTGGATGGGCCAGAAGAACCATTTCCGGTATTATCGGAAGCCTCCATATGGTGATTTATGGTATTCGCACAACCATGGGTTTTAGGCATAAGCCACCCGGGATGCCCCTTTATATTAATGTCCCGGGAGGGAGGATTTAATTTATAATAATAATGATCCCCTTTTAAATTTTTTTTTTTAATGTTTTTTTCAATATATATATATATATATATATATATATATATATATATGTCCCAATTTAGAGTAATAGGACTAGCCAGGTATAATAGAACCGGGAAGCCACTGCATTGAGGGAATCCCAGGATCTGTGGGGAAAAAAACAACAGTAAGATCCCCAGAAAACAAGTGGCAGCATGCAGTACAACATTCATGCAACAATATAACACATAATAAAAAACGCACCAGAGTGCTTAAAAGAGGCCAAAGAATTTTAACCAGCAAAAACTCTTGTCCTTTGTTTTTCCCTTTTTTTTTTTTTTTTTTTTTTTAATAAAAATCAATCATAATAAAACAATAGACGGCCCCACACGAGGTGAGGCCGCTTACCTGCCCAAGCAAGGCTGAATAACCAAGGCACCCGAACAGCAGCAGTAGCAGCAGTAGCAGCGGCAGCAGAGATGAAAAACTTGTGCGGCTGAGTGCCCCGCACCTGAACTCTAATGAGAGGAAGGAAGGAAGTGCGGCTGGGGCCGTTGTATGACGCCGCCGCTCCAGCCACGCCCCCTCTGACGTCATCCGAGCCCCGCCCCCTCCTGGTTCAAACAGTGCGGCCCGCCAGAAGGCGGTGCCGCAAAACAAGAGGGCGCCCGACGCCCTCAGTAGACGGAGGGGGGGGGGGAAGGAAGCTTTGCTAGGCAGCCATGCGCAAAACAGCGCTGACAGCGTGGCCCGCCGAACGCCGGTGCCAAACCAATTCAAAGAGGAAAAAGGGAGAGGGGGGGGGGAGGGGGAGAGGAAAAGGACGCAGGCAGCATCAGGCATGCCTGCCACAGCGCGGCCCGCCCCGGCCGCCCTAAAGCTGAACCAAACTCTGGCCATTCAGGCCAGCAGCAGCTCGCCCAATGGCGGAACTGCCAGTAAGGAAAAAAGAGGACAATCAGCGTGCCATGTGAAAATAAATAATCAGTCAGGCCATGTGCACCCTTGCTTGCGGTGCAGACCTGAACACAAACAAGGTTAAATAAGTAAAAACATACCAGTAAAAACACACATGCATACACACATCCCTCCACCCCCCCCCCCCCCCATAGTGAAGGGAGAAGGGACCGTAACGGGAGAGCAAGGGGCCAAGGGGAACCTTGGGACAGGGGCATCCCAAATCCGGATCACCATGCTGGATAGCCGCATTGCCCCCAAAACAGGGGGTCGAGCGGAGGAGATAAGCTCCTAGGCACCTATAGTGCCATCTACCAATTGCCCAGTGAGCAGCCTAGGCTGGGAGGCTTCCATTTAACCACAAAGGTAACAAACAATCAAAACCGGGCAGAAATAGACCAAAAGGGGGTGCCGGGGTAAGACCCCGGCTACCTGCAAGCAGGAGACTTCATTCTTCTGTCTTGTCGTCATGCAGAGAGAAAAACACTGGTGATAAATGGGAGGTACCAGGTATATATAGGCCGGAAGGGGGCTCGTTACAAGACTTCCTCTCTGCAACAGCGTCACCTGGCGGTGAGTAACCCAATCGTGAAGAATTTAAAGGTGAAGCGGGGTGTGTGGCACACTGAGAATATCTGTCTTGAAGAGGTCCCTGAGCCCAGACTCCATTTTCCTGAGCTTTTCAATACCCAAGGTAGACCTTGAAAGGACACAATTTGTGTGTGCCCAAGTGGGTTATGCACAACCACAGGAGATCCTATAGCCTATCCTAAGTGTACACAGATACAGAGAGGACCAATAAGTCTGATGTCAAACTTATCATATGGTACCGTGCCTATGAAGAACCATATTGGTCCCAGTAAATTCATGAACTGGCGAAAGGTCGGAAGTCTGGCCTTTGCGAAGGTTTGAAACACTGGATTGCAGCCACAGTTGCTTTTCCTTGTGGATGAATACCTTTACTGACCCATAATCCATATTAATCTCTAGAAAACAGGCAACCTTCGATGCAGTCAGGGGAGGGATTATTTACCCAAACTTAAACTGACAACACCACCTTCATGATGTCTCCTGAAAGGAGGAGCCATTCACCAGAAGGTCATCCAGGTATAGAAAGACCAGGATTCCTTGCTTCCTTAGGATGACCATGACTGTCATTTTTGTGAACACCCTGGGTGCCAGGGCTAGCAGCAAGGACAACACCATATACCATGAAAATAGATTTCCTTGACCACAATCAGAGCATCTGATGTTTTTGGTGGCAAATTAGGTGACCATCAGTTCAAGATCTTTAAGCAGGGATTCTAAACCTCTGTCAGCTGGCTTTTTTGGCATCCTAGCTTCCCATGGGCAAAGAATAACCCCTTTGCAAAGACCGAAATAGATAGGTCTATCTTTGGAACTTCTCTTGGCAGCTTATCTAAATTTCCAGTTCACTAGTGGCAACAGCAATAACCTCTGAATGGTAAGGAAAATGCATTTGGGCTTGGTGTACAAGTCAAGGAGGGTTGAGCCCTGGGAGTCGAGCTGGCAGACTGCTGGCCAGGGAAAAAATAATTTTCTAACTGAATGAATAGGTAAGCAATAAGACTGTAGTTGCCCCTTGACTACCTACCCCTCCGCAGAATCAGAATGTATGTTGTGCTACCCAAGTCTGAGGCCTCAGTCAGCACAATCACACTTTTTAGTGGCAGGGTGCTGGGCTCTAGTCCCTGGGTTGGGAGGCCATAAGAAGCCCAACATCAGGCATATTTTTTTTTGTTTTCTTAATGTGGTTAGGAACTTCTCTGTGTGGTTTGCAACTCTACTGAAGTCTAAGTCTAGTTTGAATATCAGGGACACATTACAAGGTATATAAAGATGTTAACCAAGGCAAAATACAGGTTTTCTGTGCTAGTTAACTCCATCCAACCTCACAATCACAAAAAACGAATCTGTCCCTGGAGTTGGGCCTTAAAGTGTAAATCCAGTCTCCTAAGAACCCCCCGCCCCACCTTGCTGGCACAGAGGCCGCTGCGTGCAGCTGCTGCCAAAGAGGAGGAACCACAACAATGGGGTATTTGGTAAGTATAGCAGCCATTATTTATGTTTAGGTTACACTGTGACTAAATGATAGGACAGAGTTGATCCACTTACTCATAGAATGAAGTTTCACCTGAATAGACCAAATTGTACTATTTATTGCATTTTTGTAATCTTCAACTGGAAAGATTAGACCAGGGGTTCCCAACCAGTGGCACAATTACCACTGGTGGTACTTGTTCAGGTATCAGGTGGTACTTAGCCAGGTTGCAGACTGATCTTTACCCCCAACTTGATTTTCTGCCATCTAAACTTTACCCAAGCCTTCATAAATACAAAACGGATCCAAACGGTGATGAGAACTACTGCATGTATGTGGAGTGCATACACTTTATATGGTTGTTTTGTGTTTCTTTCAAAGCTGTTTTTAGTGCAGAGAACCCATACGTACCACTCGTGGTACCTGAGATATTTAGAAAAACAGAAAGTGGTACTTGGTGAAAAAAAGGTAGGAAATCCCCAAACTAGACCAATACTTTCCTTCTTCCTTGGCTAACCAACAGAATATCGTTAGAAGCCTACCCCAGAATACACTTCTCAAATAGGCTGCACTACAAAATAATAATCTAACAAAACAATGTATTGTTACAGACTATACAACACATAATATAAAACCAAAATACAGGGGCTCATACTCACCAACATGCTGCTATGGGTAAGTTCCAAGTACTGCTAGTACTAAAACAGTGAAAAATAAAGTGATAGTGCTTCAGGGGGATATACAGCATATGCCTAAAATGCAAACCTGAAAACCATGTAAACAACAAAGTGCTACTTATAGCACTTTGTTGTTTACAGCATGTTGGCGGGTATGGGCCCCTGTATTTTGGTTTTATATTGCAATGTGTTGTACAGCCTGTGACAAATTGTTTTATTAGAGTATTTTGTGGTGCAGCCTATTTGAGCAGTATATTCTGGGGCCTCCCTTCTCCCGTTATTCTCTTGTTTTGTACTTACCTTACTGCTTTGCTGGTGTGCAAGCGGTCTTATTAGCGATTTACGTGCAATTTGTGAATGCCCCCCCCTAAAGTTTTGTGCGTTCTTCTTCCTTGTCTAAACATGATTTCTGGAACATTTTTTAAACATACTGATCTTTATTCAAATTTTTTTCCGAGGCAAGAGACATGGTGTACAAACATTTGACCTTCTGGCCATAGCATCAAGACAGGTTCAGGTCGCAGCCTCATAAGACAGTACATATAGCAATTTAAGACATCAAAACGCCCAGATTTGTGAGTTTAACAGTACAGGGTAACCAGATCGCCTGCAAAACTGATGCTCTCCACCAATCTTCTCTGTGAGCTATACTGCTGCCTGTCTGGAGCCCCTGCCATGGGATCCCATGGGCACTATGCTGAAGTTAGCTACGACCTATTACACAGAACATCTTCAATGGCTTGCCACCACTGCCTCATCTTTAAATAAAGAGCTAGATCAAGAAAGAAAAGAACAAGAAGCGGATAGCCAGCCGTTCAGAGAGGGGCCAGCATTAAAACAGAAAGAGGTGGGGGGAGGAAAGGAGAGAAGACAAAATCACCAGGGAAAAGGGAAAGAAGAAAGGGACAAGCATAGGGCCCCCGGGGCAGGGGGGTGGAGGGGGGAGAAAGAGGAGCCCCCACAAGGACCCAGCCCGCCACCCAAGCTTTAAACGTACAAAGCAGAGTCCAGTGAATGAATCTCTATGACTAGTCTATTGACGAGCTGTTGAATCCATCACTACCCTATACTGAGAGGTCTTAAAGAGGGACCAAATTGTCCAGATTTTCCTGTACGCCTCAACCCTGTCTTGCTTTAAGTGTAAAACTTCTTCCATTTCCTCCACATGATTTAGATGTTGGAACCAATCCTTCACTGTTGGGACGTCTTTTGATCTCAATCTTCTAGGTATTACCCTTCTGGCAGCATTGGTTAGGTGAATACCTAAAGGGACGATGTCCTGTGACCTAACCCCCTCTCTTCGCCAATTCAGCAGGTAGTAGACTGGGTCTCACTCTGGGGTGAAACCCAAAATTTTCCTAACCATACTATGTATCTCCTTCCAGAAAGGGACTATACACAGGCACTGCCACCATATATGCAGCATGTCGCTCCCTTATGATTACACCTCCAGCAATTAACCGGGGTGGACGAGAACATTCTATGTAGCACATCCGGAGTCCTGTACCATCTAGTGATTAGTTTATAATTCGTCTCTTGAGTAGAGGAATTGGCCATTCCTTTGTGTGATCTCTGATATATCTTTTCCCAATCCTCCTTAGTCAGTTCTAGATTCAGGTCTTTCTCCCATCTTCCTTCCCAGGATCTCCTCAGAGCCGGACCCCCCCTCCAATAGCAAACTGTAAGCCCAAGACATGAGATGGGTCCTAGGGCCTTCCCCCAAACTAGTTCTCTCAAACGTTGTGAGTGCCCTCTCAACCTTGCCCTTCAAACTCTTAGACTTAAAGTGTCGCATTTGAAGATATTCCAAGTGGGACATTTGCCCCCCCAATTTATCTTGTAGGTCCTGCTTCTGCATAAACTCACCTTGTGAGAGTAAGTAGGTGACTCTAAGCGGGCTTGGACGACTGCAATGGCTCAAAAAGGATTTATGCCGACCAGGAGGGAAGCCCGGATTGTTGTGAAGGGGAAGGAGAGGCCCGGGCACCGAGGAGACCCCTTTATAGCATTTGCAGATGTGTCTAAATATGTCTAATGTAGCTCCAATGATTGGGTGAGATCTAGCCTTTTCTGGGATGTCTACCCTCTTTAGGGCACTCAGTTGAGTCACCAGGCCCCCACAGACCTCATTCTCAATTGATACCCAATCCTTCTGGGATTTGTTCACCCGCCAATCAACAATCCTTGCCAGGTGCGCTGCCTTTACATAAGTATCAATGCAAGGAAGACCCACCCCTCCCCTGGCCCTCTGTAGAATAAGAGTAGTTCTTTTTGATCTTGGAGGCTTCCCAGCTTATAGGAACCCAGAAAAGGTTCTCCGGACATCCATAATGAAAGACCTCGGGAGTTTTGTTGGGATGCATTGGATCAGGTACAGCAACCCTGGAAGCATGTTCATCTTCAAAACTGCTAGTTTCCCAAACCATGATAGTTTTAAACTTTTCCACTTATTCAAATCCACCTTTAGCTTATTGACAAGAGGGGAGAAATTCAGCTGAAACAGCTGAGACAACTCCGCTGGTAGTTGAATCCCTAGATAGGTGATACTCCTTGACTCCCACTTGAATGGGAACGTCTCCCCGAGGCTCGTCCTCTCACTGGTCAGGATATAAATATTCAAAGCTACTGATTTCGAGTAGTTTATTTTCAAATTAGATAATCTCCCAAATCTCTCAAATTCCTTGAGCAAACAGGGAATTGAAACCCAGGGGGACGTAAGAAAGAACAGCATATAGTCCGCGTAGTTTTGCTCCTTACCCCCCACTTGGATCCCCTTGATGTCAGAGTTCAAGTTCACCATCCTCAAGAATGGCTCCAAAGTTATTCCGAAAATCAACGGGGATAGGGGACAGCCCTGCCTAGTGCCGTTTTGAATTATAAACCCGTCCGAGGTCACGTTATTCACCCTAACTCTCGCCCGAGGATTTGAGTATAGGGCCAAGATCCTGTTCCGGGCCATCTCCCCCAGGCCAACGTGCTCCAAAACTGACCCAATCCACTACCAATCAACCCTATCAAATGCCTTTTCGGCATCTGTGGAAAGCATCATGGCCCTTAGCCTGTGGGAGGTGGCCCACCAGTGTACATTCAGGGCTTTCACCGTGTTATCTCGGGCCTCCCTACTGGGGAGGTCCACCTGATCTTGCTGGACCAATGCTGGCAGGAATCCAGCCAATCTTCTCGCCAGCACCTTCGCATATAGCTTTATATCCACATATAGCAGGGATATTGGTCTATAATTTTGGCATGGACTCTCATCTTTTCCCACCTTCGGAATGACCACAATACGGGCCTCCAGGGAGTTCGGCGGGAGGTCCCCGTTTTTTGCGAAACTCTCAAAGGCTCGCACCATATGTGGAAACAACTGGGGAGCAAACGCCTTGCAATACGGACTGGGAAATCCATCCGGACCCGGGGCCCTACCCTGCCGGGTTTCTTTGATTGCTAGCTGACACTCTTCAACTGATATCGGGCTTTCCAACTGGTCAATGGCATACTTAGGTAGTTGGGGCATTTGGGCTGTTCTACAGTACTCCGCCATCTGGGTTTTGTGCCCTCCCTTCGAGGCATAGCCAGGGAGATTGTAAAGAGCCAAATAATATCTCCTAAACTGTTCCGCAATATCTTTCTCTGACTGATGCAAGACTCTGACAATGGAGTCTCTAATCCCCGCCACCCGGGCCATGAGGCCTCTCGGGTTAAGGGCTCCCACGAGTAGTCTGCCCGGCTTATTACTCTGTTCGTAATAGAGCCCATTTCTGAACGTAAAGGCCCTCCTGGCGGTCCCCTAAAAGGGCCGCCCTGAGCTCCTTTCTCTTTTCCACCAGTTCCTGTAGGTGCCTCTCCAGAAGTGATTTTTTTATGTTGGGACTCCAGGAAGGCCACTCTCTGGGTAAGCCCCTCAATTTTAACCAATCTCTCCCTTTTTAATCTCACTCCCTCTTGGATGAGAAACCCCCGCACTGTGCACTTGTGTGCTTCCCAAATTGTAAGAGGGTCCATGTCTTCCACCACATTTTCTCTAAAATACTGGGTGATCTGTTCTTTCACCCTGTCAGCCACTACCGCATCATTTAAGATGCTAGTATTTAGTCTCCAATTCCACTCCCTGTGAGTCCTCCCAGGGAGCACTAGGCTGGAGTGGAAGATTGAACACCCTTAGAACGCAAAATGCATTTAAAAGGAAAATATTGTAATGCTGTGAAATGACAAATAGTGACATCAATAGGTGTATATACAAAGCATAACAATATCAGAGAAAAGACATGCAGAGTATGACCGCTGAAAATGGTTCATTCATTAATGCTGCAATCAGCACTATAAGGGCACAGTATCCATAAGTTCATCCAGGGGGTCTGAATGGAAAAGCAGGCAAGGTAAAAAGTCTAGTGATAAAGTAGGAGAAGTCCCTGGGTGAGAGTCAATGGAAGTCCCTAATTTCATCCTGTTTAAATGGCCATGGCAGGTCCTCCACGGGAGCACCATTCTAAGGACCACCGATGCATGGTCCGTGAATGTAATTGTGCCAATCTCAACCGCTTTAATCCACTCGAGGTCCCTCTGGGACAGAATTAAATAATCTATCCTTGAGTATTTCGAATGAATGGGAGAGAAATAAGTATAGTCCCTACCATCTGGGTGAGCAAATCTCCATGCGTCAACTACTTGTACACTTTGAAGTGTCAGTTTAATCCGCTTCAGAGATCTGTAGGCAATGGTAGAGCTTGCGTTAGAGGTGTCTACTAGAGGGTTTAAGGCGCAGTTCAGGTCCCCTCCCACAACCAGCGAGCCCTCCTTGAAGTTCTGTAGTTTATCAATAGTGGAAGCGAGAAATTGGTGCTGTAGCCTGTTAGGCGCATAAATGTTGGCCAATGTAAGGATCCTTCCCAACGGGAGGCGCCCCTTCAGAAAGATGTAGCGCCCCTCTTTATCAATAACTTCAGATGTCACAGAAAAAGCAAGGGTTCCATCCATTAAGATAGACAACCCCTTTGTCTTAGAAGAAGGGGAAGGCGCTGTCCAATGAAAGGGATATGTCCTGTTCCCTAAATAGGGTACCTTACCCCTCTGGAAGTGTGTCTCCTGAATTAGTGCGATGTGAACTTTGTGTTTCCTCAGTTCTCTCATAAGGGCATGTCGTTTCTCTGGTGAATTAAGACCCTTCGCGTTTATGGTCATTATATTCACCTCTATCCCATTCACTGTAGTCATCTTTGCCGAGGGAGGCATAACCAGACCCGTCCCGGGGCCCCAAATCCACCCCCACCCCCCGGAGCAGAAATGGAAAGGGTGAGTCAAGGACAAACAAGGAGCGGGGTAAGAAGAGGGGGGATAAAGGCTAGGGGAATAGGAACGGAGATGGGGAAAGGAAAGGCAGGAGTAGAGAAAAAGAAAATGAGAAGGAAGTAAGAATGAACAACAAAAACACCCAGCCGGGGTGTAAAACCACGGGTGGAAAATTAAGAGAGAGGTATATAAATATATATAAGCATAGTATCCCCTCTACTTTACCTGAAGCTATGCCCAGGGCAAAACACCCTAGACCTCTCCAGGAGACAGGAACCTAAAGAAAGTTCCTATATAATCCACTTACCATGAAGAAATCACAAAGAGTGGGGGACCATGGAAGGCCAGCCAGGCAGCAGCTCTATAGTCACTACAATCAAGAAAAAATGACAGGTAATCAGCTACGTTTATTTATTTAGCCCAGTGAAGCGCCCGCATATCACACCACACCAACCCCTGACTTCTGCGTTCTCTTCGGGGCACCGCAATATTCCAAAATGCCCTCCATGCATATATCAGTCCGCTGGAGCCTCATCTCGGCAGACCCCTGAAGCAACTGCGGTACCCCCTCTCGATCCCTCTCAAGATACCCAGAGATATCCCGAAAAGGGAAGATGGCCCATACATATACCCCAGCCAGTACCCATAAATTGCTTATTTATTTGGTAGCGTATGCCCCTGTCAGTCAGACTATCCCTTCCTAATGTGCCCACGACCACCTCCAGATTCCCTGTAGTGAGATTCCATGCCCCCAAGGGAGAGTGATAAGTCACAGCAGGCAGCGCTTAATGCATCCTATACCTTTAACAAGAAACCAGGCTGGAGCATGATCTCTGTCCCAACACTGCATCCATTACTTCTAGAAAAAGGCCCGCCCCCACCACCACCCGGGAAGGCCCCACATGGACCCCCCCACAGAGCCCTCCCCGTGAGGAAAGGGGGGCAGGCAACCCCGCTCTATGTGCAAAATGTCAAATAAAAAAAAAATTAAGATCTTACAAGCAGGGTAACACCGCTAACACCTACACTTTTAACATTAATCCAGGCTGGAGCCACACCTCTCAACTAACACTGCGTCCAGAACTTCCAGAAACCGGCCATCCCCCTCCAACCCCCCCCCGGTCGCCACAGCGCCGTCCGCGAGGGGAGGGCACCCCAGCTCTCCGTACCCAATGTCCAAATAAGAAACAGAGATCCTTCAATCAGATTAACACCGCTAAACCCTATACCTTTAGCCTTAACCCACGCTAGGGCAGCCGCCCCCTCCCATCCCCTTCAAGAAATAGGCCGGCCCCCATTGCCCCCTGGGGAGGACCCCAGCGGAACCCCGCAGAGCCGTCCCCGCGAGGAAAAATATTACAAAATATTACAAAATATTTTGTAATCCGAATTGGGTGGCCACCCCCCCGGTGGCCACCCAATTCGGATTACAAAATATTTTGTGAGTACTCACCTGTAAAACGGGTATTATGAGTGTGCCATACACTCCACTTCAAATCTTCATGACATGTGGGTAATCTCCAGTACAGGGCGAACTTCTGCAGAGATGAATATGCAAAAAAGAAAGCCCCTCCCAGTCCATATATATCTGGGACCTCCCACCAATTTCCCAGTGTACCTTGCGGCCAAAAACAGCATCCGCTGAAGCCCGCACATCAACCTTGTAAAACTTGGAAAAAGTACGAACGGAAGACCAAGTAGCAGCCTTACAAACTTGATCAACAGAAGCCTGGTGCTGAAAAGCCCAGGATGCACCAACACCACGAGTAGAGTGCGCAGTGACCCTAAAAGGGGGAGTCCTCCCCTTAGCAGAATAGGCCCCAACAATGGCCTGACGAATCCATTTGCTAATGGTAGACTTGGCGGGTGCCAAACCTTTCCTGGGCCCACAGGGCACCATGAAAAAGGCATCCGTCTTGCGAAAAGAAGAAGTAGTCACCAAATAGTACTTAACACAGCGAACCACATCCAAATTGTGCAAAACCCTCTCCTTGTCATTGCTAGGCTTAGGACACAAGGAAGGGAGAACAATATCCTGATTGAGATGGAAAGCAGACACCACCTTAGGAAGGAAATCTGGCTTAAAACGAAAGACCACCTTGTCCTGGTGTCTTTCAAAGTAAGGGGCCTGAATCGACAGAGCCGCCAACTCAGAGACACGCCGAACAGAGGTAATAGCCACCAAGAAGGCAACCTTTTGAGTGAAAACAGAAAGAGCAATATCCTGAAGCGGCTCAAAAGGAGGACCCTGGAGAGCCAAAAGAACCAAATTCAAATCCCAAACAGGAACCACAGCCTTCCGCAGGGGCCGCACATGCGCGACCCCTTGGAAAAAAGTCTTAACCAGCGGGTGTAAGGCAAAAGACCTCTGGAAGAAAACCGACAAAGCAGAAACCTGTCCTTTCAAAGTACTAAGCTGGAACCCAAGATCCAGATTATGCTGAAGAAACTCCAAAATCCTAGGAATCGAAAACACCCTACAAGGCAAGGCCCTTGCCTCACACCAATCAATATAGGACCTCCAAGTCCTATAGTAAATGCCAGAAGACCTCTAATCAAGGTCTGAACAACGGCCTCAGACAAGCCTTCCTCCTTCAGAATGAAGGTTTCAGCAGCCAAGCCGTCAAAGACAGCATTTGTAAATTGTACATTTGTAAAGTAGTAGACCCTGAGATAACAGATCCGGCAACATGGGAAGCCGGTACTGATCTACGGCCAGCCTTACAACGTCTGCGTACCAAACCTTTCTTGGCCACCTTGGAGCCACCAGAATTGCTGGTGCCCCTTCTAGAACCAGTTTGCGAACTACCTTGCCCAGCAGGGAGACGGGCGGAAACAGGTACCGAAAACCCAGATCCTTCCAAGCAAGGGACAAGGCATCCACTGCCATAGATAGAGGATCCTGAGAAAGAGACACAAAGGCTGGAAGTTTGTGATTGTGTGTGATTGTGCAAAGAGATCCACCTCCGGTGTCCCCCACTTGCAGCAAAGATCCAGAAAAACCTCGGGGTTGAGAGACCACTCTCCTTGGCGAGAGGATCCCCTGCTCAGGGAATCTGCCTCCGTGTTCTCCACTCCCGGAATGTAGACCGCCGAAATGCAAGGAACATTGCTCTCCGCCCAGTGCAGGATCAGAGAGACTTCCCTGAGGGCACTCCTGCTGCGAGTCCCTCCTTGGTGATTGATGTAAGCTACCGCCGTTCGGTTGTCTGAGCGAACCTGAACCGGCAGACCCCGTAAATGTGAGGTCAGCCGTGCCAGAACCAGTCGGATGGCTCTGAGCTTCAAGACATTGATGGGGGTGTGAGCCTCCTGAGGACCCCACACCCCGCTGAACTGATGACTTTTCCAATAACCTCCCCAGCCCGACAGGCTGGCATCCGTGGTAACCGTCTCCCAACAAGGGACCAGAAAAGATCTGCCCTTCAACAGGTTGCTCGACTCCAGCCACCACCGAAGAGACTGCCGAACCCTGGGAGACATCCTGAAAGGTTGATCCAATGACTGTGGACACCTGTCCCAATGCGTCAAAAGGTGAAGTTGAAGAGATCTCATGTGAAACTGTGCAAACCAGGGCTGTGGACTCCTCTGTATTAATATGTGAATGTATTTTATACATTCCTTGAAGGAAAGAAAGGCAACATACATGTCATTACTTCTAGCAGAGAGACGTAGTTGGGCAGAAGCTGCCTTCTCGTTTCTGTGTGCTGATCTTCTGCTGAAGATAGGGCAGTGGGAGGATCCAGAAAGGGGCCTTTATTATAAAACATGATTTCCCTAGTAGAATCCCATAGTCATGTTTAAAGTTTAAGCTAACAATCGAAGTTTACAAGTTTTTATAGCCTTTTGCTGAATGACAGCAGTTTTTCCAATGGTACAGCTTCAGTCTTGAACTATTGATCCTCCATTCCCTTCACTTATACAAGTGTCTCTAGTCCTGCAAAAAACATATTTACTTAATCCCTTATCAGTGAGAGGCTAGGTTACCCATGGGCTCCCTGTAACAGCAGTTACAAGTATTGCCGCTTCTAATTGTGCATTGCGTGCCATATAGTGAAGCACATGAAAAGCATGCTTCTTCACGGTCACTTAATGTGTTCGTTTTGCGGTTACGTGAGGCACTGCATGCATTGGTCTTTATTCTTACAATAGAGAAGTTATTAATTATAACTTTTTGTGAATTGGGACATTTAAACTTGCTAAATCAAAATTTAGTAGGAGTCGGTGCATTGTTTGCCGACTCCGACTCCAGGTACCCAAAATTTCCTCCGACTCAGACTCCTCGACTCCACAGCCCTGGTGCAAACGTTACCGCCTCGAAGGAGGACACCATCAAGCCCACCAGTTTCATCCCCTGTCGGATAGAGGGACAAGGACTGGCCAGAAGAAAGCGGATCAGATCCAGAATCCCCGGGACCTTGGTCTGGGGTAGAAACACTCTGGCCTGAATGGTATCCAGATTCATGCCCAGGAATGAAATCACTCGTGATGGGGAGAGAGAGGACTTGGGGCGGTTGATCACCAACCCGAACCTCTCCAGAGTCACCACCTGGTGGGTGTCCAGCTCCGCCTGACGGAGGGAAGAAGCGGAGATCAAAAGATCGTCCAGATAATGTACAATGCGAATGCCCTGACCTCTGAGCAGGGCCATGACACCCGCCAAGACCTTGGTGAAGACCCTCGGAGCCGAAGTCAGTCCGAAGGGAAGGGCCACAAACTGAAAATGTTGATCCTCCACTACAAACCTGAGGAATCTCTGATGCGCTGGAAAGATTGGAACATGCAGATACGCATCCTTGATGTCTATGGATGTCATGAAATCCCCTTGGTGAAGGGAATTGATGGCCGAGTGCAGAGTCTCCATACGGAACTTCTTGGCTCTGATAAACCTGTTGAGGACCTTGAGATCTAGAATGGGTCTCACCGAACCCTCCTTTTTGGGAACCGTGAAAATGTTGGAGCAGTAACCCCTGCCTCTCTCCGACGGAGGCACCGGGCATATAACTCCCATGTCCAGAAGGTTTTTCACTGCTAACAGGAGCCCCTGTGCAGCCTGAGGGTCCGAGGGCACCTGGGACCTGACGAATCTTGGAGGCGGCCAGTACTCGAACTCCAGTTTGTACCCGGAGGAGACCACTTCCAAGATCCAATTGTCTGTGACCTCCCGGGCCCAGACCTGGAAGAAGTGCCGCAGCTGTCCCCCCACCCTTGCGGATGAGGGCGCCCCTTCATTGCTGAGCCGGTTTAACGGCAGGCTTGGAACCCAAGGCAGCCGCGGGACATGCCCGACCTCTGCCCCTGTTCCAGGATGAGCCCCTGACACCCGATTAGGCCAAACCCCTAGCCGCTCTGGCCCCTCGAAAGGAAGGAGTTAACGAGCCAGCCCCCCGAAAGGGACGGCGCTGTTTCTTCCACTGAGGTAACTTACCTCCTTTAGCAACAGCATCCAATTTATCTCCAAACAGCCGCGTACCCAAAAAGGGAAGAGCTATAAGCGACTTCTTGGCCCCAAAGTCCGCCGTCCACTGTCGGAGCCAGAACAATCTGCGCATAGCCACCAATAAGGCTGAAGTCCTACTACACATGACAATAGAATCTTCCATAGCAGCCAAGACAAAATCCATGAACAATTCACATCTCTTAAGGGTAACGAACTCAGTGCTAGCCGGATCAAACTGAGAGTCATTCAGCCAGTCCCTGATAAGAGAGCTGGTAGCAAGCGACACTAGGGCAGATGCGCAAACAGGCCGCAGGGCCGAGCCCACGCTGGCATATGCGTGGCACGCCATTTGCTCAAGGCGCTTATCCTTGCCATCCTTAAGGGAAGTGGCGTCAGGGGTGTTCAGCACAGAAGAGTTGGTCAAACCTAAAACTGGCGCATCGACCTCTGGAGGAGAAGACCAGCGCTTAACCACCTCCACCGGGAAAGGATACTTCTTATCCCACCCCTGAGGAGCACCAGGAAGCCGACTGGGCCTCTCCCATTCTAAGGATCAGCGCATCAAAGTGACCCTGGGTAGGGAATTCCAGACAGGGCTTGCGGACCCCCAAAAATTCCCCCTTCTTGAGAGGAGACGTCTCAGGTGGGTCAATATCCAAAACCTCCAATAGATGTGACAAAACAATGGCCGTATCTACGGCATCCCCCAGCGCCTGCCCGACATCAGCATCACCAGACTGTACATAATCAGCCTCTGTTTCCTCATACAATTCCCCCTCCTCTAACGGGGAATAATCCGACAAATCAATGGAATCGTCGTCAACACCCCACAAAGGCTGGGCCGACGACAAATGTCTCTTTTTAGCCTGGGCCTTCTTGCCCACCGTGCTAGCAAGACATTTCTTGATGTTGGCCAACCTAGCACAAACATCAGAGTGCGACTCCCCGCTGACACCAATATCACTTGGTCACTTGGATAAGGCGGGGAGGGGAAGGCGATGAAGCGGGAGGAGCCAACCCAGAAGGCTGGGTACACGACTGCCGCGTCATGGCCTTTTGTGCACATGGTATACAGATCAGAACATTCTCCCCCCGTAAGGGATACCCCACACATGGACGGGATTGTCCCAGAGGGAGCCCGAGCCCAGTATCCTGCGGAGCCTCCATATGGTGATTTTTGTGGTCAGTAGCAAGACCGTAGGGAATTTGCACAATTGTGAAGCAATCTGCAACACACAACCAGGCATATCAGTTACTTTACAGCGTAAACATATATCAATATATATATATATATATATATATATATATATATATATACCAAAATACATAATTGACAAAACAAGCATGATCATTCAAGGACATAAGCCTGCACCGAAGGCCCCCCCCCCCACCAGAAAGGGGCCCCAAATAGCTAAGGCAGTGGCCACCAGGCCCTTACTGTCCCCCAGAATCGGCAGCAGCAATGCAGCAAGATGGCCCCCGTCTCTGAGGAGAACAAGGAAGAGAAGGGGCCCGCCCCCCTTTCTAAACACAGCCTGAGGGAGAGAAGCTCCCCAGGCTGAGAGGAAAAGAGCCCAGCAGGCTAGGCCAAAGTAAATGCACCCATTCATCAAGGGAAAACTTCCACTGTGAACCACACAAACTCACACACACACTAACAGTGGTAAAACCAACACACATTCACATATAAATGTATCTACAAATATGCCAAAAAAGGGGGAGGCCAAGGATGACGGCCAGCCCTCCCCCCCCAGAGGGAAGTAAGGGACCCGGAAGGGGGGGGGGATACGGCTGAAATACGGCCACAGGCATGGAGGGATGGGGCATCCCACACCAGGATCACCAGAACCTGGGTAACCGCCTACCCCAGAATGAGGTCTCACGGTGGAGCAAAGCTCCTTCCGCACCCATAGGGTGCTCCTACCCTCACCAGGACCCGCAGCCTAAGCTGGGAGGCTCAAATAGGGACAATTTAGAAAGGGTCCTGGCAGCAATAGGGACAATAAACTTGCTTACCTGCAAGTAAAAGAAGTCTTCATCTCCTGTCTTGTCGCCTTCCCTGCAGAGAAGGAACTGGGAAATTGGTGGGAGGTCCCAGGTATATATGGACTGGGAGGGGCTTTCTTTTTTGCATATTCATCTCTGCAGAAGTTCGCACTCTACTGGAGATTACCCACATGTCATGAAGATTTGAAGTGGAGTGTATGGCACACTTAGAATATAAAGATCTTGTAAGCAGGTTAGCATCGCTGAAACCCAAACTTTCAACATTAAACCAGGCTGGAGCCACATATCTCACCCAACAAAGCATCCATAACTTCTAGAAACCAGCCGGCCCCCATTCTCCCCTCCCCCCCCCCCTGGGAAGGACCCATACGAGAGACCCGCAGGGCCGTCCCCGCGAGGGGAGGCGGGGGTCATCCCAAATCTGCATATAAAAAGTCAGAATAAGAAACGGAGATCATGTAAGTATGGTAACTCATCTAAATCCTATGCCATTAGCATTACCCCGTGCCAGAGTATATTAAAGACAGGTTAACACTGCTAAAACCTCTAATCTAGAACTCCTCTCTTCTCGGGATTGGGTCCGGCGAATCCCGGGGTGGGGACTCTACCGGGACATCCTGGTGTGGCAGCCCCCCAGACAGAGCAGGAATACAAAATTCCCTGAACCATTCAGGAACCCCAACTGCAGGAATCTTCAAGAAAGCTAAAAAGTCGGGCAGATCCTCTGGAGTCCACAAAGTCCCCGTCTTCCCATTTCTAGTGGCCATGAGCGCAAAGGGGAACCGCCACCGGTAGGGGATGCCCCTCTCCTTGAGGAGCGAAGTCAGCGGTCTGAGCGCTCTTCTATGTTGCAAGGTGATTCCGGAAAGATCTTGATAGAGCTGGATTTCGCTATTATTAAAAATAATAGAATCCCTTCCTCTCGCTCTAGCAACAATGTCCTCTTTCAGGGCAAAGCTCTGGAGACAGTAGACTATGTCTCTAGGGATCGCATCATTCATGTTCCTGGGACGCACAAGCTCTATTGGCGTATCAGGGGCTCTGTCCAGCAGGGTGTTAAAGATGGAGGTCAGGGCCCCTAGGATCTGATCTTGGGCGACCGCCTCCGGTACCCCGCGCACTCTGATATTGCACCTCCTTGCTCTGTTATCCAGGTCCTCAAGGTGCCTGTGTACATTCATGAGGTGGCTATTGTGCCATGCAACCGCGTTGCTCAACTCTCGTAGCCTGCGTCTGGAGCCCGTCGCCTCGTGTTCCACCTTCTCAATTCTGCGGCCTAGCTCCCGCATATCCGCCTTCAGGTCCGCGACGGCCTCCGATATAGAAGACTTAATTTCACCAGCAAACCTCGCCAGCTCACTCCTCGTGGGTAGTTGGCTAAGCTGCGTCGTCTGGTCATGCTGGTCTTTATGTGGTGAGCCCTCTGTGCTTCTCTCCGGTGAGGTCTCCGGAGACGAGGGCGACGCCATTTTGGAGGACCGTCCGGACACGTCCTCTGAGCGCTGGGAGCGAAACAGCTCCGGGAGACTTCTACTGCTTAAAGTCGGGTTCCGGGGCGCCCTAGGTGTTCTAGAGGCCACCCCCGACCTTCCGCTGATGCCCATGATGCTTCTGGGATGCTGCTACTGTCGCAAATGAGTGATTACACTGGGAGCCTGTGTCTCACGCCACCATCTTCCTAGCCGGCCAGGCCACTCCCCCCTTCTGGAACATTTTTGTTACATGACTGGAGTCATACAGCATGTTTGATATGGAGAAATATGAGACATAGACATTCAACATTCAACTGCTGTTTAATCAACACATTTTGCATAGTTACACAGATTCTCCCAAACAGCAGAAAGCAATCCCCACACACCAAAAACATTTTGCAAGTGCTTCATTGTCACAAAGAAGAAAATAAAAATCACAATTAAGGCCACAAAAGCATCACTAGGAGTAGGGCACAATAATCACGCCAGTAACTGGCTGGTAAAATACTATTGAGGCATACATATCTTGATGGAATGTCAGGTTCTAAACCCAAATCCTCCATTAAAGAAACTAATGGGTATTAGGCTTCACTAAAAAATATTTATGGGCCTTATAGCAGAAAACGTAACATCTCCAGGATACCAATTCATGGTCCAGCAAACAGGGTTAGGTGACTACAGTAAAGTCATTACAGACACTTCAATCTACTGTATTAAGCCCTAGGAACCCGCCTAGGCTTACTAGCAGGAACACTTATAAAAGGATACATTCAAATGCAGACTTAAAAAGGCAAGTTGAATATTTATCACCAACATCTGCACAAACTTCATCTTCTCTTATGAGCTCCAATATAATATTAGAAACAAAGAAGTCGCACTACTGTATAAAAAATAAGTACAACATGTACAGCGATGCTGGCCTGGACAGACCACACAAACACTGTAAAAGTGAACATACAGGAGCTACTTATTGGGAAAACTTCAGACACATAAACAAATGATAGAAAAAGCGGAGAAGGCCTCTACTGGTGGAGAATTATAAATGTCATATCAATCCGATCCCATACAAATGACAGAATAATCAACCATAAAAAGTAGATATCACAGTGGTAAATTTAGAAATACGCTATAACAATAAATAATAAAGTGCTAGTGCAAAACATCAATACTAAGCCATGTAATGCACTGCCTGTGCAAAAACAGCCTAATACAATACATAAACTGCATGTGCAAGTTAAACTAGTCAGCAATACAGCACACAATAAAATGCACAGCAAATCTATAACCAGAAGCATGCGCTCAACCAAATTAAATAGGAACAATTAGCAATATCATCTGATACACAACATCCATGCGGCTGGAGCTACCAAACCACTTTGGTAGCCACGGCTGCGTGGGTGTTGCGGGACTGAGACCCCTCTTGGTGATGTATATCACATGATATTGCCAATTCTTCCCATCTAATATGACTGAGCACATGCTTCTGGTTATAGATTTGCTGTGAATTTTGTTGTGGGCTGTATTGCTGACTAGTTTAACTTGCACCGTGCACTGTATTTATCATGTATTGCATTAGGCAGTATTTGCACAGGCAGTAGCTTAGTATTTTTGTTATGCACTAGCACTTTATTATTCTTTGTTATTGCGTATTTCTGAATTTAACACAGTGATATCTACATTTTATGGTTGATTATTGTGCCATTTGTATGAGATCAGATTGATATATGGCATTTATTATTCTCCACGAGTAGAGGCCTTCCCGCTTTTTTAATCATTTATGTGTTTGCAGTTTTCCCAATAGCTAGATCCTATATGTTCATTTTTACACCAGTGTTTGTGCGGGCTGTCCTGGTTTCATAAACTCCAATATAATATTGGCATAGAGCAGAATACTGGAATGGTTTGATTTTTATTATTTCATGCACATCACCTGCATTTTTCTTTAGGTATCAACATAGTTAGGGTTGGGCTGTAATTTTCAATATACCAACATACTTTATGTCACGTGGAGTGTTCTTTCAAACATTTTTAGGTAGCTTGCTATATCTGATCAAGAATCATTATTTTACATTCATAAGTGCAGTTGCAAGATACATTCATATGTTATTTAAGGTCAAAAGATCTATAGCTCAGCTATGGCAAAAACTATAAGAAACATGCATGTTGACTAGAGACTTGTCAACATGCAAACACTATAAGGTTTTCCTGTAACATTGAATGTAAAGTGCTGTTGAATGAAGGCAAAACCATCAAAAGTGGCCCCCGTACTGGGCCCCAAGAAGTCTCCTCACAGACAAAATGTATTTAGGACAATAAATAACACAGAACATATATCACAAACAAAAAACAAAGCTGGGGTCACCCCAAAGCACTCTTCTAGAAATAAATGGACATCCACTGGAACAAGAGGCCATGCGTTAAAGTCATCCTATACCCAGAAAAGGAAAGTTTATGTCATCACCTTCTATCCCAAAGCCCAGTGCCCCAAAACAGCCTGCGTTTAATTTTTTCCAATATTTATAACACAAGCTGGAGTTGGCCAAGAAGCCCTGTCCCCTGATCCTTTCCAGTGATGATACATTCATTTACAGTACACATAGCTTAGTATTGGTGAGCACTTCAACCTACCCGCCATTATGTGAAGGTTTAATTGTAACTGAATTAGCATATGACTGTCATTCACCATCACGCTGATTCATGTTAGTGTTTTTATGTATATTGGGCAAAGGCTTTAGTAAATAAAAAAACATAGGCCATTTTGGAGCACTGGGCTGTGGATAGAAGAGGACGACAAACTTTCTTCCTAGGTATAGGATCCCTTTAAATGGAAAGATCTACCACTGGTAGAACTTACCACATAACGCATGGGCACCTGCTCTGGTACCACTGGTAGAACTTACCACAACACGCGCCGCTTGCTCTGGTACTACTGGTAGAATTTACCACAACGCGTGGGCTTTTGCTCTGGTACCACTGATAGAACTTACCACATAACACATGGCCTCTTGCTCTGGTACCACTGGCAGAACTTACCACAAAATGCATGGCCTCTTGCTCTGGTACCACTGGCAGAACTTACCACATAACCCATGGCCTCTTGCTCTGGAATCACTGGTAGAACTTACCACATAACATGCGGGCTATTGCTTTGGTACCACTGGTAGAACTTACCACAAAATGCATGTGCTCTTGCTCTGGTACCACTGGTAGAACTTACCACATAACCTGTGGGCCCTAGATTTGGTACCACTGGTAGGGCTTGGATCCCTGGACTCTGCTATCATTGGTGACATCTTTCCATTCTCTTTTTGTTGTTGCATTTGTGTTCATGTAGGGATATTCGCACTGCAGCATTTGTTTTTAGTTGTCCCGCCCGTGCTATACTTTGTTATTTATTGTCCTGAATAAATGTCTGCTTATTGAGTATTTATCTTGGGCGACATTACTCTGTGAGGAACCGTTTTGGGGCCCATTCATGGTTAAGGTCTTCCTGTGCTTTCAACATTGTTATTAGGTTGTGCACAGATTTGTGCTGTTGCTGGCGAATGACAGATGCAGCCCCTGACAGCCACCATAGGGCAGACAGAAAATGTCAGCTTAACCCTTTGCCTAGAATGTCCCTTTCATGTAGTGAAGGAGATTATTTAGCACAGAAAACTTGCACAATTTATTACAAAATTGATCCCATAAAAATCCTTGTATTTACGTGTGATATATGTTGTCTTGTAGGTCAATGCCAGGGCTATTGGGTGTCATCACAACTTTAACCTGTTGGGCTTTATCGAATACCTAAAACAGGACCTTTTATTATAAATAGACATTATATGAAAAGTACAGCAGGTAATTAACATTCATTCAGTACAGTCTCAATAACGATTGCACAGCTAGCACACATAAATAATACTTGATTCATTTCACTCTATAATAAACATATTATTTCAAGATATATAAACTTATAAGCTCACGCATACTTGGCATTCAAATGACGTACCATCCCTCCCAACATCGGTGTAATCCTACAAACTAGAACAGAACAGGCTCGTGAGGTTAAGTGGTCCTATGGTAAAAAAAAAAACCCTGTGGTTTGGTTGGTTATTTTGGAATTGGAGTGCCAGGGGTATAGAACTAAATCAGAAATTGGGCAATGAAACAAAACCTGCATTGCTGCATACTTGTCTGGCTGACCGTGAACAAGTGGCAGGCAGCAGCTATACACAAAGGGCAATGGAGGTGCATCCAATGGTTTAATTGGATGAGCGTCTTAAATTATTATTCTCTGGGGATAAGGGACACTGCTTCTGTGGTAAGGTCCGCTTTAATACATACTTTCATATGAACAACTAGTTAGAATATGATTTCATTGCGAACAATTGTTGCTCAAAGAAGAGACTGAGCTTAAAAGAAATAGGCCTAGTAATCATTGTAGCAAAGCAAAAATAATGCTTAAGGACCAGAGGCAGCAATGCGAGAACTGTAGATTTTCACACCCAAAAATCTCCCAAATACTTTACAGATTTCACAAGAAGAGCAAAAGTACCAAAATAGTTTAGCTTCATTTTATACTATACCAGAAGTATGGAAAAAAGGGAAATTGACCTCTCTAACACAACTGGAATGATTTCATTGCATACTACTACCACATCCATCTTCACATTGAAAGAAAACAATAGGTAAACTAAATGCAGACAAAACTGAATGTAACACATGGAACACTTTTTTCTTTTCTTACACAAGCCATAGACAAGCCAACATTCTCCTTTTATATGCTGTATCATTGTCTGAATTTGCTTTAAATACTGCTAGAAGAACAGTTGTCCTTTTTATGTATGCCCAGTTTGCCTAGTTTTTGTAATTAACACTTGTGGTGCAGTTTTGCATGGCTCACCCTAGTATACAGCAAGCTCCCAGTTTAAACAGGGGACACCCAGACCAGCAGACAATGGAATGGGGAACCTAGGCCAGTGCTAGGGTGCACGGGATTGAAAAAGAAACGGCTAATTCTAGTGGATATGGAATAGGATGGGAGTCAAACAAAGGAGAGGATGGAATGAGAGATGCAGGTCACAAATGAGAAAGTAGGAGACATTATAGGATTGACTAAAGATGTCTGGCCTATGAGACGGTAGGTGACTGAGAATGTAGAGGCCAGACAAAACAGAGCTAAATATAGTGCAGGCAAAACAGGACACAAATAACAACTGTTAACAAGTTACAGCCACTAAGAACACATTTGGAACCAAACAGCCAAGAAAATACCCTTGGGGCCAATAGTGTTATTTGCAGAGGCACACCTGTCCACTGAAGTCTGATGACTGTGGTCCCAAGAACCACCACCCAGTCACATGGAATAGACATTGGCTTGAAAACCTCAACTATGACAGGCCTTTGCAATGTGCCTATTGTGGCCTTGGATGCTGAAGGGTATTTTAAAGGATTCATTATGAACCCTTAGCTGCACAATAGGTGATAATTTAGCTTCCTTGTGTTTTTTTCCCCCACAAGGAGATTACACAAGCGGCACATACTCCCCAAAGGAAGATTTCGATCAGGGCCTTCTGAAAGAGGATTTTGTGTCAGGAACTGTCCAAAACCAGGTTTACCACATCTGCATACTTCTTGGCCATGGATAGACTATGTCTTTGGATCCCACCCAGTCTGACTTTTTGCTGGACCCAGTATAAGAAGAGGAGGAAAAAGCTAGCAAGACCCCCAGTGCATCTGCTGCCAAAGCCAGGGGATCCTAGTTTAAGCCACAAAGGCCTTTTTTTGGAAAGACGTTGGAAAACCCAATTGGCTACAAGTATCCTGAAAGACCTCGGGGATTATGGCCTGCTATTTGCAAACCTACCTTGGAGTTAGCTATCCCCCAGAAAAATCTCTAATATCTCTATTATGAAAAAGCACTGCATGTAGCAGAATTGGTTATACTTTGGTGACTGACAAACTGTACCCACAGCAGGTCACCCTGCACAACATAAGACCATAGTCTGAAATACATGTGATGCTTTCAAAGCAGTCCAAGTCTACAAATGTGACCCTTCAGCGGGTGTACATTTTGTATGAGGGAAACCAAAGGCAACATAGTCTCTCTAAAAAAAGTTGCACAAAGAGCTAGACTACGGTTTTATGCTATAGAGGTCCTAAGGAGATTATTTGACTAGTTTACCCTATTCTTTACCCAGGGAAGGACTACCTCGTCCGAAAACTCAGATGACCACAGGCATAATCATAATGGACAGCACCTCCTAACCGTCCTTATTATACAGAGGCAGATTTAGGTGCAGCTACCTAATCACTGCAGGACACCACTGCCTTTCGCCTCTCGCCAATTCCTGCCTCATGACATGAGAGGACAAACCACATTCTTCTGTTGCAAAGAGCTTCTGTGTACTGAGTAAAGGGAAGAAAGGAGGAGGATATTCTCGAGTCAGACTTGGAAAAAGAGGACGATGAGACCTGTAACTAGGTCTAATGGGGCTTCCTAGTGCCAGTGGATGCATGGCTGTACTGTCAAGGTTAGAGGCTCAGTGTGTGCACCTCCTTAGCAATATTAAAGGAAAATGGATTATTCATGCTGTACATTGGATCTAGATAGAGCCCACTGGGGTACCTAACTACTGCCAAACCTTATGGCAATCAGAGCAAAAAGAAAAACAAAGACCTGCTGTCTTCAGATGTATGTTTGAACTGGACCAACAAAAACAAAATGGCGGCTCATGCATCTGCATGCTGCCTGCAAACAGGAAGTTCTGCTGGGTTTCCGGTTACTGTGCATTGTTAGTTATGTCAGTTGAATCCAGGCAGCAGCATGGCTGAGATGCTGAGGAAGGAAGCTCCAAAACGGCGGCTACCTTCCTTTTCCAACTGTGCCAGGCTGTTGGTTCAGTTTAATGAGCAAACTTCTGCTGTGGGTGCATGTTGGTCACTAGAAAGGAGTATAAGAAGGGTGATCTGGGCCATTTCCCATTGGGTTTTTAGCATTAGAGATGGATACCTGGCGGGTGAGCTGACAGCTACTGCGGGGGGTTTTATGTAAGAGAAATTTTGCCACATCATGTTTACCTGAATAGTGCCACTGCATTAAATGAGGAGTAAAGACATCTTTTGGTTTTCATAATCGGTCACATAAAAAAAAAAAAAAAAAGATATAATAAAAAATAACTTCCCCTACCCCAACACCCCTGGTTGAACTTGATGGACATATGTCTTTTTTCAACCGTATTAACTATGTAACATATTGGTCACAAATTTCACCAACTAATACTTTCAGTCTGCACAACTGCAAATGGTAAAGCTTGGTATACAAAAAAGCCACATATGAGCAAATAGAAATACATTCTTTAGGTAATCAAAATACTTCGATATGAAAAAAATAACACTAATCTGTTGGATAAGGGGCAGGGTCATATTTTAATGTTTAATTAGGATTAAAGGAACTGTCTGGGCAAAGACTTGGAGATTTGATCCTGTCATATGCATGTACATGTCTATTTTTCTAGAGGCCCTTTGGGGTTTTCTATCTGCAGAGGTACAATTCACTGTAAATGAAGTGTTCCAGGTACTGCCTCAGTGTTCTCCCACTGTACCGGGCCACAGAACTGTAAACCTATTTTAGGGCTATCTCTCAAATGCTGGTACATTTTAAAGCACCAGCCGCGAATAAAAAGTTGCTGTGGTGTAAATATACATATACAGGTTCATTTACTGATCATGTGAAAAAATGAAAAATGAAAGGAGCAATGGCACATGGGAGCACTGTCTAGATCAAAGATTCCTCACCAGTGGTTCACCAGTGGTACATGTATCCCAAGGACCTAGCAAAGAAGGTGGTACGCATTGAAGCTGACTGTATGCCAACCTGATCTTCTGCCACCTATACTTTACCGAAGCCTGATTTGCTCCATAAGTACAAAACTACCCCAAAAGGTGATTGTTGTCTAATTTTACTTTGTTTTTTGTTTTTTACTTTGAATTGTTGTTTTGTGCATATTTTTAGGTGACAGGCAACCCATATATACCAGTCAGGCGGTACATTACATAATCAGAAAAACATTTTGGAACCCCTGGCTAGATGACTGCAGGCCAATCAATCTAAAGAAATTATGTATTCAGTAAAATAATTTGTTTTGCTGTAGGGCTAAAACTTTTATCAAGGGCAAACGAACATGTTAAAGGTTTCAAGTGACTTGTAAACCTAATTAAAGGAACCTTTTAGGTCCCAATGATAATACAAAAAGTTGAATAGCTGTAACTACACTGAGGTTTAGAAAAGGCTGACACAGAGGCGTATCAATATAAAGGGGGCAAGGTGTTTTACATTATACCTAAAAAGTGTTTCCCTAAGTTGGGCTGACCCGTTCTCAATAGAGATCAAAGCAATGCAAATGCTTTTCCACTGCCAAGCGAAATGAGCTGTTACACATGAGCTGTTAGACAGCGGGTGATTCAAGGAATGAGAGGATTGTCAGATATATCTAAAATGCATTACACAAAGGTGAAATATCACCATGTCCAGTCTCAGCACAGATGCAGCAGTTTCTGACGGATTTTGGTTCACCAGCTTCATTAATGCCAGGATTAGTTCTTTGTTGCATTTTAGGCGTACATGTCTATTACTTATTACAAACTGAAAAACGTGAAAGTGCTTTGATTGGCTGTGTTCTATAGTGGGTCTTTGTGTGCCCAGACCCCATAGTAAAAGCTGAAACAAGGCAGCGAGTAAAGTGTGAGGAGCGGCACAAGTCTCGGTAGCATGCAGCAACAAACCGCACTTAGCCAAGCTGAAAGCTATGGAAGACCCACAAAAACCCACTATCCATTTATATCACACAATTAAATGCAAAGGAAACAAGCTTGTTTGAAGTCAAGAGAAGATCTTGTCAGAGCAATCGGTAGGGTTTGCAATTCAACCAAAGCCAATGGCGCCGCCTTTTCTTCTCGCTATAGTCATACTGGGATAGTGGGTCTCTGTGGTGCTTTCATACAGGCAGACAAGACTGTGTCCTGAAAATAAAAACAAAGAACACACCGAGAATGAAACCAAAGTGCCTTCCTCTAACAACTCCACATATGAATGCACATCAGCCATATTGTGAGCTTACACAATATTCAAATGTCATGATATTGCTAGCACAAGCCTTCAGATGGCTGCTCCATTGCACATATGCATCAGATACTACATGCTGTCCCAACACCATAAAAGCAGTCATATGGTAAACCAAAGTATCCAACACAATGGTCTATTAAGTGGCGTTATTGGTTTGGATTAGTCAAAGGACTTTTCCAGTTGTTACTCTATTAATATTATGCCTTAACAGTCTGGTCTAACATCAGTCATCACCATAGCAGTGTTGTCCTACTCTGGCATTCTAAACCTTACTGGATCCATAAATGGGATCCTGCAGCATTGTTTCATCTGACTCCTAGAAAGGCCACACACTGAGGCAGTGCCTGGCATGTCCCTCTGTCACAGTGAATGGATCCAGGCATACCAGACACTATGATGATGGCAGGGATGAGGTCATCTGCCAATTGAAAATGGTCCCTAGGGGACATCCTAATGGCAATGAACAAAGTGGATGTGCGCTCCGGATACTGACTGATGCAGAGGGCGGTCATTCATTTGGAGTATGGTGGCCACCAGTACCGGACCTGTCCGTAAGGGCACAGGTCCGGTTATCTTGCACAGGCCGGACACCCAGCCTTTGATTTCTGGGTTATCAAATTTCTGTGCCCGATTTTACTCCCACCAAAGCCTTTATATGTTTGACTTGGGGTTTCTAAAGAAAATCTAAATAGCCTGACATATTCCTTTGAATAACGCTCATCACGAATAGGGGGGCGTACGCCTCCTCTCTTCTATGACAATTACAACCCCTGGATACACCAAATGTACCAACCCTCATTTTACCCCTTCACCATTAAAAAAAATGACAGTGGGTGCCATGGACTATTCTACACAAACATTCAAACATAAAATAAAAACAATGTAACTACAGCAAGTAACCAACCGATAACTAAAAATACAATTCTGTGAAATACTCACCTGTAGAATTGGTATTATAAGTATACAGTACGTCCTGCTCCAGATAGATTACTTACACTTGGGTTACCCTCCGCCAGATGGCGCTGCACTGCAGAGACATGCAAAACAGGCTCCTCCCGGCCCCCCAAACACCCAGGGACCCCCCACAAATCCCCAGCATTGAAAAGCAGTGAACAAGAAGCCGGGAGAATTTAACCACCAACTGGTAACTACAAGAATGATAACAATCACCATACAGGGGATCCAGAATAATGCAAAAAAACAGGGTGGGGTGGAGCAGGACGTACTGTATACTTATAATATCAATTCTACAGGTGAGTATTTCACAGAATTGTATTATTCTTAGTATACAGTATGTCCTGCTCTAGATATAGTACTTACACTTGGGACATCCAATAGCAGTGTCCATAAAGTAGGGTGGGATCCCCAACAAAAGGTAACAGCAGACAGTTTAATCCACTGCCGCCTGCAAAACCTTGCGGCCAAAAACAGCATCAGCTGAGGCCCTAACATCAACCTTGTAAAACTTTGAAAAGGTATGAACAGAAGATCAAGTAGCGGCCTTGCAAACTTGTTCAACAGAAGCCTGGTGCTGAAAGGCCCAAGAGGCACCAATAGCACGAGTAGAATTAGCAGTAAGGCGGAAGAGAGGACTCTTCCCCTTAGCAGAATAGGCCTGAATCACAGCCTGACAAATCCCTTCGCTAATAGTAGACTTGGCAGAAGCCAAAAACCTTTCCTAGGACCAGAAAGAACCATCCCATCCAAGTAATGACCAGGCCCAACGCCGCTTAGCCCCCGAGATCAGACGAGATCGGGCGCATTCAGGATGGAGAGGCCGTAGGCCCAAAGGAGCATCAGTTCTCCTAAAGGACACAGTGACTACCAAGGAATACTTCCAACACCTGTCCAAGGAATACAGAACCCTTTCCTCAGCGTTGCTAGGAATAGGGCACAAAGAAGGAATAACAATATCTTGAATCAAATGAACAGAAGACACCACCTTAGGCAGAGAGCCCGGCTTAAAGCGGAACACCACCTTATCCTGGTGTCTCTCAAAGAATGGGGGCTAGATAGACAGAGCCGCCAACTCAGACACATGTCTGACCGAAGTAATAGCCACCAGAAAGACAACCTTGAGGGTAAGTACAGCCATAACAGCATCCTGAATAGGTCCAAGGGAACACCCTGCAAGTCAGACAAAACCAGGTTCAAATCCCAACAGGGACCATAGTACTACATGGGGGACGCACATGAGTAACCCCCTGAAAGAAAGTCTTAACCAAGAAAACTGAGCAAAAGACTTTTGAAAGAAGACGGACAGGGCAGAGTCCTGACCCTTCCGAGTACCCGACTCCAACCCATGCTGTAATAACTCTAGAACCCTGGGGACAGAGAACACCCGACAGGGAAGAGACCTAGACTCACACCAATCAATATAGGTATGCTATACCCTAAATAGATGGAAGAAGAAGTTTGCTTCTAATCTTCCCATACTCTCAAACACCGAAGCAGATAAGTCTGTCCCCCTCAAGAAGGGTGCTTCAGCAGGCAGGCCGTCAAAGCCAGAGACTGCAGATTGGAATGAAGTAAAGGGGCCCTGAGTGAGCAGATCTGGCACTCCTGGCAGAACGTACCGAGCTACTGCCCTCTGCACCACGTCTGCGAATCACACTCTTCTTGGCCACCTGAGGGCCACCAGAATCACTGGCACCCTTTCCAGAGCAATCTTGCACAGGACTCTGCCTAGCAGGGGGAATGGAGAAAAGACATAAAGAACAGAATGTTCTGCCATGACGTTACTAAGACATCCATGACCACGGCCAGAGGATCCTGAGACAGGGAAACAAGGCAGAGAACTTGTGAACGTGATGGGACACAAACAGAACCACAACCGGTTGTTCCCCATAGAGACACAGGGATTGGCACACCCTGTTGCAGAGGGACCCTCACCGGAGCGTATACCGCTGATATGCAGGGAACATTGTCCTCCACCCAGATAAGGATCAGAGGCACTTCCTGGAAGAACCTCCTGCTCCGGGTCCCTCCCTGATTATTAATGTAGGCCAAAGCCGTCAGATAGACCTAGCGCCCCCGAACAGGCAGGCCCTGAAGAGGAGTAGTCAAGCGAGTTAGAACTAACTTGAACGCTCACAGTTTCAAACATTGATAGGTGTATGGGCCTCCTAAGTGCCCCACCTCCCCTGGAACTGTAGGGACTTCCAGAAGAAGACCCCCCCCAACCTGATAGATTGGCATCCATGGTGACAGTCTCCCAGGAAGGGGCAAGACAGGTTCCTTGAGTTCATCCACTACAAGTGGGACCTCCTCACCAGGGAGGAAGGCACACATACCCTGCTCCAAGGTGCCCCCAGACAGGTTCCTTGAGTTCATCCACTACAAGAGGGACCTCCTCACCAGGGAGGAAGGCACACATACCCTGCTCCAAGGATGCTGGGTCCTTGTCCCGTAGGACCAATAGGAGAAGTTGCAGAAGGCCCCAAGGGGGACTGAGCATAAGGGGCCTCTTCGGAGCACGCCACCAACGGGCCCACCAGCTGCATCCCCTGCCTGGTGGAGGGACAGGGACAGCTATGAGGGACTGAGCCCATGCAACCAGATTGTCCACTTTATTGCTGAGGAAGGAAGATCCTTGCTTGAACTGTATCAGATTCATTCATAGGAATGGAGTTACCAATGAAGGGGACAATGAGGACTTGGGGTGTTTGATCACCCCTCCAAATGACTCCCAAATGGACACCCCCAGCCGAGTATCCAACGTAGCCTGACGTAGAGACTGGGAAGTGATGAGGACGTCCAGGTAGGTCATCCATTGGACGCCCCTTGGTCTCATCAGAGACCTCACCCCCGTCAGCACCTTGGTGAGCACTCTGGGAGCTGAAGAGAGGCCAGATGACAAGGCCACAATTATCAGTGTTGGGCAACCAAGGCGAATCTGAAGAACCTCGGTGTCCAGAAGACACAGGGAAGTAAAAATAAGCATCATTGAGCTCCACAGACGGCAAGAAGCCCCAGACGCGCAAGGAGCTGATGGCCGAGCGCAGTGTTTCCATGCTGAAACCGCCTGTAATTGACGAATTGCTGAAAATCTGTGAATCCAGAATGGGCCAGACTGACCCATCCTTTTTGGGGAACTGTGGAAAGGTTGGTGTAGCGGCCCCTGCCTCTGCCTGTTAAGGGCAATCTGCAAGAGACCCCCAGACCCCGCAGGCCTTGCATGGCCTGCACCAGCACCTGAAAAGAGGCAGGGACCAGGAGTACCCGAGACCTGATAATCTTGGGGGAGGCCGCACAGCAAACTCTATCTAATAGCCGGAGGACACTACCTCCTGAATCCACCAGTCTGAGGCGTGATGCCTCCTGACATGAGCAAGGTGCCGCAGCCGTCCCCTCACCCAGACGGGCGAGGGCTCCCCATCATGCTTGAGGGGACTTGGGGGGCTAAGCCCAAATCTGCCCCCCGGAGGAGCCAGGACGTTGTCTGCTGCTCCTGGGACAGGAATCTGCGCGAGCCCTCGCGAAGGGAACCCCTGGTTCCTGTTTAACACCATGGTAGGGGGTAGAAGGGGTGCCCTGGCCCCGAAGGGGCGGCTGTCTCGGCCCCTTCGGGGCCAGGGCACCCCTTCTACCCCCTACCATGGTGTTAAACAGAAACCAGGGGTGCCCTTCGCGAGGGCTCGCGCAGATTCCTGTCCCTGGGCCCCAAACAGACGTCGCCCTTTAAAAGGCATCCCGGTAAGAGCCTTCTTTGCAGCATCATCAGCACCCACTGTCGCAGCCAGAGCAAGCGACGTATAGCCACCACAAGGGCAGAAGTTCTTGCACACATTCTGATGGTGTCATCCAATGCTAATAGGATAAATTTTACAAACACCTCACAACTGAAGAGTGCATTAAACACATCCCAAGGGAGATCATCAGGGGGACGATCAAGCATCTTTCTGATGAGGGTTCTAGCGGCCAAGGCAGTAATGGCAGAGGCACAGACCGGGCACAGCGCCGTCCCCGCACATGCAAAGGAGTGGGATGCCAGCAGGTCAAGGTGCCGGTCCTCAGCATCCCGAATGATAGTATAAGCCGGGATAGTAATAAAAGGGGGGTTAGGTAGCCCTATGATCGGGGCATCCACCTCGGGGGGGGGGGGGGTGACCAACATTTAACCACCTCAGGGGGGAAAGGATACTTCTCATCCCAATCCCCTGAGACCCCGGGCAGTTTACTGGGGCACTCCCATTCCTTGAGCACAAGGGTATGGAAATGTGCCTGCTCCAGGAATTCCAAACGTGATGTTGCTGTATGGAAACGCTCCTCTCTTTGCCTGGGAGCCTCACCAGGGGGAGAGATAGACAGAACCTCAAAGTTCTGAATCAACAATCTGTCAGTGTCATCCTGGACCCAGGGGTCAGGGCCAGAGACTTCATGGCCAGTCGGACTCTCATCAGATGAACCTGAGTCAGAAAAGAGCTCTCCTTCATCAGAAGGGGTATAGCCACACAGAGTCATAAACTTCTCAGATCCCATAGGGAAAACAGTAACATTAGGCGTCAAGTGCAGCTTCTTACCAGGGCCCTTACGCGCTAAAGACCTCGCAATGATCTGTTCAGCCGTAGGCCGTCTATGAGATAATTCAGGCTGAGAATACCCACTTGTGTGCGACTCAGCAGGAGTGAGATTTAAGCCTGGGGAAGTGGGCGAAGTAAAGCGAGGTGCAGCCACTGGCCGGCCAGAATGCACGGCCAGCGCTCGCTCAGCACAGGGTACACAGACCCGTGCCCTGTCAGCGTCAGCATGGGGTTGTCCACACGCGATGCACAGCCGGTCTTGTCCCAAGGGGACCCCGGTCACATTATTTTGAGATGCCTCCATATGGTGATTTTTAGGCACAATATGCCAGTAGGGATTGACGCTATAAAGCAACGCTGGATGCCCCAATGACCCGCTAGTGAAGTGGGAGTAATTAAACTAGGCCCAACTGACAACCGGGCCGGGAGAAGCCACTGGATTCAACCGTCTGAAAGACATAATGAGAATAAGGGGTGTCAGAACCATGCCCAGTAAGCAAGGAGCATAAGAATCGCCCGCGAGGGCACTTACAGACCGTGGAAGGCGGGACCGTTACCACGCGCGCGCGACTGAACATCAAAATGACGCCAAGCGAACCTCGAAGGGCGGGCCAGAGTGGGCCGTGGCGTGGAGCGCGCCAAGCCAGGTCCCCGCCCCCCCCCCCCAAAGAGCGCGAAGCTCTAAGACAGCAGCCAATGTTGTTATGAGGGGCGAAGTGTATGGCACACTTAGAATAGATGATTTGCCAATGATGACGCCTCAGCGTCTGAGGCGACGCCACCGCAGCACATCCAATGAAGGAAAAAAGGCGCGCGCGGCAGCGGCAGTTACACAAGTAAAAATGCAAATCAGCGCGGCGTCTGACACCACATATACAAGTCCAAGGACATTACGAAGGCCGTATGCGTGTAATCACAATACACTGGCACCAAACACCCCCCCCCCCTTTCTTTCCCCCCGAACTACGGGGGGAATGAGGGAGGATGGCGACCCTTTGTACAGGGCCCACCGCTACACGGGGCAATAATGCGGGAGGGGCATCTCCTAGAGGCTCACCATCAGCCTATACCGCCTACCCTTTGGTGGGGCACTGAGGTGGAGCATGGCTCCATAAGCACGCATGGTGCTGCCTACCTTTACCCGACCAGCGCAGCCCAGGCTGGGAGGCACATCACAATGAGGACGGGTGGGAACAGTCCAACAGGGCCGCAGGCTTTAATAGCCCCGCTCACCTGCGAGAGCGTGATACTTCATGTCTTCGCAGTCAGCACTGCAGAGAAATCTGGAGATTTGTGAGGGTCCCTGGGTGTTTGGGGGGCTGGGAGGAGCCTGTTTTGCATGTCTCTGCAGTGCAGCGCCATCTGGCGGAGGGTAACCCAAGTGTAAGTACTATATCTGGAGCAGGACGTACTGTATACTAAGAATATCATTTCAGTGACAGCACAGTCTTCAAGATCAAGCACCTTAATCATGACCAGGGACCATGATGAATCTCAGCCCGCAAATGACCAGGAAAAAGTACCAGCTGCTTTTCGCGTTAAAAAGTACAAAATCATAAACATTTTGTGTAGAGCAGCACAACCTTCTGCTATGACTATTTCTGCAAAGAGAACCATAAATTGCACTGGTGCTACATGTCAGTGTTCGGGCCTTGTAATATAAAACATTTAAATCAGAGCTTAGCCTAGCTAGATTAGTCAGCATCCCTTGATATTGCAATAGCCACAGGCTTCTCCAAAGCTTTTCTAGGGCCTGAGGCCCAAGCTCTGAGGAAGCTTTAGCAGAACAAACAGCCCGTGATCCCTAAATCATTGGTGATATGGACTCTTTATAACACTGTATGTGTACACTGCATTTGTATTTAGCTGGCATTGTACATCTTTACTAGACCGTTTCTCATTCCTGGACCTCAATATATTGGCAGGATGGTGAGGCTTTGTGTTTGTACTTCATTATGGTATATAACATGAACACTTTATTTATATTTTGTACAAATAGTGTCATGTTATGGAATTCTTATGACAAGACTTTAAATTAGGATGATTAGGTTGATTTGGATCTATAACTGTACTTAACGCTTTAGCCCTTATTACTTGATTTAGGATTAAGAGCACAATAGCGTCCTGGAGCTAATAAGTAGGCACATAGTGACAGGCTGGCTGCGTGTTGGGGTATATTAATTTCATATTCAAGTATTTATTTATATAACATTGTATATTAATCTGTCTAGTCTAAACTGTGGTTTCTTGCCTTTCGATTGCGACTTGTTTTTAAAAAGTCCAAAGATAAATAAGATTGTGTAGTATAAAGAAAAAATTGTGAGGTAGTGCTGCATTTTTGGAATCTATTGAAGTTTGCAGATATAGAGCCCAGAGTTACAGTGCCAAATTAATCACTACAAATGATCGGGAGTCTTATATTTAAATTGAATAAAATGAAAATCTGTTAATGACACTAAAACAAAAAGGAAGTGGTACTTACACTGCTGGCTGGGATCACATTCTGTGGTCATCTTAACGTAGTTTGACGGGAAGAGGCCAGTCACTCCGTTGATTTCCCCTTGCCACCAGTCAGTGTCATCTTTGTTGATGACATTAATAAGCTGCCCTTTGCTGAAGTTCAGTTCATCTTCATTATTGGCGATATAGTCATACATTGCTATCACCTGACACACTAGAGACAAAAAAAAGTGAATGAGAGCGAGACATAGAAAATCAGGATGGGTTAAAGTATCTTCTGACCACAGACAACTGGTTGTAATACAAAATAAATAATGCATATAAAAAACTATGAATGTTTTTTGCTAATATATATTCCTTGGCTTTATGTTTGGCTACTAGGTTATAGAGCTAACTAAATCCTCTAAATCATAAATAGACAGTCCAGGAATTTTAGCTGCTGAAGCCCACTGTTATATATATATATTTATTAGATAATGTTCATGAGTTGCTGATGGGGGCACGTCATCTGTGGACTTAAGTGACAGGCCAGCCATCCAATTTCTCCATATATCAGGTAATGTGCCTGTCCCTAAAGGTCCTAGCTTCAGCCCCCCTCCCTCCAATTTTGCAAAAGATGTGTTGTTAAATTACAATTCTGTGGTGAGTTCAAGTTACCAACCTTTTGCAAAAAGTAATTTATAGAATACTTACTGTACCTCCCACCAATGTCACCCCATCACAGAGGTTGAAACTTGGAAAGGTGAGCCTTTAGATTGGTCAGCAAGACACTGCTTTGGCAGATGGGTGGTGCAAAAACGCAATTCTGTGAGTACTCACCTGTAGAATTGTTTTTTCTGGGAATCCATTCCAGACCCTCCTTACACTTGGGATTACCTCCTTGCCAATTGGATGTGACTGCAAGACAAAAAAGGCGTGGCCCCTCCCGGCCCCATAAGTAGCAGCTGCCTCCTAACCTAGATCAGTACTTAAAAAGCAGTAAAACATAAATCAGAGGCAGGCCGGGAGGCCCTATATAGGAGTCCATGTTACTTCACACCGAACTCCGCCAGAATACTTTTTTGCCCGATGCCAACGAAAACAATAAATGAACTAACCACCATCAAAAGATAGATCATGACCCTAAAGGGTGGGCCAGAGGGTCTGGAATGGATTCCCAGAAAAAACAATTCTACAGGTGAGTACTCAAAGAATTGCGTTTTTTCTTCCAATCCATTCCAGACCCTCCTTACACTTGGGATCTCCAAAAGCAGTGCCATCTATGGGCGGGATCCCCAGCGCAGAACAGCAGGTAGTTCATTTCACTACCGCCTGAAGAATCTCTCGACCAACCACAGCGTCAGCTGAGGCCCTAACATCTACCTTGTAGAATTTGGTAAATGTATGAACCAAAGACCAGGTGGCAGCTTTGCAAACCTGTTCCACCGAAGCCTGATGCTGAAAAGCC
Source organism: Gastrophryne carolinensis (assembly GCA_027917425.1). Classification (NCBI taxonomy): domain Eukaryota; kingdom Metazoa; phylum Chordata; class Amphibia; order Anura; family Microhylidae; genus Gastrophryne; species Gastrophryne carolinensis. Next base: position 76,777,942 of record CM051237.1, on the reverse strand, counting down.
CAGGAAGCACCAATGGCCCTAGTGGAATGGGGCGTGACCCGAAAAGGGGGTTCCTTCCCCTTGGCCGAGTAGGCTCTTTCAACTGCCTGCCTAATCCACTTACTGACAGTGGATTTAGCTGGCGGAAGCCCCTTTCTCGGCCCTTCCGATATAACAAAAAGAAAATCCATCTTGCGGAAGGAATCTGTAGCTGCCATGTAATATCTTATGGCTCTGACTACATCTAAAGAATGAAGCGCCCTTTCATTAGCATTAGCCGGAACTGGGCCTAAAGAAGGTAGAATTACCTCTTAATTAAGGTGAAAAGGAAAGACGACCTTAGGTAAAAAAAAGGCTTAAACCGAAAAACTACCTTGTCTCTGTGTAATTTAAAATAAGGAGACTTCATACATAATGCGGCTAACTCAGAAACACGCCGCACAGAGGTGATTGCCACCAAAAATATCACCTTAAGCGTCAAAATGCTCAATGGAGCGTCAATCATGGGTTCAAAAGGAGCACCCTGGAGAGCCGATAATACCAGATTCAAGTCCCACACCGGTAAAATAGACTTGCGCGGTGGTCGGACATGAATAACTCCCTGAAAAAAGGTTTTAATGAGCCTATTGCTAGCGATAGACTTCTGGAAAAAAATAGATAAGGCCGATACATGCCCCTTTAGGGTGCTTAATTGTAGGCCCATTTCTAAGCCATCCTGTAGAAATTCTAAAATTCTAGAAACTAAATATTTTCTGCATGAATATTTCCTAGCCTCACACCAGGAAATGAACGTCCGCCAGACCCTGTAGTATATCATGGAAGATGACTTCTTCACTGAATCATGGTATGAATAACCTTGGCTGATAAACCTCTCTCTGCTAAGATCAAGGTCTCAATAGCCAGGCCGTCAAAGCCAGCATCTGTAAATTCGTATGCCGAAGCGCCCTGTGTGAGAAGGTCTGGATCGTCTGGCAGACGCCAATGGTCTACCGACATCCTTGCTATGTCTGAAAACCAACTTCTCCTTGGCCAGCGAGGAGCCACCAGAATGGTTGGTACCCCCTCCTGAGCTATCTTTCTTAGTACACGGCTCAGAAGTGGGAGCGGGGGAAAAACGTACAGGAGCTTGAACTTTGCCCAAGAGGTTGACCGGGTGTCCGTTGCTATGGCCAGAGGGTCCCTTGCCAGGTACATGAATTTCGGCTGCTTGTGATTGTGTCTGGATGCAAAAAGATCCACTTCCGGACACGCCCAGCGAAGGCACAGGGCTTGAAAGATCTTCTGACTGAGGGACTTTTCTCCCCGATGCAGCGTCCTCCTGCTCAAAGCGTCTACCTCTTGGTTTACTACCCCCGGGATGTAAACTGCCGAGATGCAGGGAACATTCTCCTCTGCCCAAGTCAGAATCCGGCTTACTTCTTCCCTGACGATTGATATAGGCTACCGCCGTCCGATTGTCTGGCCGGACCTGGACCGCCTGCCCCTTTAAGCTAGGGGGTCAGATACTGAAGCACTAGCTGGATTGCTCTTAATTCCAATATATTTATGGGAAGCTGATTCTCCTTTGGCTCCCACTGTCCTTGGATCTTCTGGGTTTGCCAGATACCCCCCTCCCAGCCTGTGAGACTGGCATCTGTGGCGACAATCTGCCACTGCGGTGTCAGAAAGGACCTGCCCCCTGATAGGTGCAGAGGATCCAACCCCCACAGGAGAGATTGCCTGGCCGAGGGAGTCAGAACAAAGACTTGATCCAGCGACTGCGGGGCTCGATCCCAGCTTGCCAACGGATTCAACTGAAGAGAAACTGGCCAAAAGGTACGGCCTCGAAGCAGGACACCAAAAAGCCTATTAGTTTCATCCCTAGCCGAATGGTCGGCTGTCGGCAGGCCAGTAAGGACTATTTGATTCCGAATTAGCAGAGCCTTCTGATCTGGTAGAAACACCTTGACCTGAACTGTGTCCAGAGTCATTCCTAAGAGATTCCTTACTGGTGCCGGAGTGATATGGGACTTCGGATAATTGATCACCCAGCCGAACTCCTCCAGAGTTGATACGACCGTCTGCGTGTCCTTTATGATCTGCTGAGGAGACCCGGCAGATCTGGTCTTCTCAAAATGGCCATGAGACCTGCCAAGAACTTGGTGAATGCCCTTGGAGCCGAGGATATCCCGAATGAAAGCGCCACAAACTGGAAGTGCTGGCCTTCCAGGGCAAACCTCAAGAATTTCTGATGCCCTGGAAAAATCGGAACATGAAGATACGCGTCCCTTATGTCTATTGTAGTAATGAGATCCCCGGGCTGAATTGATCTTACCGCTGACCTTAGAGTTTCCATACGGAAATGCTTCACCCGGATATACTTGTTGAGACCCTTTAAGTCTAAAATGGGACGAATCGATCCGTCCTTTTAGGGAATTGTGAACAGGTTGGAGTAAAACTCCTGACCTTCCTCCTGAAGGGGTACCTGACAAATTACCCCGTTTTGAAGTAAATGCTGAACAGAGGCTCTCAGGGCATTTGCTTTTAACTGGTTCCGAGATGCCCCTGACCAAAGGAACCTTGCAGGCGGTCTGGCTGCAAACTCGATCTTGTAGCCTGATGACACCACCTCTTGGACCCAAAGATCCGCCACGTGGCGTCTTCAGATAGGAGCAAAATGCAAGAGCCGTCCCCCCACCCGCTCGGGTGAGGGCGCCCCCTCATGCTGGAGTGGGCTTGGCTGTAGGTTTGGGCCTACTTCTTCAGGCCCCTCTTGTCCTATTACGAGCTCTGCCTCTGCCCCAAAAATCTCTACGGGAGCATGAAAGGAAGGCACCTCTGCCACTCCGAAAGGGCCGATATGATGAAGGCCTCTCAAAAGGCCGAGTCGCCCTCTTCCTCTGAGGAAGTTTGCCATCCTTGACCATACGCTCCAGCCGCTCTCCAAAGAGTCTGCCCCCTAAAAAAGGAAGATTCGTAAGAGCTGTCTTAGCAGCGGCATCCGCCGACCATTGTCTTAGACATAAAGATCGGCGCAAGGCAACAAGAAGAGCCGAAGTTCTAGCAGCTAGCCTGACCGCATCATCCATAGCATTGATAGCAAAAGAATTAAAGTCCAAACAAGCTTTAAAATCCTTGGACTCTTGAATAAGCCTGCGAGACTTAGCCCCGGCCAAAATCTTCTTCACCTACTTCCTTGAAGCCAAAGACACAATAGCCTTGGCACAAACAGGGCGTAGAAAGGATCCTACCATAGCAAAAGCATGACGGGCCAACTGATCCATTCGTCTCTCTGCGAGATCCCTTAAGGATCCCATAGTAGCAGACGGCATGATAGAAGTATTAGACAAGCCTGATACTGGAGAATCCACCTTGGGTGGATAAGACCAAAGCTTAATCATATCCGCCGGAAAGGGATACCTAGCATCTAGGAGCCTGGGAACAGCCGGCAGCTTGTTAGGATTTTCCCACTCCTTTAACACCATTTTGGAAAAATGCCGCTGTTCTGGGAAAACCTGCCTTTGCCTTACTGGCTTAAACAGGTCGTCCTTCCCCTGGTGGGGGGGGGGGGTAATATTCAAAGTTTAAAAACTGATGAAAGTAAACACTCTGTTTCGTCTGAGAGAAGGGGATCCTCATCAGAAGAGAATAAAATAGAATTACTATCCTCCTCACCAGAGCGTAACTCGCCCTCTGAGAGCTGCTCGTCTATATACTCTTCCTTCTCCTCAGACCCAAAAGAGGCAAATAAATCTTTTTCCTCAGAAACAGGCTCCAAATGCCTCCTCTTATAGGCGGCTTTTTTAGGAATGACGAAGGATAACTGTCTCTCTAAGTTATCCAACCTATGCGCCACATCCGCCTGCGCCTCGCTGCCTTCCCCCTCTCCGGGGGATGTAAGAAATGGTCGACGCGCTCCCTACAGCAATAGCTGGGCTAGAAACCTGAGCCGCCACTCTATTATGGTCTAAACCAATTCTCATGGCGCAAGCGGAACAAACCGTGCTGAAACTACCCAGGGGATCCTGTTTACATAAGGGGCAGAGCCCGCCCTGCTCAAGTGGGATGCCAGAATCACTATCCCCTGATGCCTACCTCGTGGTTTTTTTTTTTTTTTTTTTTTTATTTGGCAAAAGGTCTCAAGGCCCTAAGCCTAAACCAATCCCAAAAGGACTGGGAGGAACCACAACCCTTTATATCCTTCTTCCAAATATCTAAAAAATAAACAGAAGAAAAAATCCTATTAGACAGAAAAAATGTCCCTTTTTTGCATAAAAATCCTACTTATAAGATCAATACTCTTTATTTAATAATAAATATAATCTAAAACATGATCATATAATAATAGTAATCTATAAATATAATTATTGAAGGGGCAGTTGTGGCCTAGAGGTAAGGGGAGCGGACTTGTGACTGGAGGGTTGCAGGTTCGAATCCCGGTCCTGGGACATGACTGAAGTGCTCTTGAGCAAGGCACCTAACCCCCCAACTGCTCCCCGTAATTAGGGCAGCCCACCGCTCCGGGCATGTGTACACTCACTGCACGGATGGGTTAAATGGGACGAATTCCTATGTGTGCGCAAGCATACAATGGCCATCTATGCATTAAAATAAAATAAATAAAAAAAATAAAATAAAAATTATAATAGATATAAAAATATCTTAACATAAAAATAATTCAATAAATATAAATATAATTATAATTAATATATTAAATAATATATTAAATAATATACCAATATCGACGTCCACTTACCCCAGCAGCCTTTCAAACAAAAAACCTAGGCAAAGAACACAAAAAGATATGTCTATATACTCATATCAAACTGCTGCTTAACTGGATCCCAAGCCTGCGCCCAAAAAACATTCACGGCATCCTCAGTGCCATCCACTGGATCCTCAGTGATCCCCCCAAATTGCCTCAGCGAGGCCATGATCCCCTTTAAAACGGTAACTGGACCCCTAGAGAAAAACAGCGGGACTGGCCCGCGATGGCCACCGCAGCCATAATACTGTAGTGGCCGCACTGTCCCAACTATGAGCCCCTAGGCTCCGATAAACCTGGGTCCCCAGGATGGACAGCGGCCTGGCCCGCAATGGCCGCCGCTGTCACCGCCGTCGCAGCCGCAACGCCGCAGTGACCGTACTATCCCAGCTATGAGCCCTCTAAGTTTCAGATAACCTGGGTCCCCGGAAATGGACAGCGGTCTGGCCCACGATGGCCGCCGCCACCGTCGTAGTCGCAGCGGCCACACTGCCCCAGCCGGGGCTGCTGAACACTCACCTCCACAGAGGTAACTTTGCAGAGTGAGCCTTGGAACATCCTCCCTCCAGCCAGTGTGACAGGTAACTGACAAGAGCGGCCTTGTGCTTCCGCAATTTAAGCTCCACCCCCTGTATGACGTCAGTCCACGCCCCTTAAAGGCGCAACTTTCAAATTTTGAAAAAGAAAAAAAAAATTCTTTTTTTTTATATAAAGATCCTAACAAACATAGGAAGAAGGAAGGGTTGACTAAAAAATGAACATGTTCCTCAGCAGGTACACCAGAAAAAAACCTGCAGCTGACGTGCTATCCAAGAAGCCTGCAGCCCAGAGCAAGAGCTCTGTAAGCGCCAAGACACCGGCGCATCCACCTTACCTCATGAACCCCAAAAGAGCCAGACGCTGTGGGAGGCACAATTGGGTCTGGGGGATCCGTGGAAATAAGGCTACGCAGGAAGCCGACAGGGTGCATTGCCCCGCTTGCTTCCAATCCTTTAGAGCGAATTCCTGAACAACCTTCACAGTCACTTGCAACTGCAAGAATGAAACTGATCTAGGTTAGGAGGCAGCTGCTACTTATGGGGCTGGGAGGGGCCACGCCTTTTTTGTCTTGCAGTCACATCCAATCGGCAAGGAGGTAATCCCAAGTGTAAGGAGGGTCTGGAATGGATTGGAAGAAAAATGTAACTAATGAATGGTAAAGTATTCTTATCGGCTGTAAGCAGTGTCAAACTAATAGCTTAAAAAGTAAACTATAACTCTTATGTCTCTCTTTATTCCACTCCTAGGCACCAGATACTTGTTTGTATAAGCCGGCACAGGGACTGCAAGAAATCTAAAACTTAAGCTCCTCCTGGCTATATATATATATATATATATATACATAGGCTACCCTCACCTACCTCCCAGTAATAACAAAGTAATGCAGATGCAGCCCCAGGAGGAAAAATAACCGTTGCAATGACTAACCCTTGATTAAGGACATGTTGCTGCTTTGCACACTTGCTCCAATGAAGCCCGATGCCGATAAGCCCAGGACCATTCAATTGCCTTGATATATTAAACGACTGAACCTTCCACCACAGAGCCCCCAAGTGATACTGGTCTGGTATGTAGAAGTTTCTTCTTGTGGTAAATAGGACTCAAAGAAAGGAGCACAATCTGCTATTTAAGGTGAAAGAAAACCACCCAGACTGACCTGTACTACAACCTGATCTAATTCCATCATTTCACGTATCCCATATCAGGATGCCCTGATTCCTGCAGGATCCCCTCAGTGGGGTATATGTGGAAGAAGCTCCATCCACGCAATACTTTCTCAATGTGTTTTGCATAGAATTTCCTATCTTCCATGTGTCTTAGACAAGTCCTAAATTCCTTAATCCTGATAACTGCTTTGTCCTAGTGTAACACCATGTACAGTGATTTGGGGCAGCCAACTCTTATACCCGTCTGATGGAAATAATGGCCACCAAAAATACTTGTTGAAAAAACACTGACAGGGCTTATATTTAGCCCCTAATAGTGATTTGAAATCCCTCCTTAGGTAAAGGATTCATTCCATGCGTGGATCAGCATTTGAATGGGTGGAAAACATCTCCTTGTCCTTCAAGATGCTGGTCTCAACAGTCAAGCAGTTTATGCGAATGCTAGTGAATTGGGGTGCTGCAGAGGACCCAACAGGATCACAAAAATACAATTCTGTGATTACTCACCTGTAGAATTGGTATTATGAGTATACAGTAAGTCCTGCTCCAAATATAATACTTACAAGTGGGATATACTCCGCCAGATGGCGCTGGACTGCAGAGACATCGAAAATAGGCTCCTCCCGGCCCCTCAAATACCCGGGGACCTCCCACAAATCCCCAGCATTGAAAAGGAGTTAACGGGGGGCGCGCGCGCGTGGCCGTGATGAATGGCCGCAGGCTGAGACGGCTCTGTGCGATCGGGAGGTCCTAGCAGCTATCTACAGCCCGAGCACTAACCTCAACAGCATCCCCTGTTCGGTGAAGAGGTGGGGGCTCAGCGGAGGAGAGATGAGTGCAGCCCCGGGCAGGAAGAAGGCCCAGACAGAGAGGAGAAAGTCGGCGGCCCCTGGAGCCAAGATGGCGGCCGCAGCACCTGCCTGTGTGAGCAGAGGAGGAGAGGAGACACGTGCGGGGTCCAGCAGGGAGGAAGCTGAGAGGGTGAGTGAAGATGATATCTCTCTTGATTCTTCAGACAGCTGGCCACATCTCCCCCCTGCCCCTGATAATGCTGCACAGCCCTCTCTTGATGCCCAGCCGCTGATGTCCCAGCTCCGATCTATTGTAAGAGAAGAGGTTACAGCTGTAACAGCTAGACATACTGAGACTCTCCTTAAAGAAATAAGAGACATAGGCGGCCGCACTGATGCCCTGGAGTCCCGTATGGACGATGTTACACAAGTCTTATATGAGCATAAAAACATACTGGATCAGCTCCAGGAAGAAATTACTTCCCTTAATTCCCAGAATGAAGAGCTGGAAAATAGGAACAGGAGGTCAAACCTCAGATTCCGAGGCCTTCCAGAAACCATGGAAGATTCAGTGGGCACCATAACAGCCTTGCTGCGGGACCTTGTCCCCGATCTCCCGGCCGACAGGCTGGAGTTGGACCGGGCCCACAGGGCACTGACCAAACGACCTGTGGTGGGCCCGCCACACGACATAATTGTCCGCTTTCATTATTATCAGACCAAAGAGGCGGTCCTGAGGGCCTCTAGGGAGAAGGCACCTCTCACCTTCCAGAACCAGAGATACCAAATTTATGCAGACCTGTCACAAACCACAATCCAAAAGAGACGAGCTTTCCGCCCCTACCTCCAATCTCTTCAAGACCGGGGGATCCGCTATAGATGGGGATTCCCTTTTAAATTATCCTTCATGCACCAAGGCAGAACTGTGCAAGTCTCCACCCCAACGGAGCTAATTGAGAGATTTAAGGCGATGGATATGAAACTCCCAGATTCTGATACAGGGACTTCCTCGCTTCCCACCACCCCGAGGACCCCTAGACCGGGGTATAGAAATAACCAGCAGACTACACCATCACCGAAACAAAATGCACAGGCACGGCACACTCCAGCTATGAAACGCCTGCTTTCCCAAATGTTTCACCCGGTCACGAAGGGCTGAGGTGTCAGCGCCTCCTCCTCCCCTTTTTTATTTTTCTGTGCCTGCCTGCATCTGTCTGACACCGACTGTCTACTGGCTTTTCCCTACGGGGCACCACATGCCCTGGAGAGGTTTGACGGTCTGGGGCTTGAGTCATACTACCCAGATCCCCTCCAAACTCGTCAGGAAGGCTGCCGGACGTGGGGCCGCTCGAAACACTGTGCACAACCTGACACCCGGAGAACTGCTTGCGTGTTCTCCGCCTTGTGAATTTTCCATGTACATAGTTATGTCATTTATATAGGGGATTGTAAGATTATGTTCACCTGAACTGTTTTTTATTTTTTTTTCCTACACAGTTTGTTAAATTGATCTTTATTTTGAGATCCACACCTGGGTTAATAGTTTAAATATGTTCATAGCACTTATTAAGTAAAGTTGCATATCAATGTGTATCCCCTCCGCCCCCTGCAGGTGGAGGTAGGTATCACTGCTATCTGAGAGGCCTATCATGCCTGTTATGGCAATCTGCTCCTTGAGATCCACATATGGCCACTGGCTGCAAACGGTGATTACACCTGCTAAGCTATGCTATGTGCGGGGCTGTTTTCCTGCTTCTGCCTGTGGGGGAAGGCGGACGGAATTGAGACCTGTAGTGAACCCATTAGTGGAATATTTCAATAAGACCTGTCTCCTGCTCTGTTTATCATATTTGAAAAGTTATAGCATTTTTATCTAGTTAGCTGCTCTGATTATATACCAGTGGGACCTCCCGATCCTTTACTGGTACGCCCTCAATTCCGAAAATGGGAAAATTTTTCCCAGAACTTCGGACTGTTAAGCTCGCACAATTGGTTGCGAACAAAAAATGTTATGTTTGTATTCATTGTAGTATGTGTCTTGTCTTGTCTTCTTTCTTCCTACCTTTTCTGTTCTTTCCCTCCCTCTCTTCCCTTCCCCCTTTTTCCCACCCCGTCCCTAGAACCTCTGGCAGGACAGTGGGTCCTATTACATCAGAGATACCTTCCTATTCGGACCATGACTAAGCCACTAAACATAGTATCGCTCAATGTTCAAGGCCTAAACTCACCCAACAAAAGATCTAGAGCTTTTACCTTCTTTAACTCCATACATGCTGATATAGTGTGTTTGCAGGAAACCCACTACACCCCCTCCTCCACACCAAAACTTTTGCACTTTAAATACCCCCTTTTTTTCCAAGCAGTATGCCAGAGTAAACGGAAGGGAGTCCTCATCACTTTCCGACGGGGTATTCCCTTCACTTGTACCAAACAAGTCGCGGACCCAGATGGTCGGTTCCTCTTGCTGCAAGGCACCCTACAGGATAATGAGGTAACTTTTCTTAATTATTATGCTCCAAACGATAAGCAGACGCCCTTTTTGTCACAAATGTGCTCCTTGTTGAAATCCCAGGGCAGAGGATCCCTATTTATGTGCGGTGATTCTAATCTGACGCTGAACCCAGCTTTGGATAGGTCCCTCCCCCCAAACGCGCAGACAGCTCTAGAAAGCAAGAGGTTCACAGATATGATCTCCCTTGCTGGTCTGATTGATCCCTGGAGAGACCGAAATCCACATAGAAAAGATTATACTCACTACTCGGCCCCGCACAGAATATCTACTAGAATTGACCATATATTCATCCAACCCTCTCTGCTCCCACAGATAGGGCTAACTAAAATCTATCCGATCCCATGGTCAGATCATGACTTAGTAGCCATATCTTGCAACTCCCTAGCTTCCAAACCCAACCCCTCTGCATGGACACTTAATGATTCCTTATTGTCGTCCAAGAGACTGGTGGAGGAGGCCAGTAAGGAAGCTACTGAATATTTTAATATAAATGAGTCCCTGGCCACCCTGCCTCCCATGGTTTGGGGAGCATTTAAAGCTGTCATGAGAGGCCGTTTTATTGCCCTTGCCTCCAGGAAAAAAAAGGAGAGGGTAGCTCTGGCTGCAGTATTGCAGGCGCAATATGAAAAAGATGTCCAGACCTTTAAAACATTGCCCAATTCCAAGCACCTCCGCCAAATGGAAACCTCTAGGACTAAATTAAACCTATTACAGACTGACCAAGCGGAGTGGCGTTACAAAAAGTCCTGCCATCGATATTACACCTCGGCAAATAAAACAGGGACCTTGTTAGCGTTCCAGCTTAAGTGTCAGGACCCCTACGACCCCCCCCCCGTGAGGCTTAAAACTAGACTGGGCACTGTGACCAGTAACCCTCAGGCGGTAGTGAACGAATTCTCTGCAGGCCTATCAGACCTATATAAGGCTCCTCCCTCCCTACGTGTCCAGCAAGCCCAAACTTTCTTTGATGACATAAAGATCCCAGTACTTTCGGAAGCCCAGAGGGAACTAGTAGATGAAAACATTTCATCAGAGGAGGTCTTAGAGGCAATCAAGACTTTGAAAAATAGTAAGAGGCCCGGGCCTGATGGCTTTACTGCTCTTTTCTATAAGAAGTTAGCACCTGTGGTCGCCCCGAGATTAGCTAGGCTATTTAACTTTATAAAAGATGGAAATCCCATGGACCCTGAAATGTTAAAAGCCTCGATCGTAATGATCCCAAAGACTGGGAAAGACCAGCAACTATGGGAAAACTATAGACCCATCTCGCTCTTGAATATTGATCTAAAGCTTCTCACCAAAATCTTGGCGAGCCGAATAAATACATTTTTAGGAGACATCATCCATAAAGATCAAGTGGGATTCGTCCCCAGAAGGCAGGCGGGAGATGGAGTCAGAAGGATAATGCAGCTCCCGCATAGAGTTAAGTCTCAGGATATTGAAGCCTTGCTCCTATCCCTTGACGTGGAGAAGGCCTTCGACTCCATCTCCTGGCAATATCTCCAATTCACCCTAGATAAATGGGGGTTTGGATCTGGGTTTCTATCCTGGATCTCTGCCTTGTATTCCAAGCCGACTGCCCACGTTAGATACTCAGGTTTCATGTCGCCTAATTTTCCTATTCAGCGTGGCACCAGGCAAGGTTGCCCTCTGTCTCCCATCCTATTTGTCCTGGCCCTAGAACCCCTAGCGCAGAAAATCAGACAAAATTCCTCAATTAAAGGTATCCCTTTTGGCTCCCAAGAACATAAGATATCCCTTTTCGCTGACGATATGATGTTGTTGATGTCATCCCCACATGTCTCTAATGCTTTTAAGGTCTTTAATGTGTTCAGCCAAATATCTGGCCTTAAGCCGAATACGTCCAAGTCCATGGGTCTGGATGTTTCGCTTGCTAGCCATACCAAGCAGATGATCACACAGAATTTTCGTGGCAATGGACTCAGAGGCTGCCATATCTGGGGATTAAGCTAACAGCTAACAGTGGAGATCTGTATAAGGCAAATTACCCGGGAGCTCTTAAATCGCTAGATACCTTATTTCATGCTTGGCAGTTTATCAGGCTGTCATGGCTAGGCCGCATAGCAGCCCTTAAGATGACTATATTGCCCAAAATCTTATATTTTTTTAGGGTCCTATCCATTCCAGTCCCCAGGCCCACCCTTGACCTATTACAGCAGAAATTTTTGTCGTTCATCTGGAATAAGAATAAACCAAAGGTGAACAAATCAACCCTGTTTTGTAAAAAGGAAAAAGGAGGCCTGTCCTTTCCATGAATCCATACATATTACGTAGCAGCCCAGATAGCACCATTAGTCTTGCTCCACGCACCAAGGTATAAACCCCATTGGGTGTTGAATGATATTGTGAGCTGCAGCCCAATTTCCCCAGCAGCATTATTATGGACCCCTAGGGAATTGAGACCAAAGACACTTCCTCCAATCCTGTCATTCTCCTTATCAATCTGGGACAGAGTCAGCAGTGACTTCACCTCCCCTTACTTACCAGCTCCCCTATACTTGGGAGCCCACTGTTCCCCCCGGGCGTCTCAAACTCCGCCAATTTCAAGTGGTGGACCCAAAATAATTATGTCACAGTGGACAGTTTCTGTGCTCCGAGAGGGATGAGGAGCCCTCAAGAATTTGGGCCGGAGGAAAACAGGCCGGAGGAAAACAGGCCTCCAGCGGAAACATTTCGGTTTCTGCAGCTCCAGCATTTCATTAAAACACTATTGAAAAAAGCTCCCCCTCCATATCGGAGTACGGATTTTGAAACCAGGTGTATCAGGGACCATTTTAAGAGCGGCCTGATCTCCTATTTATATGATGTGCTGGTGACTCAGCTGCCCACTTTTAAACATAATTATATGATAGCTTGGGAAAAAGAGCTGGGCATGTCCAAAGACGGGGACGGCTGGCAGAGAATCTGGGATCAAACAAAAAAAGCCTCCAGCAACACAGTGGTACTGGAGAATGCATATAAAGTATTATTTCGATGGTACTACACCCCAGTCCGAATCCACGGGTTCTCTGCTTCTACCCCGCCACAATGTTTTAGAGGATGTCAGGATTTAGGGACAATGGCACATATCTGGTGGTATTGCCCCATAGCTAAAGCTACCTGGGATAAAACGTACCAATTATTATCAGATGTTTTGCACATCACCATTAAAGGGGATATCTGGGAAGCTCTTATGTTGCATAAAACTAGCACCCTGAACAAATCTGAATGGAAATTAGCTCAGTACATCTTTGCTGCAGTCAAGACCACTATTGCTAGGAACTGGAAGTCCCCGAATATTCCTTGGCCGGAAATACAGAACAAAATTTTAGACACCATGAGTAATGAAAAAATGACAGCCATAAAGAACGACACCTACGACAAATATCTTGAGACTTGGTCCCCCTGGATAGATTTTATAGGGTTAGCTCGAAACCAAACAGACCCGATACACCCTGTCTAGCACGCCCTGCAATGTAGGAAGTATATGTCCATATACTGCCAGAGTTCCTCTTCCCCCTCCCTTTTTACCCCTCTCTTTCTCTTCCTGTCTGCTTCTCCTCCCTTTTCTTTTTCTCCTCTAGTACCTTTAGTGATTACATAGAGATAGTAATGATATGTGATGGTATAGGCTGACTAAGTACTGGACATGTTAGTGATTTGTTCATAAGTTTCTCATGATCAGTTATCATTAGCTGCGTTAGTATGACAAGGGAATTTTTATTGGATACCGCAGCGTATTATTCATAAATGTTATAACATAATCAACACCTACGGGTAAGCGGATGTCTCTTAAACTACTTTTACTAGTCTGTAACCTTTACTAAGCATATCCCATCTTTTTGAGTATTTGGAACTTTATATGCACTTCCATCCAGTTCTTACACAATTGTCATTTGTAATGTATGACATCTGTAAAACTTGATAAAATTCTTTGTAAAAGAAAAGCAGTTAACAAGAAGCCGGGAGAATTAAACAACCCAACTATCAACTATAACAATGATAACAATCACCATACAGGGGATCCAAGATAATGCAAAACCAAGGGTGGGTTGGAGCAGGACGTACTGTATACTCATAATAACAATTCTACAGGTGAGTAATCACAGAATTGTATTATTCTTAGTATACAGTACGTCCTGCTCCAAATATAATACTTACAAGTGGGACATCCAATAGCGGTGTCCATAAAGTAGGGTGGGATCCCCAAGAAAAAGGCAGCAGCAGGCAGTTTAAACCACTGCCGCCTGCAGAACCTTTCGGCCAAAAACAGCATCAGCTGAGGCCCTAACATCAACCTTGTAAAACTTTGAAAAGGTATAAACAGAAGACCAAGTAGCGGCCTTGCAAACTTGTTCCACAGAAGCCTGGTGCTGAAAAGCCCAAGAGGCACCAATAGCACAAGTGGAATGAGCAGTAAGGCGGAAGGGAGGATTCTTCCCCTTAGCCGAGTAGGCCTGAATCACAGCCTGACGAATCCACTTGCTGATAGTAGACTTGGCCGGAGCCAAACCCTTCCTAGGACCAGAAGGGACCACAAAAAGAGCATCAGTTTTCCTGAAAGGTGCAGTAGCCACCAGATAGTACTTCAGACACCTAACCGCATCCAAAGAGTGCAACACTCTCTCCTTAGCATTGCTAGGAATAGGGCACAAAGAAGGAAGGACAATGTCCTGATTCAAATGAAAAGCAGACACTACCTTAGGCAGAAAGTCAGGTTTGAAATGAAACACCACCTTGTCCTGGTGTCTCTCATAGTAGGGGGGCTGAATGGACAGCGCCGCCAACTCAGACACACGCCTGACAGAAGTGATAGCCACCAGAAACACAACCTTGAGCGTAAGAATGGCCAAGGCAGCATCCTGCACAGGTTCAAAGGGAGCACCCTGCAAGGCTGACAGGACCAAGTTCAGATCCCAAACAGGCACCATAGGCTTACGTGGGGGACGCACATGAGTGACCCCCTGGAAAAAAGTCCTGATCAGAGGGTGCTGAGCAAAGGACTTCTGGAAGAAAATAGCCAGGGCAGAAACCTGACCCTTCAGAGTACTGAGTTGGAGCCCCATCTCCAACCCATGCTGCAGGAACCCTGTAATAAATGGAAGAGGAAGACTTCTTCCTAGCTTTAATCAAAGTATCCACAACCGAGGAAGACAGCCCCTTCTCCATCAAGATGGAGGTTTCAGCAGCCAAGCCGTCAAAGCCAGAGTTTGTAAATTGGGATGGCGTAGTCAGCCCTGAGTGAGCACCAAGGGCAGAGCGTACTGATCTACTGCCAGCTGCACCACGTCTGCGAACCACACTCTTCTTGGCCACCTGGGGGCCACCAGAATTGCTGGCACCCCTTCCAGAGCAATCTTGCGCAGAACCCTGCCCAGCAGGGGAATTGGAGGGAAGACATACAGGAACTGAAAGTCCTTCCATGACATTGATAGCGCATCCGAGGTCAGGGCCAGAGGATCCCTGGACAGAGAGACAAAAGCTGGGAGCTTGTGATTGTGGCGGGATGCAAACAGATCCACATCTAGTTGGCACCAATGGTGACACAGAGATTGAAACACCCTGCTGCATAGGGACCATTCTCCCTGGCGAGAGGACCCCCTGCACAGAGAGTCCGCCAGGCGATTTTCCACCCCCGGGATGTACACAGCTGAAATGTCAGAATCAGAGACGCTTCCTGGAGGGCCCCCTTGCTCCGGGTCCCTCCCTGATGATTGATGTAGGCAACTGCCGTCTGGTTGTCCGAGTGCACCTGAACAGGCAGGCCCAGAAGATGAGTAGTCAAGCGAGCCAGAACTAGCCTGATCGCTCGCAGCTCCAAGATATTGATAGGTGTGTGGGCCTCCCCAACCTGACAGACTGGCATCCGTGGTGACCGTCTCCCAGGAAGGTGCAAGAAAGGATCTGCCCCCCAACAGGTTCCTTGAGTCCATCCACCACAAGAGGGACCTCCTGATCAGGGGGGAGAGCACACAGACCCTGTCCAAGGACGCTGGGTCGTTGTCCCATACTGACAATAGGTGAAGTTGCAGAGGCCTCAAGTGGAACTGAGCATAAGGGACCGCTTCCAAGCACGCCACCATCAGGCCCACCAGCTGCATCCCCTGCCTGATGGAGGGATGGGGACAAGCTAGGAGGGACTGAGCCTGTGCAATCAGACTGTCCACCTTCTGCTGAGGAAGGAAGATCCTTGCCCGAACTGTATCCAGATTCATTCCTAGTAATGGAGTTACCAAGGAAGGGGACAGTGAGGACTTGGGGTGGTTGATCACCCATCCAAATGACTCCATAGTGGGCACCACCAGCTGAGTATCCAACTCTGCCTGATGCAGAGACTGTGGAAGTGAAGAGGATGTCGTCTAGATAGGGAAGCACGCTGACACCCTAACATCTGAGTAGAGACATCACGCCAGCCAGCACCTTGGTGAACACCCTGGGAGCTGAAGTGGGGCCGAAGGGCAAGGCCACAAACTGGTAATGTTAATCCATCAAAGTGAACCTGAGGGACTTTTGATGACCTGGGAACACAGGAATATGAAGGTAAGCATCTTTGACGTCCACAGAAGCAATGAAATCCCCTTGGCACAGGGAACATATGGCCGAGTCTCCGTGCGAAAGCGCCTGCCCTTGACAAAGGATGGTTCTGTCAGGTTCATCCTGGGCTTAAAGATTCTTGGGTACTGTGAATAGGTTGGAATAAAAGCCCTCGCTTTTTTCTCTTAAAGGCACCTGGCAGATGACCCCCAGCTCCAGGAGGCCTTGCACTGCTTGCACTAGCTCCTGAGCTGACACAGGGTCCTGAGGAATCCGGGATCTGATGAATCTTGAAGGGGGATCGGCAGCAAACTCCAACTTGTAACCGGAGAACACTACCTCCTGAATCCACCGGTCTGAGACATGAAGCCTCCAGACATGAGCAAAGTGCTGCAGCTGTCCCCCCACCCGGATGGGTGAGGGCGCCCCATCATGCTTGAGGGGGCTTGGGAGAGGATTTAGCTTTGGGACCCCAGGAGGCGCCAGGACGTCCACGTCCTCTGCCCCAGAAATCTCCCCGGGCCCCAGGGAAAGAAACCCCCCTTCCCTGTCTTGCACCACGGAAAGGGGAGGAGAAGGAACCCTGACCCCAAAAGGGCCGAGATTGCCGCCTGCGCTGGGGCAACCTGCCTCCCTTAGCAAAAAGGTCCAGGCGGTCACCAAACAGACGCAGTCCTTTAAAGGGAAACCCAGTGAGGGCCTTCTTGGCAGCGTTGTCAGCAGCCCACTGGCGCAGCCAAACTGAGCGGCGTATAGCCACCACAAGGGCAGAAGTTCTGGCACACATTCTAATGGTGTCATCCAATGCTGATAGGACAAAATTCACAAAAATATCAGAACCAGAGAGTGCATTAAACACCTCACAAGGCAAATCATCAGGGGCACTATCAAGTATATTCCTGATAAGGGTTCTAGTGGCCACAGCTGTAATGGCAGAAGCACAGACCGGGTGCAGCGCCGTCCCTGCACATGCAAAGGCGTGGGATGCCAGCTGATCAATACGCCGGTCTTCAGCATCCCGCAGGGTAGTAGAATCAGGGGAATGCATAACAGAGATGTTAGATAACCCTAGGATCGGGGCATCCACCTCGGGGGGGGGGGGGGATGACCAACATTTAACCACCTCAGCAGGAAAGGGATACTTCCTATCCCAACTTTTTGGAACCCCAGGAAGTTTACTGGGGCGCTCCCATTCCTTGAGCACAAGGTTATGGAAATGTGCCTGCTCTGTAAATTCCAGACGCGATTTTGCTGTATGGAAAAGCTCCCCTCTTTGCCTGGGGGCCTCAACAGGGAGAGAGAGAGAGACAGAACCTCAAAATCTGGGTCAATAATCTGTCAGTGTCATCTGGGGCCCAGGGGTCAAAGCCAGAATCGTCATGACCCCTTGGTCTCTCATCAGATGAGCCTGAATCAGAAAAGAGCTCCCCTTCATCAGACGGGGTATAGCCACACAGATTAATAAACTCCTAAGTTCCCATAGGGAAAACAGTAACATTAGACGCTAAATGCTGCTTCTTAGCAGGGGCCTTACGCGCTAAGGACTACGCAATAATCTGTTCAACAGTAGCCAGTCTAGAAGACACATCAGGCTGAGAGTCCCCACTAGTATGCAACTCAGTAGGAGTGAGGTTTAAGCTTGGGGGAGTAGGCGAAGTGAAACGAGGTGCAGCCACTGCAGGCCAGATTGCAATGCAAGCACCTGCTCAGCACAGGGTACGCAGACCAGCGCCTTGTCAGCGTCAGCATGATGCTGCCCACACGCTACACACAGCCGGTCTTGTCCTGAAGGGACCCCGGTCACATTCTCCTGGGATGCCTCCATATGGTGATTTTTTAGCGGCGCTATACGCCGATAGGGAATAACGCTATATAGCAACCCTGGATGCCCCTAACCCACTAGGGAAGTGGGAGTATAGTTTTTTACAAGGCCTATAAGTAATATACTACAAAAGGGCCGGGAGAAGTCAGGAAGGGTTCATCCCGCCTAAAAGACATAAGCAGACAAGACTTTAAGTACATCGTAACCCAAGTGAAGTAAATAAAGCCGCCCGCGAGGGCACTTACGGACCGCGGTAGGTAGGAGTCCGTCACGCATAGGCCAACCAGACAGGGAAGATGGCGTCGGTATACCTCGAGGGGTGGGCCAGTAACAGCGATGACGCGGAACGCGCCAAAGACGAGCCCCCCCCCCCCCGAAGAGCGCGAAGCCAGCACGGCAAGCAGCCAATGAGGTAATGCCGCCGGCCAAGCGCAAATTTAAAATACAGTAAAGACAAGTCAGCGCGGCAGCTGACACAAGAATAAAGGCATGTGAAAAGACAGTGTAACTGGCACAAATGCAATATATACCTATCTATACACATACTCCCCCCCCCCCTCTTTTCCCCCGAAGACTACAAGGAGAATGAGGGAGGACAGCGGTCACTTAAATAGGACCCACCGATAGGTAGGGGCAATAGTGCGGGAGGGGCATCCCAAAGAGGCTCACCATAAGCCTGAACCGCCTACCCTTTGGTGGGGGATTGCGGTGGAGCAGTGCTCCTAAGCACCTAACAGCGGTGCTGCCTACCCTCACCCAACCAGCGCAGCCAAGGCTCGGAGGCATATTACTAGTGGAACGGGTGGGAATAGTCCTACAGGGCCGCAGGTTAATAACCCCGCTCACCTGCAAATAGAGAGCCAACTTCTCGTCCTTCGCAGCCAGACTGCAGAGAAATTCTGGGGATTTCTGGGAGGTCCCCGGGTATTTGAGGGGCTGGGAGGATCCTATTTTTGATGTCTCTGCAGTCCAGAGCCATCTGGCGGAGTATATCCCACTTGTAAGTATTATATTTGGAGCAGGACGTACTGTATACTAAGAATAGCAGGACTGTGCCACTTGTCTGCCAGGGTTCTGCTCCGGTAATGGTGCAATTCTACCTGATCACCAGCAGATGGCGCCAGCCAAAGCTCCCACACTAAATCAGCGTCTACTGTTAAGCATGTGCGCATGTAGTGGCTCAACTAATTTTTGTGTCCTGCTTATTCGTGGATGCTTTCACTCCCTCTACGCATGCTTCCGTGCGCACACATGCACAGTGTGTGCATGCAAAGTCCTGTTCACTTGTGCACAGGGTCCTATAAAGCCCAGCGAACCTTAGCTTTCTGCACCAGTTGGTCATCTTTCCTGTGAGTTCCTAGTTCCTGACTACGTTCATAGCCTGTTTAATCGTTCTGATCCTGAGCTGCCTGCCTCCGACCTCGCCCTGTTTAACCGCTGTGATCCTGAGCTACCTGCCTAAGACTTCAGCCTCCTGGCTTCCTCTCCAAGTCTTGCCTCTTCAACAGCTCTCCGGATATCACAGATTGGCAATATGCATTACTTGGTTGCCTGACCAGGGGCATTCCTGCAGCCCAGCCTATCCTCACCAACAGGGGCTCTAGTGAAACAAGGTTAGTCCTTAGACTTCAAGCTTCCAGGTTGATCTGGTCTGTTTATCTTCTCAAACAGGGCTCAACCCCTGATAGCGTGACAGGTACATTTATGTACAACAACCCACCCCAACCTGACAGGCAGCCATGGTCAGCATGGTCCAATAGATCAGAAGAAAGGACTGTACCACAGTCGGATGGCAGGATTCAAGCCCCTAGCCAAGGGATGTGTGGTGTCCAGGGTCATTCCCAGAAAGAAGCCATTCTGGAAGGGAAGATCTGAGACTTGAGGTAACTGGAGACTGCTCTGGTCACCCTGAAGAGATTTTGGTGGATCCTCAGATTACTCAATGCTTCCTGCATAGATGGAGCTCAGATGAGGTGATCGTCCAGATACAGGGAGATGTATATAGCCTGGTCCCACAATATGCCCATACCCATAACCCTGCCATGATCTTTGTGAACACCTCGGGTGTGGAAAGCCTGAATGGTAGAACAAAAGCCTTCTCTCCACATGGCAGGATGAGGGTGCTCCTTAGGCCTGTTTCACCACAGGGATTTAGGCTTACCATGAGGCCTCCGTTTAATGGGGGTGTCCTCATGCTGCGAAGCCCTGGGTGTTTCCTGAAGCAAGGAAAATTGTGGGTCTCTGCTTCTTCTTCTAAAGAAGTCAAGTGGACTTTTTGACTATGTCACCCAGTGGCTCGTCAAACAGATGGCAGTTAATAAATGGAAGACCCGACGTCTTCTTGGAGGCTGCATCAATGCTTTAAACATACTGTGAACATACTATTTGGGAGGGGGCGCCGTCTCTTGGCGCATCTGACCCCCCTGACCCCTAAATTAAACGGGTTGCAGTCCAGTATGTGCCTCCCCTGACCCAGGGAACAGTACCCTCATAACATTCTGCTTGGTAACCAACGTAAGGCATAGGTGAGTCAGACCAGAGCAGGCATCTCGTGAGGGACTGGAAGCTTGGAAGACAAAGGGGTTATGGCCCCTGCTTTCCTGAAACGCTACAAAAATGTAAGTTAAATTAAATGTGAGGAAAATAAATAAAATAAAAAGATGCTTCTTATGCCTCAGGTTGCAAGTAATCACTGGGAGGTTGGAGGGTGCAGCCTGTGTATATATAGCTGGGAGGACTATTAGATTTAGCATCTAGCGCCCCAGAGTGGAATGAGAAAGAATCCGCTGACAGCTTCAAAAAAGGATTAGATGCTTATTTAGAAGAAAAAAACATTAACAGTTACTATTAGCGGTTATCAGTAAATAAGAAATAAAAACAAAAAATAAAACACCCTTGGTTGAACTTGATGGACATATGTCTTTTTTCAACCGTATTAACAATTTAAGCCATGGAAAATTCCAGTCATAGCACTTCAGAACAGTATTCTTAGAGCTTTAACATTTATCTTCAAAGTAAAGTAGCTAAAAAGGTGCCATCACTCTATTATTTTTAGTTGGTTTTGTATCAGATTTCACTTTTATCTTCCTGGTGGGGATGGAATCACGATTTCCTTATTTCCTTTCAGCTAATAGGTAACGTCAAACTTGTATTACAGTGTCATTGCCTCCACGGAAGGAGTTCGTGGAGTCAAATAACCAAGGTGCCTGCTGTGAGTGCTCCCGGCAGAAGCCTATCTTCAGCAGCCTAGGATCAGGGCTGATGGGTGACCTCAAGGAAAAACTAAGGACACGCCAGTACATTTAAAAAGAGGTGAAACAGATCTGTTTAGTACTCACAAGGCCACTTTTAATTAGAACAATGTCTTACCTGAAGTAGGAGTAGTGACTGCCTTGTCATTGCTAGGTCCCAGTAACTTGACATGACTTGCTGGAAACCAGCCTTTCTGCCTTTTCTTCCCTCGTGCCTTAAAAAACAAAAAAGAAAAAAAAAAAGGTTTTAGTCAGCTATAAACATGGTTAAGCATAGTTCCAGCACCTTCCAAATAGCTGACAAAAGATGTGCAAAGATAGCCAAAGGGTGGCCATGCAGCATAGACATTATGCATTCAAACCACCTGGCAGACTGAAAGGCAGCTCGTTGCCCCACACCCCAGACCCACTTAGAAAAGGTGTTTTACTTTCCTTTTAAAAGAAACTAGTTACCAAGTGAGTTTTAATTAATGTAGTTATACATATGAATTAATAAAAGATTACATTTACACTTTGGAGTAGTGCAGTTTGATACTTGAGTGTTGGGGGCTTTTGTTTAGTTACTAACTGAACATTCATTTTTTACTTTCAACCTATCACATACAGTTATTTCCTATTCAGTAAAAAAAAGCGTTTACATGGAAAATGTGATCACAAATATTTAATCAGCAATTTCATGTTTACAGAAGGAAAAGGAATAAGGAAAAGGACAAGTGCACTTTTGATCCAGTTCGTAGGGGTATTGGTTAGGCACAGTAGTTCTGCAGAGGTCCTTTTTGTGGCACTGTGTTGCAGCGCAGTTGCGGTCATAGTGGTCACCAGCGGGAGTCCTGCAGAGCTGGCATTAAAGCGGAACAAAATCCAGAAATTAGACTTTCCCGGGTTTTGACATTCCAAATTGGCATGCCCTGCTGTGTGAAACCTCACATCTCTGCCTGGTTCCCACGCCACATGTGTGGACACGCAGCCAATCAGAGCCATTTACCACGTTTACATTGTTCGGCAAACAGCTCTCATTGACAATGGAGAGTGCACGTTGCCACATTCCCCACAGCCAGAACAGCACCCGTCCCAGCTTAATTCACTCCTTGGAAACAAGGGACGGATCTAATAGACTCAATCCCACAGTGGCACCCAAAAATCAGCCCTGGATTTTATCAGCCCCTGGTCGGCACAAGACATCTCTGCTGAGGCCCTGCCACTCTCCACAAGCATGATGCTGGGGCTATAGCATTGAGGCTGGGGTTCCTTGGCTTGTAGGTACAGTGGGGTTAGGTACAGGGAGCTGAGAGTGAGACTTTAATGTGGGTGTTAAAAGCAGCAGCTCAACTGGCCCCAAAGCAGTGCAGCCCACTGGGCATTGTCCTGGGTCTCCATATGGCCAGTCCGCCCCTGCCCACAATCAAAATTGCCTCACATATCAGTAAAATCCTCCCTTATTTCTAGTAGAAAGCCATCAGCTGTGAGGACTCTTTGCTCTGCTGCACAGCTGAAAGAATTGTATCATTTTATAGGATAAATAATGTTTACACTGTCTGAATGGAATGTGGTAAATCCGGAGTACGCAGTGAACAGTGATAAAGATACATTGCTGCAGCTTTCCCTTAACACAGACACACAATCTCTCTAGCAGCTGGTTATCCAGTATGTGTGTGCTTATACAACATAGTAATACACAAGTTATGCATGTTTCTGAGGCATTTATCTCTCAGTTTGGTGTGGGCTGCTGCTGACATAGCTCTTTCCACATGCTTATGTGTGTGACAAGTTGGTCGCTCCCATTGGTCCAGTCCAATCGGAAATGAACAAAGCAAATTCAATAATTTTATCTAAAAATGTATGTAGAATGAAAGATACATCCCCCAGCATGGGTCAAGCAGAAAGCAGGCCAACTGAACCCCTAATTTAATTCAGGGGAATTTAGCGCTTATGCTTTGCGCCGTCCTGCTCAAGGCCTGGACGCTGGGTTTTTCATCCGCTTTAAAACTCGAATGATGGATATGGTTAACAAAAGACTCTGATCCTAATTGTCTCCTTAAGCAGGGGCATCCGTCTCATCCCAGTCTCCTGGCCCAGAAGAACAGACACTATGCTCTCACAGTCCGACATATCAGGCCACGCCAGAGTACTCACCTTTTGTCCCCAGCAGCTGATCAGTGCTAGTCTAAAAATCAGCAACTCACCTGATTGCTGGATCTGCACCCACACCACAGCACTCGCTACCTGCCTCACCCCAGGGGCCTGACACTCACTGGCGCTTCTATGCAGGCTCCTGCATCCTGCATCCCCCACCATCAGTCAAAGCGATGCAGCCACCTGCTCTCCATTCACTACAATGGAGGGTGTGTGTCAGGCCTCAGCACACCCCCTCCACTGCAATAAATGCAGAGGGCATGGCAGCCATCCTGTGACCGGTGGTGGGTCCCGAGCCACACATGCCATAAATCTGGACCCTGTGTTTGGACCCCAGATAGCACGGGAAGCACATCTCTGAACCAGTGATCAGGTGCTAATCCTTTTGTTCTTTTCTTTGGCTGCTGAATCACATGGAAAAAAAGTCATTCAACTCCATCTAGATAGATAAATCTTTAGTGTGCTACTATACCTGAAGCTCCCCTTGCCACCATCCAGATGGATTCTTCTTTAATATAAGAATCAGCTGCCCCAGAGCAAGGTTAAGCTGCTCTGCTCCTGTAGCCGCGTATGCAGTGGTGACCTGAGCAATCTCTGCAAAAGAAAGCAACAGAAAATGCTACTAGAAAATAGAGACTTTCATGAGTGCTTAATATTCTGAACTGAAAAAGAAGAAAAATCTAATCAAATAAAACAGAAATTGAATCAAATGCTCAAAAAACAGTCCAGGGCTGGATCACTATCTATGTGAGATAATTTGCATAGCTCCACCTACTGCAAAGGATTATGGGAGAAGTCCTGATATGTCTTTGGTTTGTATGCAGCATGCAAATAGCTTTCTTAAAGCAGAAAGTTTCTCCGCTATGAAAAACGACATAATCCATAAACTTAAAGCCTACTGCAGAATCCTAACCAGCCCTTTTAATATATATATATATATATATATATATATATATATTCGAAAAATGGCCCAATGATAAAAATTTATATAACTATGCTGGATGGTGGGGGGAGGGGTCACTTATACACTCGTCACCGAGAAATATCCAGCCAGGTTCTGCTTGGCAGGAGTTTTATTTAAGTTTATTAGCAGATACGTTTATATAGATTTTAAATATTATGCTATGTCACGAGTGTGCTCCTTTAATATGCTTTGTTTTCTGTCATTGGAGAGATTTAGCTCCACTTTTTCTTTGGTCACCAGACAGGAAGTTTAGAGTCTCAATGGCAGTTCTACAACCCCAGGTCCCCATGACAACACTTCATAGTTTCAGAGCTAGCACCCACCAACACCTTCAGAAATACATTTCTAGAGCTTTTCCCAAATGGTTTCAAGGTTTCCAGAATTCTACTTACCAGGCTTTTTAGTCAAGGTGCCAGATTTGCCAACACTGCCCACACCCTAAAGATAAGAAAACTGACAATTATTTGGCAGTGAAAAAAAAATACAATTCTGTGAAATACTCACCTGTAGAATTGGTATTATTTGTATACAGTACGTCCTGCTCCAGATATAGTACTTACACTTGGGTTATCCTCCGCCAGATGGCGCTGCACTGCAGAGACATGCAAAACAGGCTCCTCCCAGCCCCTCAAATACCCCGGGACCTCCCACAAATCCCCAGCATTGAAAAGCAGTAAAAAAGAAGCCGGGAGAACATAACCACCCAAAACAACTGGTAATGATAACAATGATAACAATCACCATACAGGGGATCCAGAAAAATGCAAAACCAGGGTGGGGTGGAGCAGGACGTACTGTATACAAATAATACCAATTCTACAGGTGAGTATTTCACAGAATTGTATTATTCTTAGTATACAGTATGTCCTGCTCCAGATATAGTACTTACACTTGGGACATCCAACAGCAGTGTCCATAAAGTAGGGTGGGATCCCCAACAAAAAGGTAACAGCAGACAGATTAAACCACTGCCGCCTGCAAAACCTTGCGACCAAAAACAGCATCAGCTGAGGCCCTAACATCAACCCTGTAAAACTTTGACAAGGGACGAACAGAAGACCAAGTAGCGGCCTTGCAAACTTGTTCAACAGAAGTCTGGTGCTGGAAGGCCCAAGAGGCACCAATAGCACAAGTAGAAGGAACAGTAAGGCTGAAGGGAGGACCCTTCCCCTTAGCAGAATAGGCCTGAATCACGGCCTGACAGATCCATTTGCTAATAGTAGACTTGGCAGGAGCCAAACCCTTCCTGGGCCCAGAAGGGTTTGGCTCCTGTTTTCCTGAAGGACGCAGTGACTACCAGGTAATACTTCAGACACCTGACCACATCCAAGGAATGCAAAACCCTCTCCTTAGTATTGCTAGGATTAGGGCACAATGAAGGAAGAACAATATCATGATTCAAATGAAAAGCAGACACCACCTTAGGCAGAAAGTCCGGCTTAAAGCGGAACACCACCTTGTCCTGGTGTCTCTCAAAGTATGGGGGCTGGATAGACAGAGCCGCCAGCTCAGACACCCGCCTGACCGAAGTAATAGCCACCAGAAAGACAACCTTGAGGGTAAGAACAGCCAGAGCAGCATCCTGAATAGGAGCAAAGGGAGCACCCTGCAAGGCAAACCAAACCAAGTTCAAATCCCAACAGGGACCATAGGTTTACGTGGGGGACGTACCTGAGTAACCCCCTGAAAGAAAGTCTTAACCAAAGAATGCTGAGCAAAAAACTTCTAAAGAAGACAGACAGGGCAGAAACCTGACCCTTCAGAGCACCGAGTTGGAATCCCGACTCCAACCCATGCAGTAAGAACTCCAGAACCCTGGGGACTAACAACACCCAACATGGAAGAGACCTAGACTCAAACCAGTCAAAGTAGGTACGCCATACCCTGTAATGGATGGAAGAAGACGTTTTCTTCCTAGCCTTCACCATGGTATCAACCACCGAGGCGGACAAGCCTTTTTCCATCAAGATGGAGGATTCAGCAGCCAGGCTGTCAAGGCCAGAGTTTATAAATTGGGATGGCGTAAGGGGCCCTGAGTGAGCAGATCTGGCACCCTTGGCAGAACATACTGGTCTACTGCCATCTGCACCACGTCTGCGACCCACGCTCTTCATGGCCACCTGGGGGCCACCAGAATTGCTGGCACCCCTTCCAGAGCAATCTTGCGCAGAACCCTGCCCAGCAGGGGGAATGGAGGAAAGGCATACAGGAGCCGAAAGTCCTGTCATGACATTGCTAGGGCATCCATGGCCAAGGCCAGAGGATCCTGGGACAGGGAGACAAAGGCCGGGAGCTTGTGATTGTAATGGAACGCAAACAGATCCACATCCGGTTGGCCCCAACGGTGGCACAGAGATTGGAACCCCCTGTTGCAGAGGATCTGCCAGCAGATATTTCACCCCCGGAATGTACGCCGCTGATATGCAGGAAAAATTGACCTACACCCAGGTCAGGATCAGAGACACTTCCTGGAGGGCCCTCTTGCTCCGGGTCCATCCCGGACGATTGAGGTGGGCAACTGCCATCTGGTTGCCCGAGCTCCAACTGAACAGGCAGGCCCTAAAGATGAGTAGTCAAGCGAGCCAGAACTAACCTGATCGCTTGCAGCTCCAAGATATTGATAGGTGTGAGGGCCGCCTGAGGGCCCCACCTCCCCTGGAACCGCAGGGACTTCCAGAACCCCCCCCCCCCAACCTGATAGACTGGCATCCGTGGTGACCGTCTCCCAGGAAGGGGCAAGAAAAGATCTGCCCCCCAACAGGTTCCTTGAGTCCATCCACCACAAGAGGGAACTCCTGACCAGGGGGGAGAGCACACAGACCCTGTCCAGGGACGCTGGGTCCTTGTCCCATACAGACCATAGGTGAAGTTGCAGAGGCATCCACAGCCTTTATGCTCCAAAGGGCAAGTCAGCAGATTTGGTTTCCAAGAGACATCCCACGTGGCTTGGGCTGTGGGAACATGTCATTCTTGTGTTAAAAGATGAACTGTAGATGGTAGGTGTAGATCCTTTTCGAAGGACGCCGCCATCAGGCCCACCAGCTGCATTCCCTGCCAGATGGAGGGATGGGGACAAGCAAGGAGGGACTGAGCCTGTGCAATCAGATTATCCACCACCTGCTGAGGAAGGAAAAATACCATTTTGTGAAATACTCACCTGTAAAATGGATATTATAAGTATGTCACACACCCTGCTTCAAGATATCCATAACATGTGGGTAATACCGACCTGAAGAGGGCGTTCTGCAGAGATGATAGGAAAAAGAAAGCCCCTCCCGGTCCATAAATACCTGGGACCTCCCACTCATTACCCAGTATAAAGAAAGCAGTAAGGTAAGGGACCAGGAAGAGGCAAATATAAACCAAAGCAACGCAAAGTTCACAATATAAAGGATCCAGAAGACGAGAAGGGCGGGTGAAGCGGGGTGTGTGACATACTTATAATACCCATTTTACAGGTGAGTATTTCACAAAATGGTATTATTCTAAGTATGTCACACACCCCGCTTCAAGATATCCATAACATGTGGGACATCCAATAGCAGTGTCCATAAAAAGGGCAGGGATCCAAAACAAGGCAACAAGGCACAACTTAAACCACAACAGCTTGCAGAACTTTGCGGCCAAAAACAGCATCCGCTGAGGCCCGAACATCAACCTTGTAAAACTTGGAAAAAGTGTGAACAGAGGACCAAGTAGCGGCCTTACAAACTTGCTCAACCGAGGCCTGGTGCTGAAAAGCCCAGGACACTCCAACCGCACGAGTAGAATGAGCAGTAACACGAAAAGGGGGGCTCCTCCCCTTGGCAGAATAGGCCCCAATGATGGCCTGACGAATCCATTTACTAATGGAAGATTTGGCAGGAGCCAAACCTTTCCTAGGCCCAAAGGGCACCACAAAAAAAGCATCAGTCTTATGAAAGGAAGACGTAACCACCAGATAATATTTCACAACGCGAACTACAT
This sequence comes from Gastrophryne carolinensis, assembly GCA_027917425.1. Lineage (NCBI taxonomy): Eukaryota > Metazoa > Chordata > Amphibia > Anura > Microhylidae > Gastrophryne > Gastrophryne carolinensis. Next base: position 76,749,540 of record CM051237.1, on the reverse strand, counting down.
CCAAAGAATGCAGCGCCCTTTCCTTGTCGTTGCTAGGATTAGGACACAGAGAAGGCAGAACAATGTCCTGATTCAGATGAAAGGCAGAAACCACCTTAGGAAGAAAATCCGGCTTGAAACGAAAGACAACCTTGTCCTGATGCCTTTCGAAGTACGGAGCTTTAATGGATAAAGCTGCCAACTCAGAAACACGCCTAACCGAAGTGATAGCCACCAAAAATGCCACCTTTTGAGTAAGAGAAGACAAAGCAATCTCATTCAAGGGCTCAAATGGGGGACCCTGAAGAGCAGAAAGAACCAGGTTCAAATCCCAAACTGGAACCAAGGGCTTCCTAGGAGGTCGAACATGCGTAACCCCTTGGAAAAAAATCCTGACCAAGGGATGAAGAGCAAAAGACCTTTGAAAGAACACCGCCAGGGCAGAAACCTGCCCCTTCAAGGTACTGAGCTGGAGCCCCAGATCCAGACCATGTTGAAGAAACTCCAGAATCCTGGAAATGGAAAACTCCCGACACGGGAAAGACCTACCTTCACACCAGTCAATATAGGACCTCCAGGTCCTATAGTAAACAGTAGAGGAAGACCGCTTCCTGGCGCAGATAAGAGTCTGAATCACCGCATCAGAAAGACCTTCCTCCTTCAAGATGGAGGTTTCAGCAGCCACGCCGTCAAAGCCAGCGATGGTAAATTGTGATAGCGTAGCCGACCCTGGGTGAGCAGGTCCGGCAGCAGAGGCAGAACGAACTGATCCTCTGCCAGTCTTACCAGGTCTGCGAACCAAACCTGCCTTGACCACCTTGGTGCCACCAGAATCGCCGACGCGCCCTCCACGGCCAGCTTGCGCACCACTCTGGCTACCATAGGAAACGGAGGGAACAGGTAAAGAAAACCCAGATCCCTCCAGTTCAGAGACATGGCATCCACCGCCAGAGCCAGTGGATCCTGCGAGAGAGACACAAATACCGGAAGTTTGTGATTGTGACGAGAGGCAAAGAGGTCCACAGCCGGGAACCCCCACCTGAGGCAAATTGAACGAAACACCTGGGGACTGAGAGACCACTCCCCCTGGCGAGAGGAGGACCTGCTCAGAGAGTCCGCCTCCGTGTTCTCCACTCCCGGAATGTAGACTGCTGAGATACACGGGACGTGGCTCTCCGCCCAGTCCAGAATCAAAGATACTTCCCTGAGGGCACTCCTGCTGCGAGTCCCTCCCTGGTGATTGATGTAAGCAACCGCCGTCCGGTTGTCCGACCGAACCTGAACTGGCAGGCCCTGCAACTGATGAGTCAAGCGAAACAGAACCAACCTGATGGCTCTCAATTCCAGAACATTGATGGGCTCGTGGGCCTCCTGCAGGCCCCACAGACCCTGAAACTGAAGGTCCTTCCAAACACCCCCCCAACCTGACAGACTGGCATCCGTGGTGACCGTCTCCCAACACGGCGCCAGAAAAGATCTGCCCTTCAACAGATTGGCAGACCCCAGCCACCAATGCAGGGATCGATGAACTCGGGGGGTCATCCGGAAGGACTGATCCAACGATAGCGGAGAATTGTCCCAAACCTTCAACAGATGAAGCTGGAGCGTCCTTGTGTGAAACTGCGCAAAGGGAACTGCCTCGAATGAGGCCACCATCAACCCCACCAGCCTCATCCCTAGCCGGATGGCCGGACGAGGGGCCGACACGAGAAGCCGAACCAACTCCTGAATCAAAAGAATCTTGGCCTGGGGCAGAAACACCCTGGCCTGCGAAGTGTCCAGAGACATTCCCAGAAAGGTGACAACCTTGGACGGAGAAAGAGAGGACTTGGGGTAGTTGATCACCCAACCGAACCTCTCCAGAGTGGATACCACCGTTCTGGTGTCCAACTCCGCTTGGTTGAAGGAAGAAGCCATAATCAGAAGATCGTCCAAATAGGGCACAATGCAGATACCCTGAACCCTGAGTAGAGCCATCACCCCCGCCAGCACCTTGGTGAACACCCGAGGAGCCGAGGTGAGACCGAAAGGGAGTGCCACAAACTGAAAATGCCGATCCTCCACCACGAACCTGAGAAACCTCTGGTGTGCTGGAAAAATCGGAACGTGTAGGTAAGCGTCCTTGATGTCTATGGACGTCAGAAAGTCTCCCTGACGAAGAGAGTGGATAGCCGAACGCAGCGTTTCCATGCGGAATTTCCGCGACCGGATGAACCTGTTGAGAAACTTCAGATCCAAGATGGGTCGGACCGATCCGTCCTTCTTGGGTACCGTGAACAGATTGGAATAAAAACCCCTGCCTTGGTCCGAGAAGGGCACTGGGCAAATGACAGCCATGTCCAGAAGACTCTCTACTGCCACCAGGAGCCCCTGCGCGGCCAGAGGTTCCGAAGGCACCCGAGACCTGAAAAATCTGGAAGGGGGGCGGAGCTCGAACTCCAGCTTGTAACCGGAAGACTTCCCGGATCCATCTGTCCGAGACCTCCTGATCCCAGACCTGGGAGAAGTGTCGCAGCCGTCCCCCCACCCGCATGGGTGAGGGCGCCCCCTCATTGCTGAGCTGGCTTAGCAGCAGGTTTGGGCTTAGAGCCCCAACTGTAACCTGGACGGGCACGTCCTCTGCCCCTGTTCCCGGAATCTCCTCTGGAAGAGGGGAAGGCAAATCCCCTGCCAGATCTGGCCCCACGAAAGGGGGGGGGTAAAGGAAGGCGCCCCCCGAAAGGGCCGGCGTTGTTTCTTGCATTGAGGTAACCTACCACCCTTGGTGACAGAATCCAATTTCTCTCCAAAGAGCCGTAATCCAACAAAAGGTAGAGCCGTCAGCGACTTTTTGGACATAAAATCGGCCGCCCACTGGCGCAACCACACCGACCGTCGAATAGTCACCAGCAGAGCCGACGTCCTACCACACATCATCAAAGTGTCATCCAAGGCGGCTAATACAAAAGACAAAAACAACTCACACCGTTTAAGGCCAAGGAACTCGTCACTACCAGGACGAAGCCCGGCAGAAGTCAACAGGTCCCTGACCACGGACCTGGCGGCCACCACCATCAGCGCCGAAGCGCAAACGGGCCGCATGGCAGACCCAACGCTAGCAAAACCATGACAAGCCATCTGGTCAATGCGTTTATCCTCTCCATCTTTGAGGGTGGAACAATCAGGATTATTTAAAACAGAAGTGTTGGACAACCCCAAAACCGGTGCATCCACCTCGGGGGGGGATGCCCAACGCTTAACCGTATCTGAAGGGAAGGGATATTTCTTATCCCACCCCTGAGGAATACCAGGTAGCCGAGCCGGCCTGTCCCATTCCTTAGCAATAATTTTGTCAAAGTGTCTTTGATTAGGAAATTCCAAGCGCGGCCTGGATTCCTCAAAAAACTCACCCTTCTGCTGTGGAGCCTCCTCAGGAGGAGAAATAGCCAAAACCTCAAACATCTGAGCCAGAGCGTTAGGAGTATCCGAGGATCTCCCCAAGTCCCCCAGCTCAGCATCAGCTCCAACAAACTGCTCATCGTCTGAATTATCAGAGTCCTCATAAACCTCCCCTTCCTCTAGCGGGGAATAATCAGAATAGTCCAAATTATTAACATCATCAAAATCATCCGCCGGCGGAGCCGACGACAAATGCTTTCTCTTAGCCGGAGCCTTACGGACGGCCGAGCTGGAAATTAATTTTTCAAGGTTGGCCAATCTGGCGCACATCTCAGATTGTAGCTCCCTACCCATGACAACGTCACACGGGGTGCGTATCAAGCTGGGAGGAGGAGAGGAAGCGACCGGCGGTGCTGACCCAGACGCCTGGGGTTCGGTCTGCCGTGTAATAGTTTGCTGTGCACAAGGTATACACAGAAGTCCATCATCCCCAGTAATGGATACCCCGCACAACATAGACTTCCGGAATTGCCCCGAGGGTATCCCGAGCCCAGTATCCGGGGATGCCTCCATATGGTGAACTTGTGTGTAGTCGCTATGACCAAGGGAATTACGCGTATAAGCAACCTGGGATGCCCCTTTAATGTCCCAAGTGGGAGGATTTGAAATAGGGAAAGGTAACCCAGGGACCCTAGGACCGGGAGAAACCCCCTAAACCTAACGTAGGTCTACCTGAAAGACACAACAGAAAAGGCTATCAGCAAATTGAAAATACACAAAGAAGAAAAAAAAAAAAGATATGGGGCCCACAGGGCCACTCACGGTGCTTCCTTCTTGCAAGATGGCGTCCGTCTCACAGGAGGCAGCAGCAGCAATAGCACGAGGGAGAGAAGAGAAGGGGGGCGTGGCCAGCGCAGGGAGCGCGAGTATCCATGGCCCCGCCCCCCCTCCATGTCACGGCCAGGCTCCGCGGCGGCGCCTGCCGAACGGGGGCGGGCCTCGGCGTCCCGCCGAAAGCCCGGTCCCGCCCCCTCCAACACAAGCGTGAGGGGAGATCTCCCCTCACGACACAAAGGCACAAGGACCGGCGCCGCAGCGGTATGCGGCGGCTGCGGTGCCGGTGAACAGACCGCAAGAAAGGAGGGGGGCAGGCCGCGGCGACGCTCCGACGCCCGGCCCCGTCCCCCAACTCCGGTATGTGAGGAGAAAACTCCTCACCCGCGCGCCGCAAGTGACTGGGTACCGGCGCCGCGGTAATGGCGGCGACCGCGGCGCCGGTTACATGTAAAGCCACACACAGGCGGGCCGCGGCGTAGCAAGTCCGCGCCCGGCCCCGCCTCCAACAACCAGGCTGAGGAGAGGGATCTCCTCAGCCAGCACAAAAAAGTAAAAGCACTACACAACAATAAAAGCCCCTAAACAAGCCCCCCCCCCCACAAGGAGAAGGGCAACCGCAGAGGGGGACACTACTAGGGGTAAAGGGCCAAGGGACAGGGCATCCCAAACCGGGGTCACCAGCCCGGAAAACCGCCTACCCTTTGGTACAGGGTCTCACGGTGGAGCTTAGCTCCTGAGCACCTAATGTGCTGTTCTACCCTCGCCCAGACCTCAGCCAAGGCTGGGAGGCATGTATAGTATTAAGAAAGAGGGATCTGGGCGGAAATAGAAATCAAAAGCGGGCCGGGAAGGACCCGGCTACCTCAATTCCCCCTGTGCAAGGAGGAGGCATCATCTTCTGACTTGCTCGCCGACTGCAGAGATGGAAGACTGGGTAATGAGTGGGAGGTCCCAGGTATTTATGGACCGGGAGGGGCTTTCTTTTTCCTATCATCTCTGCAGAACGCCCTCTTCAGGTCGGTATTACCCACATGTTATGGATATCTTGAAGCGGGGTGTGTGACATACTTAGAATATCCTTGCCTGAACTGTATCCAGATTCATTCCTAGTAATGGAGTTACCAAGGAAGGGGACAGTGAGGACTTGGGGTGGTTGATCACCCATCCAAATGACTCCATAGTGGGCACCACCAGCTGAGTATCCAACTCTGCCTGATGCAGAGACTGTGGAAGTGAAGAGGATGTCGTCCAGATAGGGAAGCACGCTGACACCCTAACATCTGAGTAGAGACATCACGCCAGCCAGCACCTTGGTGAACACGAAGTGGGGCCGAAGGGCAAGGCCACAAACTGGTAATGTTAATCCATCAAAGTGAACCTGAGGGACTTTTGATGACCTGGGAACACAGGAATATGAAGGTAAGCATCTTTGACGTCCACAGAAGCCATGAAATCCCCTTGGCACAGGGAACAGATGGCCGAGTCTCCATGCGAAAGCGCCTGCCCTTGACAAAAACTTGTTAAGAATCTTTAAGCCCAGAATGAACCTGACAGAACCATCCTTTTTGGGTACTGTGAATAGGTTGGAATAAAAGCCCTCGCCTTTTTCTCTTAAAGGCACCTGGCAGATGACCCCCAGCTCCTGGAGGCCTTGCACTGCTTGCACTAGCTCCTGAGCTGACACAGGGTCCTGAGGAATCCGGGACCTGATGAATCTTGGAGGAGGATCAGCAGCAAACTCCAACTTGTAACCGGAGGACACTACCTCCTGAATTCACCAGTCTGAGACATGAAGCCTGCAGACCTGAACGAAGTGCTGCAGCCGTCCCCCCCCCCCCCCACGCGGATGGGTGAGGGCGCCCTAACATGCCTGAGGGGGCTTGGGAGAGGATTTAGCTTTTGGGGTCCCAGGAGGAGCCAGGACGTCCACGTCCTCTGCCTCTACCCCAGAAATCTCCCCGGGCCCCAGGGAAGGATACTCCCCCTTCCTTGTCCTGCATCACGGTAAGGGGAGGCGAAGGAACCCTGACCCCTAAAGGGCCGAGGTTGCCGCCTGCGCTGGGGTAACCTGCCTCCCTTAGCAAGAAAGGTCCAGGCGGTCTCCAAACAGACGCCGTCCCTTAAAGGGAAAACCAGTGAGGGCCTTCTTGGCAGCATTGTCAGCGGCCCACTAGCGCAGTCAAACCCGAGCGGCGCACACCCACCACGAGGGCAGAAGTTCTGGCACACATTCTGATGGCGTCATCCAATGCTGACAGGACAGAATTTACACAAAACATCAACTAGAGAGTGCAATAAACATCTCACAAGGCAATCATCAGGGGCACTATCAAGCATATTTCTGATAAGGGTTCTAGTGGCCACAGCAGCAATAGCAGAGGCACAGACCGGGCGCAGCGCCGTCCCCGCACATGTAAAGGCGTGGGAGGCCAGCTGGTCAATGCGCCGGTCTTCAGCATCCCGCAGGATAGTAGAATCAGGGGAATGCATGACAGAGGTGTTAGATAGCCCTAGGATCGGGGCATCCACCTCGAGGGGGGGGATGACCAACCTTTACCCACCATGGATCTCTCCCTATGGAGTGTTCTAAAGGGAAGCTGGCAGCTTCCCAGGTGAGTAGCTCTGGCTGCATTGCATGTCCCAACTTTGGGGACTAAAAAATAAGAGTAGGGACCACACTAAACACAGAGTGCCTTGCCGGGGCAATGTGGCTTCCACATGTATCTGCAGATATGTGCAACCAAATCTCTGTCTTTCCACATAGCTAGACATGTTTGGTGCTTAATACTTGGACGATGAGAGGGTTAAACTGGGCGGTAAATTGGATCCCAGGCCCTGAATAATAATGTTGATAATTTTGTATAAATAGTGATGGAGCTGCTCCCACCCCCTTTGCTCACCTCAGCAGGAAAGGGATACTTCTTATCCCAAATCTTTGGAGCCCCGGGAAGTTTACTGGGGCGCTCCCATTCCTTGAGCACAAGGTTATGGAAATTTGCCTGCCCTGGAATTTCCAAACGTGATTTTGCTGTATGCAAAGCTCCCCTTTTTTTGCCTGGGAGCCTCAACATGGAGAGAGACTGACAGAACCTCAAGGTCTGGGTCAATAATCTGTCAGTGTCATCCGGGACCCAGGGGTCAGAGCCAGAATCGTCATGACCCCTTGGTCTCTCATCAGATGACCCTGAATCAGAAAGGAGCTCCCCTTCATCAGCAGGGGTATAGCCACACAGATTCATAAACTCCTCAGTTGCCACAGGGAAAACAGTAACATTAGGCGTCAAGTGCCGCTTCTTACCAGGGCCCTTACGCTCTAAAGACCTCGCAATAATCTGTTCAACAGTAGCCAGTCTAGAAGACGCATCAGGCTGAGAATCCCCACTAGTATGCAACTCAACGGGAGTGAGATTTAAGCTTGGGGGAGTAGGTGAAGTGAAACGAGGTGCAGCCACTGGCAGGCCAGATTGCAATGCAAGCACCTGCTCAGCACAGGGTACACAGACCCGCGCCTTGTCAGCGTCAGCACGTAGCTGCCCACACGCTACACACAGCCGGGCTTGTCCCAAAGGGACCCCGGTTCCTGGGATGCCTCCATATGGTGATTATTAGGCACGATATGCCAGTAGGGATTTACGCTATAAGCAACCCTGGATGCCCCAATGACCCGCTAAGTGGGAGTAATTATACAAGGCCCAATTATCAATTACACCAGGCCGGAAGAAGTCAATGGCTTCACCCGTCTGGAAGACACAGTGGGAAGAAGGGGTGTCAGAAGCAAACACACTGCAATGAGTATAACACCGCCCGCGAGGGCACTTAAGGACCGTGGTAAGTATAACCGGCACAAGCACGCGCGCAGACAAAATGGTGCCAAGAGTAACTTGAAGGGCGGGCCAGAGCGGGCCGTGACGCAGGGTGCGCCAAGCCAGGCCCCGCCCCCCTCGAAGAGCGCGAAGTTCACAGACAAGCAGCCAATGATAACGCAGAAGCGTCTGAGGTAATGCCTCCGCCCAGCGCGGAACATCCAAATGAAGGAAAAGACGCGCGCGGCGGCGGCATTTGCAATAGTAAAAAAGACAAGTCAGCGCGGCGGCAGACACCACATATACTAGTCAAAAGACATGACAAACGCCGTATGCACGAATCATGCTACACGCTAACCCTCCCCCCCCCTTCTTTTCCTCCCGAAGGCTACAGGGAGAATGAGGGAGGATGGCGGCCCTTTGTACAGGACCCACCGCTACACGGGGCATAGGGCAATAAAGCGGGAGGGGCATCCATAAAGGCTCACCATCTGCCTATACCGCCTACCCTTTGGTGGGGGCCTGCGGTGGAGCAACGCTCCATAAGCACGCATGGTGCTGCCTACCTTCACCCTACCAGCGCAGCCCAGGCTGGGAGGCACATCACACGAAGGACGGGTTGGAATAGTCCAACGTGGCCGCAGGCTTAAAAGCCCCGCTCACCTGCGAGACAGTGATACTTCATGTCTTCGCAGTAAGCACTGCAGAGAAATCTGGGGATTTGTGGGAGATCCCCGGGTATTTGAGGGGCCGGGAGGAGCCTGTTTAGCATGTCTCTGCAGTGCAGCGCCATCTGGCGCAGGATAACCCAAGTGTAAGTACTATATCTGGAGCAGGACGTACTGTATACTAAGAATAAAAAAGTTCTATATAATCTTTTTCTGTCTGAACATTTAACTATAATACAGTGCCTTGCTTGTATGTTGCCTTAGTAACAATATAAACAAATGGGGTGTCCGCTCACCACCTCCCTTCGAGCGTGCACGACTGCGGGTAGTCCCAAACCCACTGAGGAACATTCACTGTATAATATATGATCCGCACTCCTTTTCAGTAAAACTTCAATTTTAATTATGCATTTAAAATAATCTGCATGGCATATAGAAAAGCCAATCTTAAATCGGTAATAAGCAAATCCTTGGAAATCACACGTGTAGCATAGGTGACATACATGCTTCGGACTCCAGTCCTTAATCATAGTCATCAAGTTTTACTGAAGAGGAGTGCGTTCCATCCATTATACAGTATTTGTTGCCTTAGTAACCTTGCCTTAGCTTCCTCGATACCTTGAAGTCCTACAGGGTGCATTGGTCCACTTTTAGCATCAGCCCACCCCTGATGGCCTTAGATGTGCTTTTATAGGTCTACCATTGACAGCATTTCAGAGGTGGACAGACAACAGCCAGACTCTACACAAGGAAGGGAGCCTGTTGAAAGAGAGGATGACTAACCCGGAGGATCTTAGGTGATTTGAGAAAGCTTTTAAGGAAAAGAGGCACTTTCCTAGAACTGAAAGTATTTGCACAGTACCCAGTCCAAGGACAGATAGCCTTACCCATCTACCCTTGCAGTAGGCAGAGCTATGCAAATCATTTTCCTTTTCATGGTTTAGAAAGCTCTTCTCTGCTATATACTGCTATATATGCTGGTACATAGACACAGAGAATAAGTGAACCCAAATACAGAATACTCTTTAAAGAGTCCTAAAAGACTTTGCAGCCTGCAGGTTACCCCATATCCTCACCACTGTGCTGGTGATCACCCTCCTGAAGCCCCAGTTTGTGAAGCTAGGAGATGCACTTCCTGGTTCCGGCTGGCTGGTGGGCATGGCCTCTGTACTGCCGGCTACCATTGAAAAAAAATAAGGGGCACCTCCGTATAAGAAAGTTCTTGGTATACAGAAGACGCCCAGAAGGAATCTGGAAGCAGAGCTCCCAAATTTCACAAACCTGTGGCGTAGAAGCGGCGGTTAGATAAGAGGATGTTCTAGTTACCCCTGGCACGGTCGGCTCAAGAGTCCTTGAGAAAAATCCATGAAAATGGACATTTCCTTAAAAAGAGGAAGCAACTCCCCTCTAGAGTCTATAGGGACCAGTGGTGTCCCTCTTTATGAAGCACCCTGAATTTGGATGCCCTGTGATCGCCAGTACACCTATCTCATCTGCAATTCCACACCTGCATCCCCACTGTACCTGTATTTCTACTTAGCTCAGTACATGAATGCATCAGCTGATCATATAAGTCTTACAAATTGGACTTTAGCTGTAGAAAAATGTTCATAATACGTATTGATCCTGAGATACAGGCTCGGATTAGCCCACAGAGTTACCAGGAAAAAACTCAGCGAGACCATTTGAGGGCCATCATCACCTAACCTGAACTATATATAGCTTATTTGTGGCATCCCAAGTACACAGTACAGTCTGGCATAATGTTTCTGTGCATGAGCCCTGAATGTAAGCTGGTACTACTTGCATCTAAATGTGGGGTGGGACCCCAGAGTACGTTCTACTGGTGGGCTCAGGCATCCCAATCAAACACTGCTGAGCTATACTAACTACAGTCTTAAAGCTGGCATCAATTACAGGTCACAAAGTCAGGTCACTGAACTTAAGCAATGTAAACCCTCAGTATTGGTAGAGAACCCACATGATGCAACACCCAAGGATCGCTGTATTATAAAACAGGCTGATAAGAAGCAAATCATTTGGCAAACACGAAATGTATACTTGCCTCCTGATCCCGCGGATGCACATAGTTTGATGGGAAGATGCCAGTTCTGTCACCAACAGACCCAGTCCACCACTCGCCATCTTTCTGGATAACCTGGATAATTTCACCTTCAGTAAACGCCAAGTCTCCAGGTTCTGTGCTTGAATACGGGTACAGTGCCACATAATCTGGAAAAAGGGGAGATAAATAACAATAAAAGTGGTTCTCTCTTAGATAGATCTATTTCTCTCTCTCCCACCACTGCTGCAGCTATTTGCTGTTAATATTGCCAGTGACAAGGGATATCACACCTTTGACATACCAAATATAGTTTAGCAGGCAGTAGAGGGACCTTCAATGTTCAGTAAAAGGATTTAAGTGTCTATTCAGCACCAGGTTTTGAGCGAGAAAAATACAATTCTGTGATTAGTCACCTGTAGAATTGGTATTATGAGTATACAGTACGTCCTGCTCCAAATATAATACTTACAATCGGGTTATACTCCGCCAGATGGCGCTGGACTGCAGAGACATCGAAAATAGGCTCCTCCAGGCCCCTCAAATACCCGGGGACCTCCCACAAATCCCCAGCATTGAAAAGCAGTTAACGAGAAGCCGGAAGAATTAAACAACCCAAACTATCAACTATAACAATGATAACAATCACCATACAGGGGATCCAAGATAATGCAAAACCAAGGGTGGGTTGGAGCAGGACGTACTGTATACTCATAATACCAATTCTACAGGTGAGCAATCACAGAATTGTATTATTCGTAGTATACAGTACGTCCTGCTCCAAATATAATACTTACAATCGGGACATCCAATAGCAGTGTCCATAAAGTAGGGTGGGATCCCCAAGAAAAAGGCAGCAGCAGGCAGTTTAAACCACTGCCGCCTGCAGAACCTTTCGGCCAAAAACAGCATCAGCTGAGGCCCTAACATCAACCTTGTAAAACTTTGAAAAGGTATAAACAGAAGACCAAGTAGCGGCCTTGCAAACTTGTTCAACAGAAGCCTGGTGCTGAAAAGCCCAAGAGGCACCAATAGCACAAGTGGAATGAGCAGGCAGAAGGGAGGATTCTTCCCCTTAGCAGAGTAGGCCTGAATCACAGCCTGACGAATCCACTTGCTGATAGTAGACCTGGCAGGAGCCAAACCCTTCCTAGAACCAGAAGGGACCACAAAAAGAGCATCAGTTTTCCTGAAAGGTGCAGTAGCCACCAGATAGTACTTCAGACACCTAACCGCATCCAAAGAGTGCAACACTCTCTCCTTAGGATTGCTAGGATAAGGGTACAAAGAAGGAAGAACAATATCCTGATTCAAATGAAAAGTAGACCCTACCTTAGGCAGAAAGTCAGGTTTGAAACGAAACACCACCTTGTCCTGGTGTCTCTCATAGTAGGGGGGCTGAATGGACAGCGCCGCCAACTCAGACACAGACAGAGGTGATAGCCACCAGAAACACAACCTTGAGCGTAAGAATGGCCAAGGCAGCATTATGCACAGGTTCGAAGGGAGCACCCTGCAAGGCTGACAGGACCAAGTTCAGATCCCAAACAGGCACCATAGGCTTACGTGGGGGACGCACATGAGTGACCCCCTGGAAAAAAGTCCTGATCAGAGGGTGCTGAGCAAAGGACTTCTGGAAGAAAATAGCCAGGGCAGAAACCTGACCCTTCAGAGTACTGAGTTGGAGCCCCATCTCCAACCCATGCTGCAGGAACCCTGTAATAAATGGAAGAGGAAGACTTCTTCCTAGCTTTAATCAAAGTATCCACAACCGAGGAAGGCAGCCCCTTCTCCATCAAGATGGAGGTTTCAGCAGCCAAGCCGGCAAAGCCAGAGTTTGTAAATTGGGATGGCGTAGTGAGCCGAGTAAGCAGATCTGGCACCAAGGGCAGAGCGTACTGATCTACTGCCAGCTGTACCACGTCTGCGAACCACACTCTTCTTGGCCACCTGGGGGCCACCAGAATTGCTGGAACCCCTTCCAGAGCAATCTTGTGCAGAACCCTGCTCAGCAGGGGGATTGGAGAGAAGACATACAGGAACTGAAAGTCCTTCCAAGACATTGCTAGCGCATCTGAGGTCAGGGCCAGAGGATCCCTGGACAGAGAGACAAAAGCTGGGAGCTTGTGATTGTGGCGGAACGCAAACAGATCCACATCTGGTTGGCCCCAACGGTGACACAGAGATTGAAACACCCTGCCGCAGAGAGTCCGCCAAGCGATTTTCCACCCCCGGGATGTACACAGCTGAAATGCAGGGGATCAGAGACGCTTCCTGGAGGGCCCCCTTGCTCCGGGTCCCTCCCTGATGATTGATGTAGGCAACTGCCGTCTGATTGTCCGAGCGCACCTGAACAGGCAGGCCCCGAAGATGAGTAGTCAAGCGAGCCAGAGCTAACCTGATTGCCCGCAGCTCCAAGACATTGATAGGCGTGTGGGCCTCCTGAGGGCCCCACCTCCCCTGGAACCACAGGGACTTCCAGAAACCCCCCCCCAACCTGACAGACTGGCATCCGTGGTGACCGTCTCCCAGGAAGGGGCAAGAAAGGATCTGCCCCCCAACAGGTTCCTTGAGTCCATCCACCACAAGAGGGACCCCCTGTCCAGGGGGGAGAGCACAAAGACCCTGTCCAGGGACGCTGAGAGAGAGACTGTCCACCTTCTGCTGAGAAAGGAAGATCCTTGCCTGAACTGTATCCAGATTCATTCCTAGGAATGGAGTTACCAAGGAAGGGGACAGTGAGGACTTCGGGTGGTTGATCACCCACCCAAATGACTCCAGAGTGGACACCACCAGCTGAGTATCCAACTCTGCCTGAAGTAGAGACTGGGAAGTGATGAGGATGTCGTCCAGATAGGGAAGCACGTGGACGCCTTGACATCTGAGCAGAGACATCACGCCAGACAGCACCTTGGTGAACACCCTGGGAGCTAAAGTGAGGCCGAAGGGCAAGGCCACAAACTGGTAGTGTTGATCCATCAGAGCGAACCTGAGGAACCTTTGATGACCTGGGAACACAGGAATATGAAGGTAAGCATCTTTGATGTCCACAGAAGTCATGAAATCCCCTTGGCGCAGGGAACTGATGGCAGAGCGCAGAGTTTTCATGCGAAAGCGCCTGCCCCTGACTAACTTGTTGAGGATCTTCAAGTCCAGGATGGGCCTGACAGAACCATCCTTTTTGGGTACTGTGAATAGGTTGGAATAAAAGGCCTTAGCCTTTTTCTCTTAAGGGGACCTGGCAGATGACCCCCAGCTCCAGGAGGCCTTGCACTAGCTCCTGAGCTGACACAGGGTCCTGAGGAATCCGGGATCTGATGAATCTTGAAGGGGGATCGGCAGCAAACTCCAACTTGTAACCGGAGGACACTACCTCCTGAATCCACTGGTCTGAGACATGAAGCCTCCAGACGTGAGCGAAGTGCTGCAGCCGTCCCACCCGGATGGGTGAGGGCGCCCCATTATGCCTGAGGGGGCTTGGGAGAGGATTTAGCTTTGGAACACCAGGAGGAGCCAGGACGTCCACGTCCTCTGCCTCTACCCCAGAAATCTCCCCGGGCCCCAGGGAAAGAAACCCCCCTTCCCTGTCTTGCACCACGGTAAGGGGAGGAGAAGGAACCCTGACCCCGAAAGGGCCGAGATTGCCGCCTGCGCTGGGGTAACCTGCCTCCCTTAGCAAAAAGGTCCATGCGGTCCCCAAACAGGCGCAGTCCTTTAAAGGGAAACCCAGTGAGGGCCTTCTTGGCAGCGTTGTCAGCAGACCACTGGCGCAGCCAAACCGTATAGCCACCACGAGGGCAGAAGTTCTGGCACACATTCTGATAGTGTCATCCAATGCTGATAGGACAAAATTTACAAAAACATTACAACTGGAGAGTGCATTAAACACCTCACAAGGCAAATTATCAGGGGCACTATTAAAGCATATTTCTGATAAGGGTTCTAGTGGCCACAGCAGTAATGGCAGAGGCACAGACCAGGCGCAGCGCCGTCCCCGCACATGCAAAGGTGTGGGATGCCAGCTGATCAATACGCCGGTCCTCAGCATCCCGCAGGGTAGTAAAATCAGGGCAATGCATGACAGAGGTGTTAGATAGCCCTAGGATCGGGGCATCCACCTCGGGGCGATGGGGTGGGGGATGACCAACATTTAACCACCTCAGCAGGAAAGGGATACTTCCTATCCCAACTTTTTGGAACCCCGGGAAGTTTACTGGGGCGCTCCCATTCCTTGAGCACAAGGTTATGGAAATGTGCCTGCTCGGGAAATTCCAAATGTGATTTTACTGTATGGAAAAGCTCCCCTCTTTGCCTGGGAGCCTCAACAGGGAGAGATAGACAGAACCTCAAAAATCTGGGTCAATAATCTGTCAGTGTCATCTGGGGCCCAGGGGTCAGAGCCAGAATCGTCATGACCCCTTGGTCTCTCATCAGATGAGCCTGAATCAGAAAAGAGCTCCCCTTCATCAGACGGGGTATAGCCACACAGATTCCAAAACTCCTCAGTTCTCATAGGGAAAACAGTGGCATTAGGCGTCAAGTGCCGCTTCTTAGCAGGGGCCTTACGCGCTAAGGACTTCGCAATCAACTGTTCAACAGTAGCCAGTCTAGAAGACACATCAGGCTGAGAATCCCCACTAGTATGCAACTCAGTAGGAGTGAGGTTTAAGCTTGTGGGAGTAGGCAAAGTGAAACGAGGAGCAGCCACTGGCAGGCCAGATTGCAATGCAAGCACCTGCTCAGCACAGGGTACACAGACCTGTGCCTTGTCAGCGTCAGCATGAGGCTGCCCACATGCTACACACAGCCGGTCTTGTCCCGAAGGGACCCTGGTCCCATTATCCTGGGATGCCACCATATGGTGATTATAGCGGCGCTATACGCCGATAGGGAATATTGCTATGTAGCAACCCTGGATGCCCCAATAACCCGCTAGGGAAGTGGGAGTATAATTTTTACAAGGCCTACATGTAATATACTAAAAACAGGGCCGGGAGAAGCCAAGAAGGGCTCGTCCTGCCTGAAAGACATAAGCAGACAAGACCTTACGTACATCGTAACAAAAGTGAAGGATATAAAGCCGCCCGCGAGGGCACTTATGGACCGCGGTAGGTAGGAGTCCGTCGCGCATAGGCCAACCAAGCAGGAAAGATGGCGTCGGTATACCTCGAGGGGCGGGCCAATAACAGCGATGACGCGGAACGCGCCAAAGACGCTCCCCCCCGAAGAGCGCGAAGCCAGGACGGCAAGCAGTCAATGATGGGGCACCAGCGCCTGAGGTAATGCCGCCGCCAAGCGCGGAGCCAAGTCAGCGCGCGGCGGCTGCAAATTTAAAAATGCAGTAAAGACAAGTCAGCGCGGCGGCTGACACAAGAATAAAAGGCATGTGAAAAGAGAGTGTAAAGCACAGAATGCATAATATACATATCTATACACATACACCCCCCCCTCTTTTCCCCCGAAAACTACAAGGAGGATGAGGGAGGACGGCGGCCACTTAAATAGGGCCCACCGATAGGCAGTGCAAAGGGGCAATAGTGCGGGAGGGGCATCCCATAGAGGCTCATCATAAGCCTGAACCGCCTACCCTTTGGTGGGGGGATTGCGGTGGAGCAGCGCTCCTAAGCACCTAACAGCGGTGCTTCCTACCCTCACCCGACCATCGCAGCCAAGGCTGGGAGGCATAATACCAGTGGAACGGGTGGGAATAGTCCTACAGGGCTGCAGGCTAATAGCCCCGCTCACCTGCGAGTAGAGAGCCAATTTCTCGTCCTTCGCAGAGAGACTGCAGAGAAATTCTGGGGATTTGTGGGAGGTCTCCGGGTATTTGAGGGGCCGGGAGGAGCCTATTTTCGATGTCTCTGCAGTCCAGCGCCATCTGGCGGAGTATAACCCGATTGTAAGTATTATATTTGGAGCAGGACGTACTGTATACTAAGAATAACTTGTTTTCATGCCCTCTCTGATTCGTCAGACACTTTTTAGGTGCAAGATATTCTTTTAGAGAATTGCTTTTGTGCACTAGATCACATAAAAATGGGTACTTACATTTTGTTCCCCTGGCGGACTGCAGCACCGGATCAGATCCAGTGATCAGGTGTGTTGCTGATCGCCCGAACCGAACCTAGGCGGCAGCCTGCAATTCCGTAACTCAAACTACATCTACTGGTGCTTCTGTGCTGGGATACGCCTCTGCCATGAGTCACAGGGCCATGGTCACACCCCCAACTCACTACAATGGAGGGGGCATGTCAGGCCTTAACCAACCACCTCCATTGCAATAAATGGAGAGGGCGAACCTGTGATTGATGGCACGTTGCAACCAACCCCATGGTCAGGCCCCAGACGGCTCAGGATGCGGCGATCAGGTGAGTTACTGTGGTGATGAGGTGCATGGGATAAAATTAAACTACCATTTTGGGGTTTTTTTTGTCTGCTGAGAGCGACATGCAGCCACCCCTGCCCGATTACCTGCATCCCCTCATGAGGCTACAGAGAAGCAAGAGCATGGCAGCCCTGAAAAGCAACAGGCCTATACCGAATGGCATAGGGGGCTGGTATTCTGGCTGAGTTACCAGCCCATATGCCCTGTGCCTGCTAACTGGCACTGGGATGGGGGATACAGTTTTTTAATTATTAGTATTTGTAATAAAATATTATAGGGCAGTAGGGCACCATTTGTACAATCTACTAGAAATGCTGCTCTGCTTAATCCATAGCTTATATTGACACCAATGTTCACAGAACACTCCTTGGAACACTCCAAATATGATGTCATTTTATCTAGTCGCTCTAAAAGTGTGAGACTAAAATGCAGCATGCCCCTGCTAAAGGAGGCCCTACATATCATTGCCTTGGAAAGACAAATGTCGGGAAAGGAAAATGACAAGCTAAAATCCAGAGGCAAAGCAGTGCTCCACCTTCTGCTTGACATGTGTATTTTACATAATTAATCAAGTTGAACAGACGTCTACTCCAGACTTGCGTTGTCCCTACCTTCTACAGCGGTGTATGAGCACGTTGAAGGCTTTTTCTTAACTGCAGCATATAAAGGTTCTGGTCTGTAAGCATAAGTGGCATAAATAATAAACAGGGCATCTTAAATATTTGATGATTATAATGGCAAGATATAAATTTCACATATAAAGTCTAAGGCTAGAGAAGAGTGTTCTTTTCAAAGACGTTGCAATACAGCCACAACATACGTTTACAGAAGTCATATCCGTATCACAAAGCAGTAAAAGAAATGTAAATTAAGAACTTGCATAAGATCTGTTACACCTGAATAATATAACCATAAGTTGGAGGGATCTGCATTTTTAATTACAGCATAAGCACCTACCAGGCATAATGTGCACCCCTCCTCAAAAAGGTTTGGGACTGGCACACGATCACAATCGTTATCTCAGCATGAGTGCAAGCCATAGATTATGCAAATAAGATCAAAAGAGCAAAAAAAGATAGTGGGCAAAGAGGAGCCAAATGGGTAAATCTCAAGCAACAAAAGCCAAGCAA
This sequence comes from Gastrophryne carolinensis, assembly GCA_027917425.1. Lineage (NCBI taxonomy): Eukaryota > Metazoa > Chordata > Amphibia > Anura > Microhylidae > Gastrophryne > Gastrophryne carolinensis. Next base: position 76,731,298 of record CM051237.1, on the reverse strand, counting down.
GAGTAAAAGAGAAAAGGAGAAAGAGAAAAGGAATTTGAAAAGAAGAAAGTGGGGAAGAAGGGTAACCTAGAGGGAGAAAGAGAAGGAGAGAAAAGAGAAAAGTGGGGGAAATAAAAAGGAGAAGGGAGATAGAGTTTAAACAAGGGTATGATAAAGGGGGGTATCCCTGATGAGCAGCCTCACAGAGACATCCCCTTTTCCCCTACATCAGATGCGTAATGGTCTAACCATGGAAACAAGGCAATAGGGATTTGGCGATAGGCTAAGGAAAAGTTTTATTTTTTTTAGCAGCTGATGCAGTAATAAGTCAGATAAGCTTACAGTGCCACTCTTAGGCCACCTTTTACTTACTTAGACACTCTTCAGTAATAATAGTAAAATAAATTACTCACTCTGGGCTCTTGGTTTCAGTCCCAGGTAGAATCTTTACATAAGATTTGGGAAACCATCCTTTCTGCCCACGAACTTCCCCAAACCACCAGTTTTCCTGCTGCTCCAACACGGTAATGGTGTCATTTTTAGTAAAATTCAAGTGGTTGTCCTTTTTTGCAGTCCATGAGCACAGTGCTTGAGCCTTAACTTCTTCAACAGGCTGACCCTTCACAGAACAATAAAGCATATAAAATATACAATGAATTATACACCACAACATGCATCATTATCAGCATACTGAACGGCACAGGTAAAAAAAAAAAAAAAAAACTACACCCGTATCAAAAGGAAGTTAAAACTTACAAAAAGATAACTGCTGTAGAAGGTAATTGTGATACCTACTTGTCCATGAATAGGAGAGATCGACCCTGGTGAGATAGTGCGTGTAAAGGCAGAAGTCTTCTGCCAAGTTGAGTTAACGTTAAGGCTGGAAAAAGGTAGATTCTGGTACTCCATGTCCCTCTCAGAGGGCTTTGTTGGTGGGAGCGACCTAAGGTTTTAAAGGAAATAGTAAAAATACAATTCTGTGATTACTCACATGTAGAATTGTTTTTATTGGTATCCTGCTCTGGTCGCTTCATTCTTCACAATTGGGTTATCCACCACAAGGTGGCGCAGCTGACTGCAAGACGAAACTTGTGGCTCCTCCCAGCTCATATAAGGACAGCTATTACCCATAATTCCCAGAGTTGAAAAGCAGTAATACAGAGACAAGCCGGGAAGCCAGGGACCATGTTTCTTCACACAGCCCCACTATAAACTCTCTCAACAGTAATCACCATAACAAGGCAAAAGAGGATAACAGAACAAGGGTGGGATGAAGCAACCCGAGCAGGATACCAATAAAAACAATTCTACAGGTGAGTAATCACAGAATTGTATTTTTCCTGGTATCCTGCTCGGGTCGCTTCATTCTTCACAATTGGGACATCCAACAGCAGTGTCCAAGGAAGGGTGGGGTCCCCAGTGAGCAACAGCGTGAAGTTCATTACACTACCGCCTGAAGCACCTTGCGGTCAAAAATAGCATCAGCTGAGGCCCTAATGTCAACCTTGTAGAACTTAGAAAAAGTATGAACTGAAGACCAAGTAGCGGCCTTACAAACCTGTTCAACTGAAGCCTGTTGCTGAAAAGCCCAAGAAGCACCAATAGCTCTAGTGGAGTGAGCTGTAACACGGAAAGGGGGTTCCTTCCCCTTGGCAGAATACGCTTGCACCACCGCCTGTCTGATCCACTTGCTGACAGTGGATTTGGCTGGGGGCAAGCCGCCAGCTCAGAGACGCGACGCACCAATGTGATCACTACCAAAAATGCGACTTTCAGAGTCAAAATGGGTAAAGCAGTATCACACAAGGGCTCAAAGGGAGGGCCCTGGAGAGCAGAAAGCACCAAGTTCAAATCCCAAACCGGTAACAAAGGCTTACTCGGCAGACGTACATGGGTAACTCCTTGGAAAAAGGTCTTGATAAGTCTATGATTGGTGAAAGATCTTTGGAAAAATATAGCCAAAGCTGAAACCTGTCCCTTGAGGATACTCAGTTGCAGGCCCGACTCCAGGCCATGTTGTAGGAACTCCAAAGTTCTGGAAAGGGAAAAAGTGCGACAAGGAAACAACTTAGATTCACACCAGGCAATGTAATTGTGCCAGACCCTGTAATAAATCATGGAAGAGGATTTCTTCCGAGCCTGGATCATGGTACTCACGACCGAGGCCGGCAGCCCCTTTTCCATCAGGATGGAGGTTTCAGCAGCCAAGCCGTCAAAGCCAGCATTTGTAAATTGGGGTGGCGTAGCAGTCCCTGAGTGAGAAGCCCTGGATCGTCGGGCATGACGTACTGATCCACTGACATCTGGACTATGTCCGCGAACCAGCACCTTCTCGGCCAACGGGGGGCCACCAGGATTGTCAGTACCCCTTCCTGGGCTATCTTGCGCAACACGCGACCCAGGAGAGAAAAGGGAGGAAATGCATAGAGGAGTCGGAACTCCGTCCAAGGAATTGCTAGTGTGTCTGTGGCGAAGGCCAGAGGATCTCTTGACAGAGACAAATTTTGGAAGCTTGTGATTGTGACGGGACGCAAACAGGTCCACGTCCGGCTGACCGCAGCAGCGACACAGGGCGTGAAATATCTTGTTGCTGAGAGACCATTCCCCCAGACGAGACGTCCCCCTGCTCAGGGAGTCCGCCTCCTGGTTCTCCACCCCTGGGATGTAAACCGCAGAGATGCAGGGAACATTCTCCTCCGCCCAAGACAAGATCAGGGACACTTCCGTGAGGGCTCGCTTGCTCTGAGTCCCGCCCTGATGATTGATGTACGCGACCACCGTCTGATTGTCCGAGCAGACCTGGACCGCACAACCCCGTAGATGGGGTGTCAACTGGAAGAGAACCAACCTGATCACTCTCATCTCCAGGAGATTGATAGGCACATGGGCCTCCTGAGGGCCCCACTGGCCATGGAACTTCAGCGATTGCCAAAACCCTCCCCAACTGGTCACACTGGCGTCCGTGGTGACAATCTCCCAGCACGGAGGCAGAAAGGACCTGCCCACTAGAAGATTTCTCGAGTCCAACCACGAGAGGGACTTTCTAGCCAAAGGGGACAGAGCAAATTCCTGGTCCAGGGACTCCTGTGACCGATCCCAAATGGTCAAGAGATTCAACTGAAGAGGTCTCATGTGGAACTGGGCGAAGGGTACAGCCTCGAAGCAAGACACCATGAGGCCCACCAACTGCATCCCCAGATGGATGGATGGGTGAGGACGCAACAGCAGGGCCCGCGCCTGCAACTGAAGACCCTCCACCTTCTGCTGAGGGAGGAACACCTTGACCTGAGAAGTGTCCAATGTCATGCCCAGGAAGGACCTCACCAATGACGGAGTGATCGAAGACTTGGGATAATTGATCACCCAACCAAATGCCTTGAGAGTGGACAAGTCGTCCAGGTAAGGAAGAATATGAATGCCCTGGCTCCTCAGTAGGGCCATGTTGTTGTCAGTAGTGTTGATCCTCCAAGGCAAAGCCCAGGAACTTCATGTCCCCGGAAAATAGGAACGTGCAGGTAGGCATCCTTGATGTCCACCGTGGTCATGAAGTCACCGAGCCGAAGTAACCTTACCGCTGACAGTAAGGTCTCCATGTGGAAGTGTTTGAACCTGACAAACCTGTTGAGACCCTTCAGGTCCAGGATAGGAACCGTCCTTCTTGGGCACCGTGAAAAGATTGGAATAGAACCCTCGACCCCGTTCCTGATGAGGCACAGGACAAATCACTCCGGACAGACAGAAGTCGTTGAACAGCCAACCTTAAGCCCTGCGCCGTCAATGGGTTCTGGGAAATCCGGGACCGAAAAAATCTTGGGGGCGGCCAAGCTGCCAGCTCTATCTTGTAGCCGGAGGACACCACCTCTTGAATCCACCAGTCTGAGACGTGCGGTCTCCAGACGTGAGCAAAAAGCAGAAGTCATCCCCCCACCCGGATGGGTGAGGGCGCCTCCTCATGCCTGGGGGGCCTTGGCAGGGGACTTGGACCCCCAGGAGGGACTGGGACGACCGCAAGATCTACCTCATCTCCAGGAGTCCCTGCGGCCCCCAGGGAAGGAAGAACCTTGTCCCCCTCAGAAGGGACGAAAGGAAGAAGAGCCCCGAAAGGGCCGTACCTGCTGAGGGAGCCGCCCATTCTTCGCCAAGAGATCAAGACACTACCCAAAAAGAGAAAGTCCCAAGAAGGGAATCCCAGTGAGGGATTTCTTGGCGGTAGCATCAGCTGCCCACTGCCGCAGCCAGATAGACCGACGAAGAGCAACCAGCAGGGCCAAAGCCCTGCCGCCAAGCCGGACAGCATCATCCATGGCTGAGATCACAAAGGCAATGAAGTCCGCGCAGGCCAAAAGCTCCTTATACTCGTCCGCTCGCTTGCGAGATCTGGCGACATCCAGAAGGCGCCTTACCTTCTTTTTGATGGCAATAGAAAAAATGGCCGCGGCACAGACAGGACGCAGACTAGCACCCACAAATGTGAAGGCGTTGCGAGTTGATCCATACGCCTATCAGCATTATCACGCAAGGTAGTGGTGTCAGGGGACGGCATTACCAAGGTGTTGGAGAGCCCCAGAACAGGAGCATCCACCTCCGGCGGAAGTGACCACAGACAGACCAGATCCTCTGAGAAGGGATACCGTCTGTCCAGAGCCTTAGGCACCGAAGGCAATTTGTTAGGTCTCTCCCACTCCTTAAAAAACATTTTGGAGAAGTGACCTTGCTCAGGAAAAACCAGACGCTGTCTATCAGGACAAAAAAGATCCCCCTGTTTCTTTCTGGCCACCTTCAAGGGAACAATGTGCAGGGTATCAAAAACCGCGGCCAATAGTTTTTCCGTGTCCTCGTCTGAGGAGGACCCGGGGTCACTTTCAAAATCACCCGGTCGACCCCCCGAGGAGTCAGAATCATGAAATAATTCGCCCTCCTCCATAGAGTCACGGCCCCAAAGGGCCTCATAACCATCATCATCGGCAAAGAGGGAATAAACCGGTTCCAAATGGCGCCTCTTACCCGAGGCCCTGCCGCAGGGTGGGCGATACAACTGCCGCTCAAGGCTGGCCACCCGCAACACCAGATCCGAATGGGACCCCCTACTAGCTTCCCCCTCGCTGGGGGCTAAATGCAAGCGCGGGACTGTCGGCGAGGCCGCAGGCAAAATAGGACTAGGGAAAGTGGTGCTTGCCCCATCCTGTTTCGCAATGACGCTCTGGGCGCAGGGGACACAAATCGCGCTGTGACCGCTCAAAGGGCATGTACCACACATGAGACACAGCTTAGTCAGCCCCGAGGGGCCCCCAAGCTCGCTATCCCCAGAAGCCTCCATATGATGAGAAGAAAAAAAACAGGAATCCATGGGTAACAGGCGCTAAGGGCCCAAACCCGGAAAATCCCCCCACAATAGTCCCTAAAAAGCCCGGGGGGGGGAGGTGGACTGAGAGAAACCACAGTAGTGATAAGGGACCCGCCTGAAGGACACAAAAGGGGAACAAAATGAGCGTCCCACAGCACATGCATAGCAGCCACACAATAATGACAGAAAAATAAAACTGTAAGGGACCAGACTCACGGACCAGGCGAATGCAGAAGACCCAGCGCGGCAGCCAGACTAGAGACCAAGGAGCAGAGTGCGGCCAGTTGAAGAGAAAACGCTCCCCACACAAAGAAGCAACACGTGGATCGCGTCATCGCGCGGCCCTGTGCCCCCAACACCCCCCCCCCCCCCCCCCCAGCGCGTGAACCTCCGGGCGCCCGAGTGTGGAAAACGGCGCCCGGACTAAGAAGCAGGGAGAGACTCCCCCCTCCCCTCCACCGCGGAGCGCGCTGTCGGCGCCTGCGGCAGGTGGAGGACACGCCGCTTGGCCGCTGCCCCCCCCCCCCCCAAAGCCAGCACATCAGGATGCAGAATGGCAGGAGCGAGGAAGGTGAGTAAAACACACACAGTGAAGCACAAGTTAAACACAAGTTACAACAATCCAATAAAGCATGTGGGATACACAGTATATCAGGCATAGGGGTCCCCAGGTGGTTCCTCCCCCCCCCATATAGGCTCACCATAGCCCTTTGGGTCAGGGTCTGCGGCCCAGAGCCTAGCTCTGTGAACGCCTGACCCTCGGCGTTCCCCTACCTTCACCTGATCCGCAGCCGGGGCTGGGAGACAGAATGTGCCCCGGGAAGCAGGTGGGAATAGGGCTGCAGGGGCAGACAGGCTTGGGATGCCCCGCTCGCCTGCGATATCCATGAGAGAGAAAAAGTCCATCTTCGCAGTCCGGACTGCAAGAGAAATCTGGGAATTATGGGTAATAGCTGTCCTCATATGGGCAGGGAGGAGGCACAAGTTTCGTCTTGCAGTCAGCTGCGCCACCTTGTGGTTGATAACCCAATTGTGAAGAATCAAGCGACCCGAGCAGGATACCAGGAAAAAAAACTCTGCAAGTACACATAATAAATTGAAATACATATGGTTGTGTCTATTATTAATATTATTAGAATTAACATTTCAAGACTTGTCCAAGATCTCCTAAACCAGACCAACAGCATGGCACAGTTGCAAAAGAAAGGCAGCGGCCATTTTGGAGCTTCCTCTCCCAACTGACATAATTATAATGCACAGTAACAGGAAGCCCAGCATGACTTCTTGTTTGTAGGTGGCCTGCAAGCCCATGAAAGAATTTAAAAATTACAATTTATCCCAGTAGGCGTTAGAAAAAGGTAAATGAATTTTTATGTGCAATCTAAATTGAAATGCATATGAGGACTGTTTGTTGTGTTGGTCTGATTTATTTCATTTTTTACTGTTGGTCCGCTTTAACTTCCCAAGATAAGTCTAAAATCCAAAGCAACTCATCTTGCAGCTGGTCAGAGGCACATGTAAATCCTACACCGGATACCCCGCTGCCTGAAACCCCCTGGGGCGCCAGTCCCGGCGACTCCCGCCAGGCTGTCTTTATTGACAGCTGCATTCCCCAGGTCGCCTGGAGCTGTGTGTGCTGCCCATGCACTCCACAGGGGGGGCCAGGGACAGAGCCACCGGCGCACCCATAGTGGTGCGAAGTTCAAATCAGCGGCTTTATGCAGTGCATTAGTATCCACCGCATACATCGCTGATTGGATAAGCACCCGCAAATGAGCCGTGGGAACAGCAGAAAAGTGAGTGAAAGTTGACGATCTGGTACCGTGTAAATGTTCTTTTCTAGTTTCTAATAAAGTGGAATTTTTAAGGCCTCGAATTCTGCTTGTTTATGACGAGGCATCAACACATGCCTATCTCCCCTAGCAACCCCTAAAATCCAGGCCTCAAAAACCCACCTTTTCTGGGGAAAGCAAATAACCACCAGCGGCCACGTGGGTCCAGGAAATCCAGGGTGTGGGTTTTGGAGTTTGTGGGCTATGTTGGGGAAGGGGGGGCATTACCAATCGGAATGCCTCCCACCCAGGCACGAGTAGAGGTAGCACTACAGGTACAACAGGATCAACATTTTTGCTATTTTTATTAGTTAATACACATATAGCAACATGTTCAAGTGATGCAAGAAAAGTCCACTTTCCTATTAGATCAGATGTAGAAGATGAAGGGCACAAGGCTCCCCTGCTTATCCTTTACCTGGTCTAATACTGCCCATCATGGTCCCAAATCACTGGTATTTGGATCCAGGTGCCGCCAGGAGCCAGCCTTAAAGTGATTGCCCATGCATTAACAAACGTTTACTCCACTTATGTTGCTCGTAGATAATCACTCTTAAGTCTGCCATTCTGGACCTTTGGGATCAAGGCTAGCAGTCAATGGCATGGGTGTGCTTTGGCTGAATGGCAGGGAGTGGCTGATACAACACACAAGCCACCTCAAAGTGATTGTCTGGGCATTTAAAAAAAAGAAAAAACAAAACAAAAAAAAAATACTATGCTCCCCCTGCAATTGATGGCCCCCACTCTAGCTCTCTGGATCTTACCCGATTGCCAGATTAGGCCTGGGCGGCATGGGCTCAGATCAGCTGATCAAGTAAGATCCAAAGAGCCGGGAGCCATCTTTGTCAGGGGACAAAAGTTGAGTATAATGTCTGGACATTCACTTTGAGGGGGAGTGTGGTGTATAGGTCATGGGCGCCTTGGCTGAACTTTGTACACGGTTCTACATCTCAAGCCCGCTGGAAAAGCAATACCCAGCTTCAGATGCCAGGGGGCTGGGGAAGTGTGATGGACCCTGTGGAACCGGGTTACAGGTAAGAAGAGAGCCTCATGCGTCCCTCTGGATAGTCTGAGGTCTAAAAGCAGATTTTCTTTTTCAACAAAACCAATATTGTCTCCTACTTGGTCGCCTGTGAGGTAGATGACACAGAGATGGTCGGAGGCAGTAAGGCCCTTTTGGGCGATGAAGGTTTTTCACTCTCTAGTGGCTTTTCAGCATAATTGGATGGAAACCAGCCAACATTTCCATTTGAGCAGCCATACAGCCAGCCAGGTTCCCCAGTGTTCGTTTCATCCACCTGCAAAGCATAGAGGAATATTGTCCTTTAAGTGACTAACATTATACAGCAAAGCCTACTTACTAACAGGAACATTTATGTCTACAAAAATTACTGGTCCTGTGCTCTAAAAGTTTATCCTAATAATATTTCTAGCCCCTACTAATCAAACAGTGGCCATAGACATACAGAGGCAGCAACAAGCAGTATGATACAACGCTTGTGGCTGCAATACAATGTAAAAGGAGGCGCTCCATGTCGTGTTACCTTGTATAGCAGGTACAAAGTCTCTCGTGATTACAGCTTACAACTACATGCGAGTTCTCTCTCCACACTAGTGCAATGGCAATTTCACAGAATGCTTTATCTAGAAATCATTTATTTCAAGAAAAATCTGCTTTGAAAATGCTGTGATAAACCGTTCCGGAGATTATCCACGCCTAACCAAGCCCAATAGTTAATCTAGTCTAGGGGTGTAGAACTCATTTTCATTGAGGGCCACATTAGCATTCTGCTTACCTTCAAAGGGCCGGGTAAAAACAAACACAGAACAAAATGCAAACACAACCATTCCAATCTATGGTTACACACACAGAATTATTTCCCCTAGAAAAGATGCAGAATTATTTGGCCTAAGACAGATGCAGAAATGAGTTTTCCCAGGAGAGATGCTAGGATAGATGACGTAGAATTATTTTTCCCAGGATAGCTACGGATTCCTTTTAACTAGTACATATACAGTTATCCGGTACATCACAGCCACAGAATTAATTTAGCAGGACAGATGCAAACGCTGCATAATTTTGCCTAGGACCGCCACAGAATCCTTTTTCCTGGGACAGATGCAGACCCAGAATCATCATGCCCAGAACAGATGCAGACCCAGAATCATCATGCCCAGGACAGATACAGACCCAGAATCATCATGCCCAGAACAGATGCAGACCCAGTAACATTTTGCCCAGGACAGATGCAGGCGCAGAATCATCATGCCCAGGACAGATGCAGTCGCAGGATCATCAGGCCCAGGACAGATGCAGACGCAGAATCATCATGCCCAGGACAGATGCAGTCGCAGGATCATCATGCCCAGGACAGATGCAGGCGCAGGATCATCATGCCCAGGACAGATGCAGTCGCAGGATCATCATGCCCAGGACAGATGCAGACGCAGAATCATCATGCCCAGGACAGATGCAGACGCAGAATCATCATGCCCAGGACAGATGTAGACCCAGAATCATCATGCCCAGGACAGATGCAGACCCAGAATCATCATGCCCAGGACAGATGCAGACCCAGAATCATCATGCCCAGGACAGATGTAGACCCAGAATCATCATGCCCAGGACAGATGCAGACCCAGAATCATCATGCCCAGGACAGATGTAGACCCAGAATCATCATGCCCAGGACAGATGCAGACCCAGAATCATCATGCCCAGGACAGATGCAGACCCAGAATCATCATGCCCAGGACAGATGCAGACCCAGAATCATCATGCCCAGGACAGATGCAGACCCAGAATCATCATGCCCAGGACAGATGCAGACCCAGAATCATCATGCCCAGGACAGATGCAGACCCAGAATCATCATGCCCAGGACAGATGCAGACCCAGAATCATCATGCCCAGGACAGATGCAGACCCAGAATCATCATGCCCAGGACAAATGCAGACCCAGAATCATCATGCAAAGGACAGATGCAGACCCAGAATCATCATGCCCAGGACAGATGCAGTCGCAGAATCATCATGCCCAGGACAGATGCAGACGCAGAATCATCATACTCAGGACAGATGCAGACCCAGAATCATCATGCAAAGGACAGATGCAGACCCAGAATCATCATGCCCAGGACAGATGCAGACCCAGAATCATCATGCCCAGGACAGATGCAGACCCAGAATCATCATGCCCAGGACGGATGCAGACCCAGAATCATTTTGCCTAGGACAGACGCAGACCCAGAATCATTTTGCCTAGGACAGATGCAGACCCAGAATCCTCATGCCCAGGACAGATGCAGACCCAGGAACATTTTGCCTAGGACAGATGCAGACCCAAAATCATCATGCCCAGGAGAGATGCAGACCCAGAATCATTTTGCCTAGGACAGATGCAGACCCAGAATCGTTGCAGAAGCTAAATCATTTTTCCCATCCCATCTGGCACCCTCTGATGTGGCAGTAAGTTGGGTGGGTTAGGCAGGTATCTCTGGTGTGGAAGTTGGTTGCACAGACCAGATGCAGACACTAATGTCTTCTACCCCAAAATATTACAAAGGTGCACACCAGCTGCTTTGATAGGCACCATTACCTAGGGACAGGATTATTAGCGTTACTTAGCTCCACAGTGAAGTGCAGCATATCAGCGCATCACTTGGCAGAGCCGCATACAGGTGCGAAGATGTGCTGCCAAGGTGTCAGGAGCCTTGATGTAACCAGGCCGGCTAGAAGGGGCACTGCTCAGCCCCACTATCTGGCCCCTGTCAGAGGGCCACATAAAAAGGCTTAGAGGGTCACATCCGGAGCCCGGATCTAATCCATGGATGTCCATTCAGATTGACAGCTCTAGGGTAATAAATGAAGGCTGCTATAAAGAATAGGCTGTTGGAAGCAGGTCCTTCCTTAGACATGACCGTAAATGAGAGAGTCAATAACTCATTCTCTAGTGTTCAGCAATATTTTATATTCTATTAGCTGTCCACCTTGTTAAAGCATACATATAGTCTAATTCTTTGTACAGATTACCTGAATGGTATCGCCTGCATTGAAACTTAGTTCATCACCATTTCTGGCCTCAAATGGATACAGTGCTTTATAATTTACAAACAGTGACGATTTTCTGCTCTCTGATGCGCCTGTGGCAGGTCCTAGAAGATATGTCAAGCATAATACAGTCTTTTGTTAATGCAAATTGACAAGATTCTGATTAACATCAAATTACTAAATTTTAGCACACTCCAAAAAAAGAAAAGAAAAAAAAATATTCCTCAAAGGGTGAGAGATATTTGGTCATTTTAAAGCTCTACATACTATGACACGCATAGACCATTCTTAGGGGGATAGGGACACCATGAGAGAGCTCAAAGATGCACTGCAAATAATGAATACATTTTATATGTGAGTAATAAGTTGTCTACCTCTGTCGATACTTCCTTGTCTATTACTAACTAATTTCAGCTTGTCAGCAAACTTTTCATCTATGCTGAGTTTAGAGAATCGCTTTTCGGGTTCTTTGCTGCCAATGCTTTCCTTGCGCCGCTTTTCCTCCTCTTCCGCTTTACTTTTCTCCTCTGCCTCCCGCTTTAGCTGGGCCTGTTTATGCTTCTCCTCTTCCTGTTTTCTTCTCTGCTCCGCTTCCCTCTGTATCTCTGCTCGTTTCCTCTTCTCTTCCTCCTCTCGCTGTCTCTCTTCTGCCAGCTTCTGCTCCTGAGCTTCCCGTTCCTTAATTCTAGCTGCTTCCTCCTCAGCTCTTTGTTTCTCTAGCAACATCTGCTCCTTCTTTCGCTCCTCCTCCAGGCGTTTTTGCTTATCCTCTTCCTCTTTCTTTACCCTTTCCTTCCACAAGTTTTCCTTTTCCTGCTTGGCTCTCCTGCGGAATAGTAAAAACAATCATTAAAGTGGACCAAAACCCAGGACTTGGGATGACCCGCTGTGTGAAACTCCGCCACTTTTTTTCGGTTCCAGCTGAAAGGGGATTGAAAAAGGGGGGGGGGGGGAGGGCATTTAATCTACTATATGCTATCGCTTGCTTAACTACTTAACCTAGATTGGCGACTTAGTGTTTTTGCTTTAAGATGTTCATTTACTAGAAAATATAAGAAATGCTCTTTGTTATTATAACCTAGTGTAATGGGATGTGCTTGTGAACTTTATGTTCTCTCCACTGTCTACAAGGTCAACTGCACATTTCTCCTTATTCCCCATTATTTCTTAGAAGTACCAACTCAGGATTGCTCCCAAAGGTGGGGGCCAAAAGAGTCAGTGCATGTCTGTATACTATATACCTTCTCACAAAGAAATAAAATTTGAGCTCTTGTATGATGAAAGCGGTTGTATGTATTGTCTCCCTGCGCATCATATGAGTTCCTGGCCCGGCCACGCAAAGACTTCCCAGAAGCAGACGCTCAACAAGGAGGGGTTCAAGATACCCCAGGGTACATACCCCAACAGTTTACTGGTGTCAAGAAGTGGGATTCTGCCCTCCTCAGGGGTAAGTAAAATTTTATTCTTATTACCCCAGGGATGGCAGAATCAGGGAACCAGGTTGGGAGATTTCGGCTTCTTCGGCTGCACATATTTATGTGCCTCTGGAGAAGCCAGCAGCTTTACTCTGAATAATACTATTCTGTGATTACTCACCTGTAGAATTGATTTTACTGTGTACAGCACGGCCTGTTTCATTTCAATCATAACTTCTGGGTATTCCGCCACAAGGTGGCGCAGTTGACTGCAGTAGACTTGTGGCTCCTCCCGGCCCTATAAAAAGCCAGGAATCACCAATAGACCCCCAGTGTTGAAAAGCAGTTATGCAAGAAGCCGGGAGATAAACCATGATAAAAGAATACACAGCCTCAAAAAGGCTAACTTTGAAACCAATCACCATAAAGAGGCAACCAAGGGCAACGATAACAAGGGAGGGATGAAACAGGCCGTGCTGTACACAGTAAAATCAATTCTACAGGTGAGTAATCACAGAATTGTATTTTTCCAAGTGTACAGCACAGCCCGTTTCATTTCAATCATAACTTCTGGGACATCCAATAGCAGTGTCCTTAGTAGGGTGGGCTCCCCAATGAGTAACGGCAGACAGTTCAGACCACTACCGCCTGAAGCACCTTGCGGCCAAAAACAGCATCAGCTGAGGCCCTAACATCAACCTTGTAAAACTTAGAAAAAGTATGAACAGAAGACCACGTAGCGGCCTTACAAACTTGTTCAACAGAAGGCTAGTGCTGAAAGGCCCAAGAGGCACCAATAGCCCTAGTAGAGTGAGCAGTAACACGGAAGGGAGGTTCCTTCCCTTTGGCAGAATAAGCTCGCACCACCGCCTGTCTAATCCACTTGCTGATAGTAGATTTGGCTGGAGGCTAGCCCTTCCTAGGCCCGGAAGGAAGAACAAAAAGAGAATCAGAGTTCCGAAAGGGCTCAGTGGCGACCAAATAATACTTGAGCGCCCTGACCACATCCAGAGAATGAAAGTTCCGTTCCTTAGAATTAGCAGGGGCAGGACAATAGGAAGGTAAGATAATGTCCTCATTGAGATGAAAGGCAGATACAACCTTGGGTAAAAATTCCGGGTTAAGACGGAACACCACCTTATCCTGATGCCGCTCAAAATAAGGAGGTTTAATGGAAAGCGTCGCAAGCTCAGAGACTCGACGCACCAAAGTAATAGCGACCAAAAAGGCCACTTTAAGAGTCAATATGGACAGCGCAGCATTGCACAAGGGCTCAAAAGGAGGACCCTGTAGAGCAGACAACACCAAGTTTAAGACCCAAACCGGTAGCAGAGGCTTACGCAGCGGAAGCACATGAGTAACTCCCTGGAAGAAGGTTTTAACAAGCCTGTGATTGCCAAAGGATCTTTGGAAAAAAATTGCCAGAGCCGAAACCTGTCCCTTGAGAGTACTAAGTTGAAGGCCCGAATCCAGACCATGCTGTAAAAACTCCAAAATCCTGAGAAGGGAAAATTCCCGACAAAAAAGAGACTTGGACTCGCACCAAGCAATGTAAGCATGCCAGACCCTGTAGTAGATAAAGACCAGGATTTCTTCCAAGCCTGAATCAAGGTATTGACAATAGAGGCTGGCAAACCCTTGACCATCAAGATAGAGGTTTAAGCAGCCAAGCCTTTAAAGCCAGCGTTTGTAAATTGGGATGGCGCAGCTGTCCCTGCGTGAGAAGCTCTGGATCGTCGGGCAGGACGAACCGATCTACTGCCATCTGTACGACGTCCGCGAACCATACCCTCCTCCAGCGGGGGCCACCAGAATGGCCGGTACCCCCTCCTGGGCTATCTTGCACAGCACCCGACCCAGCAGAGGAAAGGGAGGAAATGCATAGAGGAGCCGAAACTCCGTCCAAGGAATTGTTAGTGCATCCGTGGCGAAGGCCAGAGGGTCCTTTGACAGGGAGACAAATCTTGGAAGCTTGTGATTGTGACGGGACGCAAACAGGTCCACATCCGGCTGACCCCAGCGGCGACACAGGTCGTGAAAGATGTTAATGCTGAGGGACCATTCCCCCAGGCGAGACGTCCCCCTGCTCAGGGAGTCCGCCTCCTGATTCTCCACCCCTGGGATGTAAACCGCCGAGATGCAGGGAACAGTCTCCTACGCCCAAGACAAGATCAGAGACACTTCCTTGAGGGCTCGCTCGCTCCGAGTCCCTCCCTGATGATTGATGTAGGCAACCGCCGTCTGATTGTCCGAACGGACCTGTACAGCACGACACTGAAGGTGGGGGGTCAACTGGGAGAGAACCAACCTGATCGCCCGCAGTTCTAGGATATTGATGGGCGCGTGGGCCTCCTGGGGACCCCACTGACCGTGGAACTTCAGAGACTGTCAAATTCCCCCCCAGCCGGTCAGACTAGCATCCATGGTGACAATCTCCCAGTGCGGAGGCAGAAAGGACCTGCCCACTAGAAGATTCCTCGAGTCCAGCCACCAGGAGAGTGACTGTCTGATGGGAGGGGACAGAGCAAACAGCTGATCCAGGGACTCCTGATTCCGATCCCAAACCGACAAGAGATGCAACTGAAGAGGTCTCATGTGGAACTGAGCAAAGGGAACTGCCTCGAAGCAAGACACCCTGAGGCCCACCAACTGCATCCCCTGCCGAATGGAGGGGTGAGGACACGACAGCAGGGCTCGTGCTTGCATATGAATGCCCTCCCCCTTCTGCTGAGGGAGAAATACCTTGACCTGAGAAGTATCCAGCGTCATGCCCAGGAAGGACCTCGCCAAAGACGGAGATAGTGAAGACTGATGAAGAGACTGAGCAACAATCAGAATGTCGTCCAGGTAAGGAAGGATGCGAATACCCTGATTCCTCAGGAGAGCCATGGCGCCAGCCAGCACCTTGGTGAAAACCCGAGGAGCCGAGGTGATACCGAACGGCAAAGCCACAAACTGGTAGTGTTGATCCCCCAGAGCGAACCTCAGGAACCTCTGGTGACCTGGGAATATTGGCATGTGAAGATAGGCATCCTTGATGTCCACCGTGGTCATGAAGTCACCCGTCCCCTTGAAGGACGAAAGGAGGAGGAGCCCCGAAAGGGCCGAGCCTGCTTTCTACTCTGGGGGAGCCTACCATCCTTGGCCAGAACATCCAGACGCTCACCAAAAAGACGGAGACCCGTGAAAGGAAGCCCAGTGAGAGCCTTTTTAGCGGCAGTGTCAGCAGCCCACTGACGCAACCAAACTGACCGATGCATAGCCACCAACAGGGCCGAGGCCCTACCGCCAAGCCGGACGGCATCGTCCATGGCAGCCAGCACAAACGCAATAAAATCAGAGCAAAGCAAGAGGTCCTTATAATCCTCCCTATTCTTACCAGACCTGGCGGCCTCAGCAAGACGTCTGACCTCATTTTTAATGGCGATAGCCACAATGGCCGCGGCGCAGACCAGGCGCAAACCGCCCCCCACAAAGGTAAAGGCATGACAAGCCAACTGATCCATACGCCGGTCCACGCTATCACGCAGCGTGAAAGTGTCGGGGGATGGCATGACCAAAGTGTTACATAGCCCCAGGACTGGAGCGTCCACCTCAGGAGGGCACGACCAGCGCTTAACCAAATCTGCCGAAAATGGATACCTTCTATCCAACTCCTTGGGCACCGAGGGTAACCTATTAGGATGTTCCCACTCCTTAAGAACCATATTTGAGAAATGGCCCTGTTCCGGGAACTCCAAGCGTTGCTTGCCAGTGCACGGAGGAGCAGGGGATGCCGCAGGGAACGCAGGACTGCAAAGAGAAGCGCTCAGCCCAGCCTGATCCGCAATAATACTCTGGGCGCACAGCACACAAACCGCCCCACCACTACTCAAAGAGGATGCCCCACACATGACACACAGCCGAGGCTGCCCCCGAGGGGCCCCCAAGCTCGCTCTCCCCAGAAGCCTCCATATGGTGATTATTAGAGGCACAATAGGCCAACGAAGGGTAATGGCTAATAGAAGCCACCCGGGATGCCCACAGACAAGGGACCGGGAGGGGGGGGGGGGAAGAGTATCAGACCGGGAGAAACCACCAGCTGCTATGAGAGCCATAAGTATCCTGCATCACATGCCCAAACAGTAAACCCTCACAGAGAACTCACGGACCAATGGCAAGCGGGCGTAGTGCTCACGCAGCGACAGTCAGACCACAGGGAAGAGCCCAGTACACGACAAGATCGCCGGCGGCAACACAGGATGGTCCCCAGCAGCACACACGCACCGTTCAACACTGGCCAGTACAGCAGCAAAATGACGCCGCCGCACGGAACCTCGAGGGGCAGGCTGCGGAAGGATGACGCGATATGCGTCATCCCGCGGCGCCACCCCCAACGAAAGGCGCAAAAGTGGCCCTCATCTCGGAAGGGGTGCAAAAAGACCGAAACAGCACGCGCTGTCGGCCGACCAACACCTCCCCCCCCCCCCCGCCAATGGCCACGCCGGGGAGAGGGGAAGGAGGGAGAGGCGAGAGGACAAGGAGGGAGGAAGGCTGCAGCATAACGGAGCGGGGTAGAAGGAGGGGGGGGCGAAGGCAGGGCGAGAGAAGTGCCACAGAGCCCAGAACAATAAAAAAGTGCCCCCAAGTAAAACACACTCACCCCATCACAGTGGCACAAGTCAGCAGGGTCTCTCCCATCCCTCTGTAGGCTCACCAAATGCCTATGGCCGTCTACCCTTCAGTGCATAGGGTCTGCAGCCTGGAGCAAAGCTCACCAAGCACACGACCCAGGTGCTCCCCTACCATCACCCGATCCGTCAGCCGAGGCTGGGAGGCAAGAGGGTCCGGAAGCGGGTGGAAATAGGCTTGCAGGGCCGCAGGCTTGGTTGCCCCACTCGCCTGCGAAACAGAGAGCCAGCTTCTGGTCTTCGCAGTATGACTGCAGAGAAAACACTGGGGGTCTATTGGGGATTCCTGGCTTTTTATAGGGCCGGGAGGAGCCACAAGTCTTCTGCAGTCAACTGCGCCACCTTGTGGCGGAATACCCAGAAGTTATGATTGAAATGAAACAGGCCGTGCTGTACAATTGGAAGATTTTTAGATGCTTTGAAATTGCTCAGTTCCCATGGAGGATAAGGGAGGAAAAAGTTAG
Source organism: Gastrophryne carolinensis (assembly GCA_027917425.1). Classification (NCBI taxonomy): domain Eukaryota; kingdom Metazoa; phylum Chordata; class Amphibia; order Anura; family Microhylidae; genus Gastrophryne; species Gastrophryne carolinensis. The sequence goes on along the minus strand of CM051237.1, from coordinate 76,713,543 downwards.
CGCGTTCCTGGAGAGGGACTTTAACCTATGTATTTATGGCCAAATGTTTTTATTAATATGAGCAACTAATGCAGAAATATGGCAGTTTTATTTAGGTAAGTATTATAGGCAACATTTCTCTTTTCTATGGTTGCCTAAAATCAGACAGATGTTTGCATTACCTGGCAGCCTCCTCCTCCTCTTTCTTCTTCAGTGCTATCTCTGCTTGCTGGCGTTCCAGGTCCAGCAGCTTTTCCTGCTTGATTTTCTGCAGCTGCTGAAGCGCGGCCTGCTGCTTGTTATAACTTTCCCTCAGTTCCTGTTTTTATAGAAAGCAAATTATTAGAGATCAACTGAAGTTGCAAGAGATATATTACCAGAATAAAAACGTCAACATGCACCGGTATGACAGGTGATTAACACAAAATATGAGGATAACAAAATACAACTACTGTGACCAATACAACAAATACCACAAAGTGTGGAAAAACAAGTATATAAACAAAGGACTACCCCCCCCCCCGCGCCCCGCGTAATTTGAGTGAAGGCAATTACTAGTTTTTGGTGTCTGTAAAAGATAAACTGTTCCTGTTATGCATTTCTTTTGTTTCCAGTTTTTGCACTCTTGATTTCGCTTTTCAAACCAATTCTTTGGGTTTTGCTTTCTCTATAATAGTGACATTTTTACACCTGGTGCTGAATCACCCCTTCGATTTAGCACCAGGTATAAAATCAATGCACTACTGTTTTAGGAGTAAAAAGTGAAACTCTATTTTATTGTCTACCTGTGGGTCAATTCAGCACCCAATGTAAAAAAAGAAAAAGAAGGCACCTATTTTTATTTTCACCTAAAGTGAACTACAAACGGTGCTGAATCGACACAAGTGTGTTCCTGTTAGTGGATGTTCTATTTCTGCTCTTACTTGCCTTTCCACCTGTCTCTCAATGTTGACCATGATTTTTTTGCCTATATGCTTGCCCTATGCTGGAAATACTAAAATAAAGAAAAAATACAATTCTGTGAAATACTCACCTGTAGAATTGATATTATTTGTATACAGCACATCCTGCTCCAGATATAATACTTACACTTGGGTTATCCTCCGCCAGATGGCGCTGCACTGCAGAGACATGCAAAAACAGGCTCCTCCCGGCCCTCAAATACCCGGGGACCTCCCACAAATCCCCAGCATTGAAAAGCAGTGAACAAGAAGCCGGGAGAATTAACCACCAACTGGTAACTATAACAATGGTAACAATCACCATACAGGGGATCCAGAATAATGCAAAAAAACAGGGTGGGGTGGAGCAGGACGTACTGTATACAAATAATATCAATTCTACAGGTGAGTATTTCACAGAATTGTATTATTCTTAGTATACAGTACGTCCTTCTCCAGATATAATACTTACACTTGGGACATCCAAAAGCAGTGTCCATAAAGTAGGGTGGGATCCCCAACAAAAAACGACAACAGCAGACAGTTTAAAACCACTGTCACCTGCATAACCATACGGCCAAGACAGCATGAGCTGAGGCCCTAACATCAATCTTGTAAAAACTTGCAAAGGTATGAGCAGAAAGCCAAGGTAGTGGCCTAGCCAACCAGCTCAACAGAAGCCCGGTGCTGAAAAGCCCAAGAGGCATCAAGCACGAGTAGAAAAAGAATCAAGGCGACAAGGAAGATTCTTCCCCTTGCTGGGATAGGGCTGAGCAACAGCCTGACGAATCCAATCGCTACAGTAGACTTGGCAGAAGCCAAAGACCCAACCAAGTACCAGAAGGAACATCCATTAAGGTAATAACCAGGGCCAAAGCTGCCCAACTCCCGAGAGCAGACGAGAACGGGCACATTCATGATGTAATGACCACAGGCCCCAAGGAACATCAGTACCCCTAAAGGACACAGTAACTATCAAGGAAAAACTTCCAACACCTGTTTAAGGAATGCAGAACCCTTTCCTCAGTGTTGCTAGGAAAAAGGCACAGCCGTGGATAACCATATCTCGAATCAATGAACATAAGACACCTCCTGATGCAGAGAGTCCGGCTTCAGGCGGAACTCTACCTTATCCTGGTGTATTTCAAGGAATGGGGGCTAGGTAGACAGAGCCGCCCGCTAACACACGCATGACCAAGGTAACAGTCACCAGAAGGACAACCTTGAGGGTAAAAACAGCCAGACAGCATCCTGAATAGGACCAAGGGACAAAATCCCGCAAGCAGACAGAATGAAATTCAATATCAATCCCAACAGGGACCATAGGACTACATGGGGGACGCACATGAGTACCCCCTGAAGGAAGTCTTACCCAAGGAAGACTGAACCAGAGACTACTAAGGCAAGGTGGACAGGGCAGAACCTGACCCATCAGAGTACTCAGTTGGAGAACCAACCCAAATCATGCTGAAAACAACACTAGAACCCTGGGAACCGAGAACGCCCAACAGGTAAGAGAGCTAGACTCACCCCAATCAATATGGGTATGCCATACCCTATAACAGATAGAAAAAGATGAGGAAGAAGCTTACTCCTAGCCTTCCCATGGTCTCAAACACCGAGACAGATAAGCCTGTCTCCATCAAGATGTACGTTTCAGCAGTCAGGGCGACTAGGCCAGGGACTGTAGATTGGAGTAACGTAAAGGGGGCCCTGAATGATCAGAGCTGGCACTCCTGGCAAAGGTACAGAAAACTACTGTCCAAGGTACCATGTCTGCAAACCACACTCTACTAGGGCACCTGGGGGCCACCAGAATCACTGGTCCCCTTACCAGAGCAATCTTGCGCAGAACCCTGCCTAGCAGGGGGAATGGAGAAAGGACATACAGAACCGAACGTCCTGTCATGACGTTACTAAAGGCATCCAGACTACTGACAGAGGATCCTGGGACAGGGAAACAAAGGCTGATAGCCTGTGAAGGTGACGGAACACAACAGATCCACTACTGGGGTTGGACTCCATAGTGACACGGGGATTAGCACATCCTGTCGCAGAGGGGCTCCACCGGAGCTAATATCACCGATATGCAGGGAGCATTGTCTCCACCCCGAAAAGGAACATAGACACTTCCTGGAGGGTCCGCCAGCTCCAGGCCCCTTCCAATGATTAATGTAGGACATCTGTCGTCAGACAGACCGAGCACCCCCAAACTGGCAAACCCAGAAGGGAAGTGGTCAAGCGAGAGAGAACCAACTGAAAAACGCTCACTGTTTAGAACATCAATAGGCGTAAGGACCTTCTAAGGGCCCCACCACCCCCAGAATCCGCAGGGAGTTTCAGAAGAAAACCTACCCCTTCAACCTGATAGGTTGGCATCCATGGTGACCGTTTCCAGGAAGGGGCAAGAAGGAACTGCCCCCAGACAGGTCCCTTGAGTTCATCCACTTCCAAAAGAAAACCTTCTTACAGGTGGGAAGGCCCACAGACCCTGCTCCAGGGCCGTTGGATCCCTGTCCTGTATTACCGATAGAAGTCGCAGAAGGGCCCAAGGGGAACTGAGCATAAGGGACCTCTTCCGAGCAAGTTACCAACGGGCCCACCAGCTGCATCCCTGCCTGGTGAAGAGACCGAGACAGCAATGAGGGACTGAGCCCATGTGATCAGATTGCCCACGTTATTGCTGAGAAGGGGAGAATCTGGTTTGAACCTAATCCAGAATCATTCCTAGTAATGGAGTTACCACTTAAGGGGACAGTGAGGACTGGGGTGATTGATCACCCATCCAAATGACTCCCAATGAACACCACCAGCCGGGTATCCAACTCCAACTCCTGACTCCAAATCCAACTCCTGACGCAGAGACTGGGAAGTGAGAAAGGACGTCCAGGTAGTCATCACGCGGACGCCCCTTGGTCTCATCAGAGACATCACCATCGTCAGCACCTGAGTGAACACTCTGGGAGTTGAAGAGAGGCCAGATAACAAAGCCACAATTAACAGTGTTGGACTACCAACACGAACCTGAAGAGCCTCAGAGACCTGAGGGCACAGGGATGTAAACATAAGCATTTTAGAGTTCCCAAGACGGCAAGAAGCCCACTGGGCGCAAGGTGCTGATGGCCCAACTCAGAGTTTTCATGCAGAAAACTGCCTGTAATTAGAGAATTGCTGTGAATCCAGAATGGGCCAGCCCGACCCATCCTTTTGGGGGACTGTGGAAAGGTTGGTATAGCGGCCCCTGCCTATGCCTATTACGGGCAATCTGCAAGAGACCCTCAGACCTCGCAGGCCTAGCATGGCCTGTGGCAGCAACTGAACAGCGGCAGGGACCAGGAGTACCTGGGACCTGATAAAACTATGGAAGGCCGTGCAGCAAACTCTATCCTTTATCTGGAGGACACAACCTCCTGAATCCACCAGAATGAGGCGAGATGCCTCCTGATAAGAGCAAGGTGCTGCAGCCATCCCCTCACCCAGACGGGCGAGGGCGCCCCATCATGCTTGAGGGGGTTTGGTGGAAGATTTGGGCTTAGTCCCGCCGGAGGGTCCAGCGCGTTGTCTACTGCTCGTGGGGCAGGAGTCTGCACGAAAAACCCGGAAGGACACCCCTGGTTCCTGTTTAACACTAAGGTAGGGGGGAGGAGGGGTGCCCCTGCCCCGAGGGGGCCGAGACGGCCGTCTGCGTAGGGGTGATTTGCCCTTTTTACCGAACAGGTCTAGACAGGCCCCAAATAGGCGTTGCCCTCTAAAGGGAAGCCCAGTAAGAGTCTTTTTAGTAGCATCGTCAGCACCCCACTGTTGCAGCCAGACCAAGCGACGTATAGCCACCGCAAGGGCAGAAGTTCTTGCACACATTCTAATAGCGTCATCCAGCGCTAATAGAATAAATTTTACAAATACATCACAATTGGAGAGTGCATTAAACACCGCCCAGGGGAGATCCTCGGGGTGATGATCAAGCAACTTTCTGATGAGGGTTCTAGCGGCCACTGCAGTAATAGCCGCGGCACAGACCGGGCGCAGCGCCGTCCCAGCACAAGAAAAGGCATGGGAGGCCAGCAGATCAATGCGCCGGTCCTCAGAATCCCGAAGGGTACTATAAGCAGGGGTAGTAATAAAGGGGGGGATTAGGGACCTCTATGATCGGCGCATCCACCACGGGGGGTGATGACCAACAATTAACCACCTCAGGGGGAAAAGGGTATTTCCTATCCCAGTCCCCTGGAACCCCTGGAAGTTTACTGGGGCATTCCCATTCCTTGAGCACAAGAGCATGGAAATGAGCCTGCTCTAGAAATTCCAAACATGCAGTCGCAGTATGGAAACGCTCCCCTTTAGGCTTGGGGACCTGACCGGGGAGAGAGATAGACAGTGCCTTAAAGACCTTAATCAACAAGTCGTCAGTGTCACACTGGCCCCAGTATTCAGGGCCAGAATCGTCATGACTCCTCGGCCTCTCATCAGATGAGCCTGAGTCAGAGAACAACTCCCCTTCATCAGAAGAGGTATAGTCACACGGAGTAGTAAACTCCTCGGTTCTCATAGAAAAAACAGAAACATGAGGAGACAGGTGCCGCTTCCTACCAGGGCCCATGCGCTCTGACAACCTAGCAATAATCTGTTCAGCCGTAGGCAGTCTGGAAGGCCCAGCAGGCTGCAATTCCCCACTTGTAGGCGACTCAGCAGGAGAGAGATTTAAGCCTGGGGAGATAGGTGAATTGAAGCTAGGTGTAGCCATTGGCCGACCTGATTGCAGGGCCAGTGCTTGCTCGTACGCAGACCCGTGCCCTGTCAGCATCAGCATGGGGTTGTCCACACGCTATACACAGCCGGTCTTGTCCCAGAGGGAACCCGGTCACATAATTCTGAGATGCCTCCATATGGTGATTATTCAAGGCACAATATGCCAGTAGGGATTTACACTATAAGTAACCCTGGATGCCCCAAAGACCCGCTAGGGAAGTGGGAGAATATTACAAGGCCCGCTTTAATTTTACACCGGGCCGGGAGAAGCCAATGGTGTTCACCAGTCTGAAAGACATAAAGGGAATAAAGGGTGTAAGAACCATGCGCAGTAATCAAGGATCATGAAAATCGCCCGCGAGGGCACTTACAGACCAATGGAGGAGGAGGACCGCTACCACGCGTGCGTGCGACCAGCATCAAAATGGCGGCAAGCGAACCTCGAAGGGCGGGCCAGAGAGGGCTGTGAAGCGAAGCGTGCCAAACCAGGTCCCTGCCCCCCCGAAGAGCGCGAAGCTCTGAGATAGTTTCAACGTTGTCATGAGGAGCGGAGTGTATGACACACTTAGAAAAATGATTTGCCAATGAAGACGCAGCAGCGTCTGAGGCGACGCCGCCGCCCAGCGCAGCACATCCAGTAAAGGAAAGAGGTGCGCGCGGCGGTGACAGATACACAGTAAAAATGCAAACAGCACGGCTCTGACACCAGGAATACCAGTCAAGGGCAATACTAAGGCCATAAGCGTGTAAACATACACTGAGACCACCACACACACACCCCCCCTTTCTTTCCCCCCGGGGTACGGGGGGAACGAGGGAGGATGGCGACCCTTTGCACAGGGCCCACCGCTACACGGGGCATGGGGCAATAGTGCGGGAGGGGCATCCCCTAGAGGCTCACCATCAGCCTAAACCGCCTACCCTTTGGTGGGGGACTGCGGTGGAGCATGGCTCCGTTAAGCACGCATGGTGCTGCCTACCTTCACCCGACCACCGCAGCCCAGGCTGGGAGGCACATCACAAGGAGGACGGGTGGGAATAGTCCAACAGGGCCGCAGGCTTTGATAGCCCCGCTCACCTGCGAGAGAGTGATACTTCATGTCTTCACAGTCAGCACTGCAGAGAAATCTGGGGATTTGTGGGAGGTCCCCAGGTATTTGAGGGCCGGGAGGAGCCTGTTTTTGCATGTCTCTGCAGTACAGCTCCATCTGGCGGAGGATAACCCAAGTGTAAGTATTATATCTGGAGCAGGACATACTGTATACTAAGAATAAAAACACAGGGGAAACAGGAATCCCTATCCTATTAGCGACCAATTCTCCCCATATAGTTGCTGCCAGTTAAGCAGAGTGTGAAAAGCTAGATTAGATTAACTTGTCCAGAGGTAGGTAAAACCTTCCAGTAACTTTTGAAATGTCACACTTGCAGGCTATTTTCCTAACCAGACATTGAAAGCCGCAGCACTCAAACCTGTTAGCCAGCAACCAATGCGAGTGGCCACATCCCCAGAAGCATGTGTACCTCCGCCCACCAGCCTATCTGAATGGTTGGGGGCAGAGACGCACACACAGTCCAAAGATGTGGGCGCTATAGCTGCCAATATCGGCTAAAGAGCAAGGAAGGCGACTTTAACAGCGCTCCTGATTTGTGATGCCCCAGGTGGAAGGTCTTTTAGATTCCAGTGCTGCCCCATTGGGTTTAGTTTTACTTTAACTTACTGTACTGAAATAATTAGCCAGCAACATGAAGCTAAGGTGCAAGGCACCATTTCCATGACCAGGTGGTTTCCTGAGTGGTGGACAGGGCTGCAGCTCCCAACATGGGAGACAACATCTAACTCTCAACAATATAAGCAACGTGTTTAAGTAATGAAGCCTAAAAAGGACTTGTCATTTCTCTTTTTTTTCATGTAACGCCCTCCACCATTTAGTTATAAAAATCCTGCAGTTTCCTTCAAACATCTCAGCAAAGGGAAATCGGGAATTGTCAAAATGCATTGTAATGTGGGGGCCCTTTTCATAGCAGTGCATAGAGGGGGCCTGCCGGCATCAAAGTTACTAATGGTTGGGGCCTGCACCTCATTCAAAATGCACATGCGACTGGTGATCAGGTTGGGTGACGCAGTACTATGTCGATCAGTTAAGAGTCTGAGCGCCAGACTAGGAGCAATCATTCGTGGGGGACAAAAGGGTGAGTAGAGAGTTTTTCTGGACCGAACAATGACTAAGTTGACCTTGGTGAATCATATCTACCACTGCCTGGCTACATGGACAGTGTAGCCAGGCAGTGGGAAAAGCAAGCAGGATGCTCGGCTGCATAGCTCGAGGCATCACCAGTAGGAAGAGGGAGGTTGTGATGCCGCTGTATAGAGCCCTGGTAAGGCCACAGCTAGAATACTGTGTGCAGTTCTGGAGACCTTACCTGCAAAAAGACATTATTCAAATAGAACGTGTCCAAAGGCGGGCAACGAAAATGGTGGAAGGACTTAAACTTAAAACTTATCAGGAGAGACTTAAAGAACTTAATTTGTACAGTCTGGAGGAAAGAAGGGAGAGGGGGGACATGATGGAGACCTTTAAATATGTGAAAGGATTGAATAAGGTTCAGGAGGGAAGTGTTTTTAAGAAGAAACTTAACGATAGAACAAGGGGGCACAACCTGAAGCTAGTCGGGGGGAAGATCAGGAGCAATGTTAGAAAATATTATTTTACAGAAAGAGTAGTAGGTGCTTGGAACAAACTTCCAGCAGAGGTAGTTGAAACATCAACAGTCACTGAATTTAAACATGCCTGGGATAAGCACACATCTATCCTAAGATAAAGAGTACATACAGTATACACATAAGGGCAGACTAGATGGACCGTATGGTCTCCTTCTGCCGTCAACCTTCTATGTTTCTATGTTTCTATATCTAAGGAACACCATTCTAGAGGTCTTTTCATTAGTTGTCTTACATACATATGTCCCATTAACATACAGTAATTCTTAAATAGTCAATCTTTATAAAATGAATGACACAGGAGCGATGACATATTACACAGACTCTAAATCACATTCACACAGGAAATGAAAGGCAAGAAATGGAAATCCAGAGTGTACAAGAGTAAGAGAGGGTGGTTAGGTGAGAAAGGCTTGGAAATAGGATTAACCTTAAGTAAGAGGAAGAGATTGTTGAGACAGCTGAGAAGAGATAAAAGGCACTGCAACACAGAGTCTTCCATATTCTCACACTGCAAGATAAGCCAGAGAAGCCATTAAGTGTAATAAAACCCAGTAACAATATGGACAGCCAGGAACAGGGAGGCCTCGAAACTAGCGTCTCTAATGATCTCCTACAAAAGCTAGATGAGTAGGTAAATAGAAAGCAGGTGACAATTTTTTGTTCCATTTCTTGGAGGCATAGTCACAAGTGCAGTTTCTAATAGTGATACCAGTATACAGGCTTGAGCACTTACAGTCCGGACTAGGTCGCCACCACCAGCCAATCGCGGGGCTAGAATTCACCAGGAGAGTACAGTGCAGGTATGGTTAGAATGTGGGGCAACACCTCATTGCCCCCAGTAAATTAACTACTAACTCGTTCCTGGTTAGTAGCAAAGTATTCACATGAGTGGTGTGGCTTTGCCACCTTGATCAACAATGTCCGCACCTATAATTCTAAACTGGATTACCTTAAAAGAGGAGCAACCAATGGCCAAGAGTCTATGCAACTCTAGGGATAGTGGTTTCCCTCTTCCTAGGGTATGCATGTGCACGAAATGCACATTTCCGGTGATCCCACAAAGCATGACCGGGTCACAGCTGACCCACTCCTGCACACACACAGCCCAAGTGAAGCGGCTATATGGATGCCTGCCGCTCCCCCTCCATTCAGCTTTCTACATGCACGGCATAGAAAGCCTATTGGAGGAGAGCCCTCACATGCATCATGGGACCACCGGTGAGGGAAAAAAATCTTAACTTTCTTTTGTTTTCCAAATCAGAAGAGAAATTAAAAGATTGTTAATCTTGAGTTTTAATTCTCTCTAAATAATCAGAACCTTTTCCGGCCCCATCAGCTGCACTTTGGGCTTTATTTCCTTCTGCACAGACAGACATACCTTCAGTTGGCTGTTGAAGGAGTCCACTTCTTTAAATTTGGCAGAGGTCTCTTTCTCCAGAGCATCCAGCTGCTCTCGCAGTCTCTGGCATATATTGTCCTTTTCTGCCGTCCTCTTCAGCATGCCAAGCAGTTCAGGGTTAGAATGATCTGGCAAAGTACAGAAGGATTAGCAGAAAAGTCCATAGGCTTGATATCAAGCTGGGGCTTCATAATTCTGTTAATGCAAAACTGCATATGCTTTTTATTTCCAAAAGAAACTGAAAGGATGAGCATAGCCATACTTCATTTACATGAAAGATGGGCAAGGCTGCGGAAATTGCCACAAAGCAGCCATGTTAAAGGGATACAGCAGGCAAAGGTAATTGTTATACCATTGTGTCGGGCTGTGTTTGGCTACAGTTTATATGGTCTTGTTCCAAAGCTGTTATTGTGACACCTAGTCACAAAAATAAGTACACATATAGCCATGGGTGATTTTAATGCTAAGTAGATGTTCGAAACGTTAATTAGACACAACAGCTGGGGAAGGGTAGAGGTGATAGGTGGAATGGGACTGGCTGCATAATACTAGTGTGCTCGTTCTTGCTAAGCTGACAATCGGCGCAGAGCTAAAGGCGACCAGTTAAACCATATGATTGGTGGTCTATGGCAGAGGATTTCATGGGGTGTGCCACTATTCTTTGCATTGTTTCTACTTCCAGGAGCAGCTTTGGTCTGACAGGAAGGGCGAGGGCAGCCATTAGGAGATGCTGAATGACAGTTTAGGAACTTTGCCTACAGTGTCCCTTTAATAATCCATAAGGAGGCTTCACCAATATTTTAATACCAAAACATTTTAGTCAGTCATTATTTTAGGACAAATACTAGATATTCCAGTGGGATTCCAAAACCAAAATGAAAGATCCCAGTCAGTCCCCCAGCCAAAACTAGTACAAACGTCATATACACAAGATGGCAACATACAACAAAGTACCATCACCTACAAGATGAGTATTATGTAGATAATAGGAAGCTCCAGAGACTTACTAGATGAGGAGAACATCTGCATCTGTTTGATTTTCTCATTTAATACTTGCTTCTCTGGGACTAGACTGGTCAGCTTATTTTGATATTCCTGGAAAACATACAGATGTGCAGCAGTGTTAAAAAAATAGATTTAAAAAAAACCAAGGTGCAAAATAATGACAATAACTTTAATTTCCATAAATGCAAATGCGCTGGAAATACAACACATTCAATTCCAAATCTAAATAAGAGTGTGGCCTGTTTGTGTTAACCCTTTACAGAAAAGAAAGAAAAGGCAATATTAGGTTATTCGGAAACTTTACTTCGAATGACTGAACTTATGTTTAGTGGCATAAGCATTGTTGCTGGGAACTGCTTGACACCTGGCATTGCATGGAGCTGACCAACTTCAGTCACCTCTGAACAGGGGGTGCTGGTTTTAGTGGGAAGGGGGAACCCCACGCTTTGAAAAAAACATTTCAAAGAGGAACAATGGACCTGTAAACAAGTAGGTCCACTTAGACCCCCACAGCGATGCTGCATAACTTTTGGATGTCGGCTTGTTGCAAATCATCAAATCGGCGCAGTGCCTCTTGGGACAGAGATGAAGACAAGATGGCGCTGTCCTACGGTAGGCACCTGAGAAGAATGGTCGAGCACAGGAGAAGTAGCAGAAGACAGGCACGTTAAACCTGCCAAATGCAGAAGCGAAAGGGAATGAAAATTGGGGAGTTTTTGTGAACTCCCCAGACTGTTCAATGAGCCTCTTTTCCTTTTTAAGGGATCTTACCCTTGAGGGAATCACATGCAATTTTGGATAACCTGGGGGAAGGGAATCGAGCCCAAAAAGGATTCTGGAGTGCCTCCGCCCTTGCCCAGGAAATGAAGCTTCGTGCCCCCCTAAAAAGATGGCGCATCTCCTGGCACGTAATTAAATTCCCCCCCCCCCCCCACCAGACCCCCAAGTGCACAGCCCGAAAAAAGGAAACTAATGAGGAGAAAGTTTGCAGGAATAGGTAAAGGGGGGGCATACTTCCCCCAAGGTCCATTCCATCCAGCAGGCCACCAAACAAGTTCTGGAAAAAATGTCCTTAAAAAAACAAAAATAAAAAACAACAACGAAAAAAAATCCATGCACAAACGTAAGGCAGTCCAGTCCAACTGCAAGAATGCAACTGGATTGCAAAGGGCAGCTGGAAGTATATGTAGGCCGGGAGGAACCACACCTTTTAATCTTGCAGTCCTACCCTTCGGTCGAGAACTAATCCATTCTTATCTGATTCGGTGAAGCCCTGGAGTGGAATATGAGAGAGATGCATATAGGTATGCTAGATGGCGGGAGGAGAAGTCACTTATACACCCCGCATTAAGAAATATTCAGCCAGGCTTTTTTTATTTTAACAGAAGGCAGAGGTTCTGTCACCCCTGGATTTTATTCCTACCAGGAGCATAAAACCACAAGCTTGGCGGGAGTTTTATCCAGTTCAGGTGACCCCTCCTCTGACTAGGTGTTTATATGAATTTTTAATATTACACAATTTTGCGATAGTGCTCCTTTAAATAAGGGCTAAAATTAACCTATTATTCCACAGAATAAATGATCTCTCCAATTTCACTCCTCACTGCTAAATCTTTTCAAACCTCTTTAAATAACTGATTTAACCCTTTAAATGCCAACCACATAAAATTTACGTGGTTGCCTCTCTGTCACTTAAGTGCCAGCCACGTAAAGTTTATGTGCCTGGCATTTACCCCTGCTAGCTGGCAAAAAAAAAAAAAAATACTCACCTGACCCCTCGTTGGATCCGGCCGGGTCTCCTCTTTAATTTGGTGCCATCCGATCCCCCGTGGGGGCTCGGATGGCTCCAGGAGAGCCCCCGGAATAGGCTGCCCCCCCCCCCCCCGCTTCTGCAGCAGCAGCTGCTAACTGTAAAAAAAAATAAAAAATAAAAATGACATTCACTTACCTGCGTGTGCGCTGGCTCCCGCTGTCCTTCCTCTTCACCTGGGGGGCCTCCGATCCCCCCCCAGGACTTACCGATCTTCAGGAGAGAGCCCGGGAGGCTCTCTCCTCTTTCCTCCACGATGGGGGCGAGGCTAATGATGTCATCCCGGCCCCAGCCTTCTCAGCTGTCAGATGCCGGTGATCGGTGCCGGGGAAGGAGGTGACAGGAGATCCTCTGATCTCCTGCCTCCCCCTTCTCTGGATGCCGATCACCGGCATCTGACATCAGAGCGGCGAGGGACAAGAGCTTGCACAGTTAACCCTTTGTGAGCTGGTAAGGGGTCCATGAGACCCCTTATACCAGCTCACAAGGCTCTGGGTCTGGCAAGTCACCTGCGGCTAGTGGGTGACTTGCCATCAACCCCCAGCCCCCCATTTCCTGCCTCTCCAACGGCCAGGGGGGGGCAGAAGGGCTCGGGCCACTTAGTGGCTATGTGGGCTAGTAGCCTGCAGGGCCCCCCATAGCTGGCCCGGGTCGGTAATGCTGGGTAGGGGGGACCCTACGTCATTTTTTGGGGGATTTTTAAGGGTTTTTCAACCCTTAAAATTCCAAAAAAAAATGCCCCCCCCATGTCATTTTTTTTTGTGTTCTGTCATTCAGCAGCTATAAAAGGCTTCTAGCAAGTGAGCAGAAGCCAGTCATCGCCGAGGGACAGAGTGCTCCAGTATGGATGAGAGGTAAGTATTCAAAAAATTAATAATAATAAAATATTTTTTCTAAGTGTGGTGTGTTTTTTTACATTTAACCCCTTGTGAACTGGTTAAGGGGTCCATGAGACCCCTATACCAGTTCTCAAGGCTGGGGGGATGGCAAGTCACCTGCGCTAGCCGGTGACTTGCCATTAACCCCCGGCACCCCCATTACTTGCCTCCCCAAAGGCCGGGGGGGGGGGGGGCAGAAGAGCCCGTGGCCACGGGCTATGCGGGCTTGTAGCTGCGCCCTGTTCCTACAAGTCCTGCATAGCTGGTCCCGGGCTGGTTACTTTGGGTAAGGGGGGCCCCATGTCATTTTATTTGGGATTTTTAAGGGTTTTTAACCCTTAAAAATCCCCCAAAAAATAAAATGAAAAATTCCAGCAAAAATGTCTCAAAACATGGCGCAAAATGGGGAAAAATGACCTGTCAACAGAGGGTGACAAAATCTCAAGTAGGCTGGCAATTAAAAGGGTTAATAGTACCTATGCATGTTGGGTATTGTTCTGTTCGGGGGACCTTGCGCTTTCAGACTTAGCTTGTTTTTTCTTGTTTGCATATTTATATTTTAGGAAAAGGTGTTTTTATTCAGCTTTTTTATACATTTTTTAGGGAAACCCTGCGCAACCAAAGAATTCTTTGAGGGATCAATTCCAGAAAGATGAGCCCACTACAACAAGCTGGGTACGCTTAGAAAGCTTAATATGTGTACTTTCAGGGAATATATGGTTTATGGGGGATATTCCAAACGCAAAGGGTTGTTTTGGTTGAAAAATCGCAAGGTGCGCACTTTGTCTGCAGAGCTGAAATTTTCAACAAAAATTACCGTTATGCTCATGCTTTACTTTGGGGTGTTTGGCAACTCTTCCCTTGACAGTAGCTATGCATGTTGGGTATCGTTCTGTTCGGGGGATGTTGCTTTTTCAGATTATACTTGTTTTTTCTTGTTTGTATATAGTTTTTTTTAGGAAAATGTGGCTTTGATTCTGATTTTTTATCCTTTTTTTAGGGAAACTCTTTGCAACCAAAGAATACATTGAGGGATTAGTTCCAGAAAACTGTGGCCACATCAACAAGCCTGGTACGCCTAGAAAGCTTGAGGTGTGTACTTCCAGAGAATATATAGTTTGTTGGGGGTATTTCAAATGTAAAGGGTTGTTTTTCTGGAAAAACTGCAAGGTATGCATAGCGCATATCACAGTTGTATTTTTTCTGAAAATCTCCTAAAGCGCTGTTTCAGTTTGGGGGAGTCTCCTGGGCAGGAAAGGGTGTCTACCTATACATATGTGGTACCGCTGTAACCGGGAGAAATTGGGATTTCACACACAATCAGATTTTATTGACAAACTTAAATTTTTTATTACAAAAAAACACTACAAACTGTAAAAAATAGATTTTTTTTTATTTTTTTGCACATATTTCGCCAAAAAATATTGAGAATACACCTAAAAATGACAAACAAGACATTTCATGTTAAAGCTCAGACAGCTGAAAAAAAACAATATATAATTTTCCTAGGAAATCCCTTCAAAAATCATATTTGAACATGGGGAGCGCAAAATAGTGCAAAATGGTCTGGCAACAGAGTGTGACAAAAACTCCAGGTAGGCTGGCACTTAAAGGATTAAATACTTGTGTGTTGTTGTTTTTTCTGTTACTCTACTGCAATTACAAGCACATTATTTGCTTTGTAGAAATAGCCATCCTTCCTAAAACTGGGATCTATCATGCTATTGATGTTAGAGGGCAATTTTTGTATTTTATTGTATTTAACACCACTGTATATGGAAGTCAGTAGATTAAGAAACTTAAAACAACAACTGATACAGTTCCTACTGAAACTTACTTACTTAATTAAAAGGAAGCGTATCCTTAAATAGACATTTCCTTTTTTTTTTTAACCCAACTCCCTCCCCTAATTTCAGGTTTTGGTCCTTGCCTGATTTGGGATGCCCCACTGTGTGATACCCCAGTTTGCCCCAAAAACACTCGCTTTTCCCCATTCCCACACCACATGGACCAGTTTAATAGGAACGGAATTGCCCACATTCCTGGTTTCCCTGCGGTATGTGACACTCCTGTCCCCTATACGAATGGCTGGGTGCAGGAATGCTACAGGAGTGCAACCAGCGAATGCGTCGGGGTGCCCCAAGGTTGCATGCTCATCTGGTGCTAACCTTGCAAGTGCTTGGTCAATTTTAAAATAAAACAAATGTTACCTGAAGCTGATGCTGGAGCTGCTTGATCTCGATAACTCCCAGGTCACATTTTTTATCTATAGCATCCAGTTCCTTTTTCCTTGTTTGCTTTCGGGCTTTGACATCCTGTTCTCGGAGCGTAATCTGATTATGTTTTTCCTCCTTAATTATATAAACAAAAAAAAAAAATCCTTAAATAATAAATCACATAAGACACCAATGAGGTATATTAGTGCAAAGCCATAAAGAATCAATCACAGAGCAACACATGCATTTTAAATCGCATAACTTCCTATCGGAGAACATCTGTGGCTTTACACTGAATCTGCCACCGGGAGAGTTCTATTGGAATCTGGATAGTTTCAGACAAAGTCAGGATATTTGTGAAAATTTCCTAGGGCTGGAGCCTCATTTGGGGGAAAAAAAAAAAAGAAGGATGCCCCGCTGTGCGAAACCCCCCAGCTGGCCCAGTGAAACTTGCCTCTCCTCGGCACATGCAATCAGAGAGCCCTTTACCTTGTTTACATCCTTCAGCAGAGGGCTCTGATTAATTTTAATGGGGAGCGAGTGCAGATTCCACAGCAGGCCCGGTGGGTTTTGTTCCACTTTAAGTATGGATTAGGTGCTGCTCCTTTTAGAGGATCAGATTTGGTGATGGAAGAACTCAATATAAAATATCTCGACTCTGGGCCAGCCATTCCAACAAAAAGTTAAAGTCCAATTTCAGGCAAAACATAAAAAAAAAAAAGAAAAAAAAAAGAAAAAAGCTATACTCTCAGCTCCCTTCGCCGCCTGGTCGATTGCATGTCTCTTCCTGTTTTGCTGTTGCGACAACACCCCCCGCCATCAGTCAAAGCGAGCTGGCATGTTCCCTTCCATTCACTGCAATGGAAAGGGGCGTGTGAAGACCTAACACACCCCTTTCCATTGCAGTTAATGGAAGGAGGTGTGCCAGCTCAAAGTAATGAAGCTGGGGGCGTCCCTGCAGCGGGGAGGGACATCCGCTCGACCAGGTGCTGGACAGGGTGGCGAGGGAGCTGGATCGAGCGATCAGGTGAGAGCTGTGGCTTAGGCGCGATGGGCTGCATGGGGAAAAACTATAGCTTTCTTTTTTATGTTCTGCCTGAAAATTGTCTTTAAGGGTATAAAGGGAATGATAAAAGGGGGGATTGGGACTGGCTTTGGACTGTTCTCTAGTATCCCTTACCCTAAAACTAATGCCAATTTTTTTTCAGAGCTGCATGGAATCTGACAAGAACAGGGCGATTCTTCAGATGCAAGTTTTGGCTCTGCCTAATAGAAGCCACCTCACAGACCCTGTGTAGTACTCACTGGGATAAAGCAAAACTTGCTCCTGAATACTCCTATTATGCAGATACATCTACAGAGATTTACAGGTCCCCTTTATCCTCACCAAAGCTTCTAGTTCTAACTGCAAGCTCTTCTTCTTGGATTTTAGCCTGATGATTTCTTCTTGCTCTCTGTTCCTCTGGTTAAAGAGCTCCTGGCGGCGTATCCTTTCCAGCTCTTGCTGCCTCTGCCGTTCCAGTTCTTGTTTTGCTGCCTGCCAAAGAAACACAATAAAAAAATGTTAGGGCAAGCAATTTAAGCTTCTAGAAGGAGAAAAAAAACCTAAAACGTTCTTTAAATACCAAACATAATTCATTTTATATACCACATTTTTCGCACTATGAAACGCCATAGACCGCCTAGACCTAGACACCTGACAATCCTAGGGGGAAAATAAATATATATATTCTAAACCAAATGGTGGGCCTAATTACCCCCTCCCACAAACCCTAATCACCCCACAACATGTAGTGTGCAGAATCCCCCAATCACCCCATAGAAGCCAGTGTGCATAATACACCAAATCACTGTAATGAGACAGGGCCTTACCTTTCCCCGGATCCAGCAACTACAGTGGCGTGTGCATCTGCACAGACGGTGCATAGTATGGCTTCCCCTGCTCTGTGCGCATTCAAGTAATGGATGGACAGGGCCTTGCACACAGCAGAGGAAGCTGCTCTGTGCTACAAATCCAAGATGGCTGCGCTGGGATTCCCGTTGTCCTGAGCTGGATCCCAGGCAAGTTAAGCAGCTTTTTTCCCCCTTACTTTTGCTTTATAAGACACACCAACATTTTCCCCCACTTTTGGGGCAAATAGTGTCTTATGGAGCAAAAAGCAAATTATTACCCAGCAGATGACTCATCCGTGTGTGCAGCTAAATAAAGCTGCTGTTGTTGAAATTTAGCCCCTTTCCTGTTGCCCAGCCCCTGAATTTTATTCAAATTGGATAAATTAGATCCGGGGCTGGATCTTATCAGTAGCAGCTGATAATATAATAAAGGAGGAATATGAGACCGCACTGGACTATACAATTATTTAGTGTGCAGTGTGCACAAAGGGGGTGAAAATACAATTCTGTGAAATACTCACCTGTAGAATTGGTATTATAAGTATACAGTACGTCTTGCTCCAAATATAATACTTACACTTGGGTAATCCTCCGCCAGATGGTGCTGCACTGCAGAGACATGTAAAACAGGCTCCTCCCGGCCCCTCAAATACCCAGGGACCTCCCACAAATCCCCAGCATTGAAAAGCAGTGAACAAGAAGCCGGGAGAATTTAACCACCAACTGGTAACTATAACAATGATAACAATCACCATACAGGGGATCCAGAAAAATGCAAAAACCAGGGTGGGGTGGAGCAGGACGTACTGTATACTTATAATACCAATTCTACAGGTGAGTATTTCACAGAATTGTATTATTCTTAGTATACAGTACGTCCTGCTCCAAATATAATACTTACACTTGGGACATCCAATAACAGTGTCCATAAAGTAGGGTGGGATCCCCAACAAAAAAGGCAACAGCAGACAGTTTAAAGCACTGTCACCTGCAAACCTTGCGACCAAGAGCAACATGAGCTAAGGCTCTAACGTCAACCTTGTAAAACCTTTGAAAAGGTATGAGCAGAGATCAAGTAGCGGTCTAGCAAACTTGTTCAACAGAAACCTGGTGCTGAAAAGCCCAAAGGCACCCAAGCACGAGTAGAATAAGAAGTAAGCAAGAAGAAGATTCTTCCCCTTAGAGCAATAGGCCTGAGTAACAGCCTGACAAATCCAAACGCTACAGTAGACTTGGCCGAAGCCGAAAAACCTTTCCTAGGACCAGAAGGGACCATCCCATCCAAGTAATGACCAGGCCCAAAGCCGCCTAACCCCCTGATATCAGAAGAGATCAGGCACATACAGGATGGAGATGCCCGTAGACCCAAAGGGACATCATTTCTCCTAAGAGGCACGTGACAACCAAAGAAACACTTCCAACACCTGTTGAAGGAATGTAGACCCCTTTCCTCAGCGTTGCTAGGAATAAGGCACAGAAGGAACAAAAATATCTTGAATCAATGAACCAAAGACACCACCTTAGGCAGAAGGTCCGGCTTCAGCGGAACACCACCTTATCCTGGTGTATCTCAAAGAACGAGGGCTAGATAGACAGAGCTGCCCGCTCATACACACGTCTGACTGAAGTAACAGCCACCAGAAGGACAACTTTGAGTTTGAGTCAGACAGCATCCTGAACAGGTCCAAAGGAAACACCCCGTAAGGTAGACAGAATCAAATTCAATTCCCAACAGGGACCATAGAAATACGTGGGGGGACGCACATGAGCAACCCCCGAAAGAAAGTCTTAACCAAGGAAAACTGAGCAAAAGACTTCTACAGGAAGGCGGACAGGGCAGAACCTGACCCTTCAGAGTACTGAGTTGGAGAGCCAACTTCAACCCATGCTGTAATAACTCTAGAACCCTGGGAACAGAGAACGCCCGACAGGGAAGAGACCTAGACTCACACCAATCAATATGGGTACGCCATACCCTATAATAGATGGAAGAAGAAGAAGCTTGCTCCTAGACTTCCAATAGTCAAATCACCGAGACAGATAAGCCTGTCTCCATCAAGATGGACGATTCAGCAGTCAGGCCGTCTAGGCCAGAGTCTGTAGATTGGGGTGACGTAAAGGGGCCCTGAGTGAGCAGAGCGGCACTCCTGGCAGAACGTACAGATCTACTGCCCTCCGTACCACGTCTGCGAATCCACACTCCACTAGGCCCCCAGGGGCCACCAGTATCACTGGTCCCCCCTTCCAGAGCAATCCTGCGCAGAACCCCGCCTAGCAGGGGGAATGGAGATAAGACATACAGAATAGAATGTCCAGCCATAATGTTACTAAACCTCATGACAACAGTCAGAGGATCCCGGGACAGGAAAACAAGGGCCGAGAACTTGTGATAGGGACGGGGCCCAAACAGATCCACACTGGATGGACCCCATAGTGACACAAGGATTAGCACATCCTGTCGCAGAAGGACATCCACCGGGGCGAATACCACTGATATGCAGGGAACATTGTCCTCCACCCAGATCAGGATCAGATACCTTCCTGGAGGATCATCTTGCTCCAGGTCCCATACAGATGATTAATGCAGGCCACTGTCGTCAGACAGCCTGAGCGCCCCCAAACAGACAGGTCCTGAAGAGGAGTAGTCAAGCGAGATAGAACCAATCCTGAAAGCTCACTGTTTCAAAAAAAAATCGATAGGTGTATGGACCTCCTAAGGGCCCCACCTCCCCCGGAACCGCAGGGGGTTTCAGAAGAAAACCCCCCCGCCCCGTCAACCTGATAGATTGGCATCCATGGTGACCGTCTACGGGAAGGGGGCTACCCCCAGACAGGTTCCTTGAGTTCAACCGCTCCAAGAGTGACCTCCGTACCAGGAGGGAAGGCACACAGACCCAGCTCCAGGGATGCTGGATCCCTGTCCAGTGTTAACAATAGAAGTTGCAGAAGGGCCCAAGGGGGACTGAGTATAAGGGACCTCTTCTGAGCAAGCCACCAACGGGCCCACCAGCTGCATTCCTGCCTGGTGAAGGGACGGGGACAGCAATGAGGGAGTGAGCCCATGCAACCAGATTGTCCACTTTATTACTGAGGAAGGAAGATTCTCGCCTGAACCGAATCCAGATTCATCCCTAGGAATGGAGTTACCAATTAAGGGGACAATGAGGACTTGAGGTGATAGAACACCCATCCAAATGACTCCCAATGGACCCCACCAGCCGAGTAACCAACTCAGCCTGACGTAGAGATTGGGAAATGAAAAAGGACGTCCGGGTAGGTCCTCGCGCGGATGCCCCTTGGTCTCATCAGAGACATCAACCCCGTCAGCACCTTGGTGAGCACTCTGGGAGCTGAAGAGAGGCCAGATAACAAGGCCACAAATTAGCAGTGTTGGGCCTCCCACACAAACCTGAAGAGCCTCGGACACAGGGTCCACAAGACACAGGGATGTGAACCATAAGCATCTTTGATCTCAACAGACAGCGAGGTGCTGGCTGCCCACCTCAGAGATTCCATGCAGAAAACTGCCTGTAATTGTAGAATTGCCGCAACCTGTGAAACCAGAATGGGCCAGACTGACTCATCCTTTTGGGGGAATGTGGAAAGGTTGGTGTAGTGGCCCCTGCCTGTTAAGGGCAATCTGCAAGTGAGCCCCAGACCCCGCAGGCCGTGCATGGCCTGCACCAACTCCAGAACAGAGGCAGGGACCAGAAGTACCCTGACAATCTCGGGGGAGGCCGCGCAGCAAACTCTATCCTGTATCCGGAGGACACTACCTCCTGAATCCACCAGAATGAGGCATGATGCCTCCTGATAGGAGCAAGGTGCTGCAGCCATCCCTTCACCCAGACGGGCGAGGGCGCCCCCCATCATGTCTGAGGGGGTTTGGTGGAAGATTTGGGCTTAGCCCCGCCGGAGGGGCCAGGGCGATGTCTGCTGCTCCTGGAGCAGGAGTCTGTACGAAACGCCATGAAGGCCACCCCTGGTTCTTGTTTAACACTAAGGTGGGGGGGGGAAGAGTGCCCCGCCCCGAGGGGGTCGAGATGGCCGTCTACGTAGGGGTGATTTGCCCTTTTTACCAAACAGGTCCAGACGGGCCCCAAATAGGCGTTGCCCTCTAAAGGGAAGCCCAGTAAGAGTCTTTTTAGTAGCTTCGTCAGCACCCCACTGTCGCAGCCAGAGCAAGCGACGAATAGCCACCACAAGGGCAGAAGTTCTTGCACACATTCTAATGGTGTCATCCAGCACCAATAGAATACATTTTACAAATACATCACAACTGGAGAGTGCATTAAACACCTCCCAGAGATCCTCAGGGTGATGATCAAGCATCTTTCTGATGAGGGTTCTAGCGGCCACTGCAGTAATAGCCACGGCACAGACCGGACGCAGCGCCGTCCCTGCACAAGAAAAGGCGTGGGAGGCCAGCCTATCAATGCGCCGGTCCTCAGCATCCCGAAGGGTACTATAAGCAGGGGCTGTAATAAAGGGGGGGGGGGGGGGGATTAGGAACCCCTATGATCGGCGCATCCACCACAGGGGGTGACAACCAACAATTAACCACCTCAGGGGGAAAAGGGTATTTCCTATCCCAGTCCCCTGGAACCCCTGGAAGTGTACTGGGGCATTCCCATTCCTTGAGCACAAGAGCGTGGAAATGAGCCTGCTCTAGAAATTCCAAGCGTGCTGTCGCTGTATGGAAACGCTCCCCTCTCGGCTTGGGGGCCTCACCAGGGAGAGAGATAGACAGTACCAGAATCGTCATGACTCCTCGGCCTCTCATCAGATGAGCCTGAGTCAGAGAACAACTCCCCTTCATCAGACGGGGTATAGTCACACGGAGTAGTAAACTCCTCGGTTCCCATAGGAAATACAGAAACATGAGGCGACAGGGGCTGCTTCTTACCAGGGCCCATGCGCTCTGACAACCCCGCAATGATCTGTTCAGCCGTAGGCAGTCTGGAAGGCCCAGCATGCCGCAATTCCCCACTTGTATGCGACTCAGCAGGCGTGAGATTTAAGCCTGGGGTGATAGGTGAACTGATGCGAGGTGCAGCCACTGGCAGGCCTTTTGATTGCAGGGCCAGTGCTTGCTCGGCACAGGGTCCGCAGACCCGTGCCCCATCCGCATCAGCATGGGGTTGTCCACAGGCTATACACAGCCGGTCTTGTCCCAGAAGGACCCCGGTCACATAATTCTGAGATGCCTCCATATGGTGATTAATTAGACACGATATGCCAGCAGGGATTTACGACATAATGGGAATAAAGGGTGTCAGAACCATGCGCAGTAATCAAGGATCATGAAAATCACCCGCGAGGGCACTTACAGACCAAGGGAGGAGGACGACCGCTAACACGCGTGCGTGCGACTAGCATCAAAATGGCGCCAAGCGAACCTCGAAGGGCGGGCCAGAGCGGGCTGTGACGCGGAGCGTGCCAAACCAGGTCCCCACCCCCCCAAAGAGCGCGAAGCTCTGAGATAGTTTCAACTTTGTCATGAGGAGCGAAGTGTATGACACACTTAGAAAATGATTTGCCAATGAAGACGCCGCAACCCGGCGCAGCACATCCAGTAAAGGAAAGAGGCGCGCGCGGCGGCGGCGGCGGCGGCAGATACACAATAAAAAGCGCGGCTCTGACACCAAGTTACAAGTAAAGGGCAATACTAAGGCCAAAAGTGTGCGATCACAGTACACTGGAGACCGCCACACACCCCCCCTTTCTTTCCCCCCCGAGCTACGGGGGGAACGAGGGAAGGTGGCGACCCTTTGTACAGGGCCCACCGCTACACGGGGCACGGGGCAATAATGCGGGAGGGGCATCCACTAGAGGCTCACCATCAGCCTAAACCGCCTACCCTTTGGTGGGGGACTGCGGTGGAGCATGGCTCCATAAGCATGCATGGTGCTGCCTACCTTCACCCGACCAGCGCTGCCCAGGCTGGGAGGCACATCAAACGAAGGACGGGTGGGAATAGTCCAACAGGGCCGCAGGCTGTAATAGCCCCGCTCACCTGCGAGAGAGTGATAATTTCATGTCTTCGCAGTCGGCACTGCAGAGAAATCTGGGGATATGTGGGAGGCCCCTGGGTATTTGAGGGGCCGGGAGGAGCCTGTTTTACATGTCTCTGCAGTGCAGCGCCATCTGGCAGAGGATTACCCAAGTGTAAGTATTATATTTGGAGCAGGATGTACTGTATACTAAGAATACAATAGTTATACACAAAAAAAAAAAACGGAAGTCCCACACCTTCCAAATTCACCCACTGTAATGTATGGCACCACTGCTCAATTTATTATCACAAATAAATTTTATTTACAAAAATTATAAAAAATCTATACTCACTAAGGACTCATTAAAAAACACAAAAGACACATACAAAGTCAATAAGGAAGGAAGGAAAACAGGAGAAAAGGGGGGAGCCGGGTAGAACAAAAGAAATACAATTACCAATATCAAAAAGATCTTACATAGAGAACGACCACCAGCCCACCGCCCCCACGTCTACGCGTCGTTCTCTATGTAAGATCTTTTTGATATTGGTAATTGTATATCTTTTGTTCTACCTGGCTGGTCCTCACTGTTTGATTAGTATGCATATGGCAGTCTGTATAGAGTAGGAGGGTATTTTATGTTAGCACTTGCACTTTCATCATAGTTTATAATGTATTGAGATATTGATGTTTTCTTTTAAAACAAATTTGTTTATATGCACTGTAGCACTTTCACTTTTATCAGCCAGGTAGCATAATTAATGTATATTTGTAACGTATATTATCATTATGACCATTAATTAATACTGTACCATCTACCAGCCCCTCCCCCCTTCTCTCCTGTTTTCCTTCCTTCCTTATTGACTTTGTATGTCTTTTGTGTTTTTTAAAGTGGACCAACACCCTGAGGTGATCGGCCCGGGAATCTATAAGATTCCCGGGCCGATCACCTCACACACCGCGGGACATCCGAGATCGGGATGTCCTGCGGGGTATAAACCCCCCAAAACCCCCGAAAAACCTTACCTCTCCAGCCGCTGCTTCCACCGCCGCCGCCTCACTCGCGCTCCTCTAGACGTGCGCGTGCCTGCGCCGGCCGTCTCTGAATGGCCGGCGCGGGCGCGCACACGTCAAGAGTGACGCGCGGGAGGCGCCGACGGGCAAGCTGCTTGTCCGTCGCTGTCAATCAGCTTTTCCGTCGGCGCCGATTGGACGGCGCGGCCACGTGGGAGCGGGGAGAGGTGAGTTTTGGGGGCTTTCTGGGGGGGTTCACACAGCGGGGCACCCCCGATCGGGGTGCCCCGGGGAAGTGGACCAATACCCAGGAAAGTCAAAATCCTGGGTGTTGGTCCACTTTAATGAGTCCTTAGTGAGTATAGATTTTTAATAATTTTTGTAAATAAACATTTATTTGTGATAATAAATTGAGCAGTGGTGCCATACATTACAGTGGGTGGATTTGGAAGGTGTGAGACTTCCGTTTTTTTTTGTGTATAGCTGATAATATAAGAGAAAGACCTCTTGCGCTCTGAAGCTCATCACAATATCAGCTGACACAGGGGTAAGAAAAGTAAAAAAAAATATATATATATATATTTATTTTAATACAAAGTTAAGCAACTGACTGACCTCTCTCCTCTCAATTTCTTTCCTCTTCTCCTCCTCCCTTTGCCTCTCCAGTTCACGCTGTTTCTCCAGACGCATCTCCATTTCCAGCTGCCTCTTGCGCTCCTGTTCTTGCCGCTCTCGCTCTTTGCGCTCTTGTTCTTCTCGTGCTTTTTGTGCCTTGCGCTCAGCCTCCCTCTGCTGCTGCTCGAGGAGTACCAGACGCCTCTTCTCTAGCTCTTGGTTACCCCTTTCCATGTTGGCTTTCCTCTTTTCCTCAAATGACACTATGAAATGAGACCACAGTCAACATGATCAAGGTTAGCTCTAGCAAAGGGATTCCCAGCCAGTGGTAATAGTATCAGTGGTGGTACTTGAGCTCCCCACTGGTGGTACTCAAGCCCACTGGGGGTGAAAGTGGGGGGACATGAGGTACTGCAGACAAGCTAGTGTTGTGCTACGTAGCCAAGTCAACAAGCAGCAGGAGCGCAGCTTTGGGGCATCTTGGGATGACTGGCAGAACAGTGTAGGACATCCACCCTCCCAGGGAAGTCTGTATTAGTGGTGGTACTCTAGCAGCAGATATAAAGCCAGATGTAGAGGAAGCCCCACCACAAAATCTTACTTTAAAAGGTCCACTTTCAAAGGATTTTTTGTGCCAAAAGGAAATGCTCAGGGTGCTGAGCTGATATCCTATTTTAATTTTTCTATGTGTGTATTATGTAAGCAGTTTGCTATCTGTTGCTATTGGCATTGTACGCCAAGAAAAGAGGAGTCCTGTACACACAGAACACTGCTGCTATGGCCACTGCTGAGGTGAGGGAGCTCACTCAACCTTACACATGCCCAGAACCAGTGTTCTGTGCAACTATCTGCAATCTGTTGCTATTGGCAACGTACACAAATTCTATACTTGTAGATTGCCATTAGCAAGAGAGTGCAGATATGAAAACAGTTTTCACTATAATACACATTTGCTAACATTAAAACAATGTAAAAATCAGATAAGACATCATTTTGCCACACTTTCAAAAATTCAATCGAAACTGGACTTAATCGACAAATTAAAGAGACATTCCTTTAGGCTGCTTTCTGCTCTGGCTGGCTGTGAAAGGTTGCAGCTTTCATTTCTTCCTTGATAAGCCCTAGTAAACGCTCTTACTCCCGTCTACTGTGTCTCCTCATGCATGAATGAGTAATGCTCTGCTGCTGTTTGAACCTGAAGGTCTCAGAGAGATTACATTTACTGAGGGGAGTGTGTAGGACGTCTGAGCAGAAGAGAGCAAGCTCAATAGGGTTATTCAGGAAATGCAAAGTGCTGGTGAATGAAAGATGCTGCCCCTAAATGCCAGCATGAGCAGCAGCTGTGGCCTAGAGGTAAGGAAGCGATTCTGTGACCCCCCCAAAGCATGGGTTAAAGTGGAACAAGCGCTGCGTTCCCCGGGGGCATCCTGCATTGGGATGCCTCACTGTATGAAACCCCCCAGAAAGCCACAAACTCACCTCTCCCATGCCCTAACGGCACATGTGCACAGCCAATGAGAGTTGTTTGCTGTCTGCCTCGGCAAATGTCTCTCATTGACTTCAATGGCCAGCCTATGTGAATGGCTGGGGCAGGACCATGTGCACGTCACTGGGGATGCAACAGCATACACTCCCTATTTAGGACAACGAGAGTCATCTCCCGAATGGCAGGCTGGTCTTATTGGGCAAGAGCCCGCGCATGCGCCATTGGAGCATGCAAAGGTGAGTTTCTATGGGCAACCTAGGGGATTTCACAGAGCGAAGCATCCCGATTTGAGATGTCCCAGGGAAAAGCCAGTGGCCGGCCCTGGAGTCTTTTAGATTCCAACCTGGCCACTGGTGAGTTTTGCAGAGGAGTAGCTAGGCTTTCTGGGGCCTGCCGTACCCGGGGTATGTGCCCCCCTCCCCTAGCTACATCCCTGGGTTTTGTTTCGCTTTAAATGTGTGTTCAACCATACTTGAATGTCTGCTGGCGGGAGTGGGGAAGCTTAGACACAGGCGTGGTGCAGAGTATATGGCGAATGTGGGGCATGGGTAATTGTGATGCACCTAGGGTAATCTCTTAAAGAGGACTTACTCATTTATTTAGGCTTTGTTCACTTTACTTCAAATGTTCTGGGGAATATACCAATGCTTTGAACATAGGATAAATATATATTTTTTAAAAATAGAGACATGGACTGTCATATTTACAGGGTTAAAACCTGTGCTCAGGCTAATTGAAAGCATCACTAACCTTGGCACCTTGTGTGGGTTGCTGCCAGGATTCTGCTTCAGTACAGATTGTGTGCTGCGCCTGGCGCATGTTGACTGGCAGCACAGGGCACATAATGTGAGCACCACTGCGAGCGACCTATCCGCTGAATGCTCCAAAACTAGGCCAGCAGGACTATGAGGGATCAGGCCTTTTTATTTATTTATTTTTTTTTTAAGGTGGACCAAAACCCACCCTGGAGTCTTAAGGGCAGACATACCCCCCCCCCACGGCATCCAGATTTGGGATGCCCCGCTGTGTAAAACCCCCCAGGTTGCACAGTAATCTCCCCTTCTCCCTGATACAACAGCGCATGTGCGAGCAGCAGCTGCTCCCTACTTTTAACTTCGGCAGGACATGTGCCAGGCATTTGTGAATGGCCGGCGCGGGAACGCTTCCTGTTAGAGGGTAGCATGGATGCGGCCACCGGCGCACTCGGCTAGAGCAGACTCCCTGGACGAGTTAACGTCTGTGCAGTCGAGCACACTGATTGGACGGGAGGACTGTCCCTTTAAACAGGAATAAGGTAGGATATCCAGCAGTCTTGCTCATGTCACAGCAGCCTTTATAACAGGCCATAACCTTGATGTGCAATTTAACACACCAACGCTGGGGACTCACCGGCTGTCTTTTTTTGAGGCGGCTCCTCTTCCTGCATCCTTTGGTAGGTGGGCAGAGTTCCATTAATGGGGTCGGAGCTGCTGTAGAAACCAAACCAAAGACATTAAAACCGAATGTTATACATAAGGAAGGAACATCTTATCTCTAATATAGCCTCATACTCCATACTCCTAATACGGCCTCATAGTCCTTATCTCAAACACGTGGTTACACTCATTCATCAGTGGTCAGTCTGACAAGAGTGGATTGAAAGGTAACAATCTGCTATACTGGCTTCAGCAGGGTTTCCAGCGAGGGGACAGAGAGGAAAGGTTAGTATAGTTCTGAACAATCTGTCCCAACCACACTCTATTCTCACCTCTGCCTCTTAGGGTTGCAGGCGCTTCGGAGCTCAATGCAAGCCCAAAAGCATTAGGTACTTTTTCTTAGAATCTTATATTCAGACACTTATTGATCTGTTCACTCTGAAACAAGTGGATGTTATAAAGACTGGCCGCTCGATGGCACCCCTATAATATACATGTATTATGGACATACACACCATTATGCTATAGCAGGGGTTCCCAACAGGTGGTACTCGAGGTCCTCTCAGGCTGTAGACTTACCTGTACCCAAACCTGATCTGCCGCCATCCAGACTATGCTCCTCCCCTATCCTTTGAAGGTCTAATACAATTATGTGCCATGTTGTGCCTCTAACTTAGCAGCAGGCAGTGCCCCCTCCCCATGACTGAGCCCAATATGGGGGCTTGCACCACTAACAATGGTCCTGACCAAACTGCAGAGTACAGGATGGCTGGGATAAAAGCACCCCCAATGGCCTTGGTGCATATATTATAGGGGCAACTCCCACACAAAAGTTAGGAGTCAGTACGGCATGGAGCAGTAATGCAGCAAGGCATGTTCTACCATTTGGTCATCATACTTAGTAGTTTTGCCATAGTTTTGTCAGCATGGCCCAACAAGATTGGCGAGTAAATGGCCGGCTTGTTGTCTGTATAGAAGACCACCGGGGAATCCAGGCAAAACTAATTAAATTAAATCCTCATGGCATAGCTTTGCCCAACATTTACCCAATATTTCATACTGCATCTATTATTGTGTAAATCAGGGGTCACCAACTTTTTTACCTGGGGAGCAACATTTATTACCATGAGACGGGCTTGAGCCACACATTACCTCATAACCCCATAAAATATCTGCTGCTATAGAAGCGGAAACCCTTATCTCCATACGTTTAAATAGATGTGGTTGGTTTGCCTGCAGCTTCTAGCACAACACTCAATGGGGGTCCGAGAATTGTGCCAGTGGAAACTGCAAATACAGGTAAGCTGCCATGCCCAACACATTAATCCCAGACAGGCTGCGAGCCACAGGTTGGGGACCAGTGGTGTAGATACAGCTCCAAGCTTCAAATACAGGACAAGATGTACTTTAATATTCTTTGTTTAAGATAAAGCTACCATTCTAGCATTTCCGGAGCTGGTGATCCGGCACACACACGCTACACAAAGAAGGAAATGTAAATCAATTAAATAAAATAGCTAGGAATTAGTACCTACCTGACCTTTCTCATAAACCCTGTGCAGCCCATGTCGCCCGGGTGTGCTGCCTGCCTATGCTGGAAATTCCATGTCCTGACCCTGCAGAGCAGCAGCAAGCAAAGGCTACAGAGACATTGTGTGCTTATCAGGGCTGTGTCTTGTGCTGGGTTCCGTTGCTGGAACTGTGCACTGCAGATAAACCCTGTCCCTGCAGATCAAGAATATGCTATTTATGGCTGGGTACCATGGCACAGGCACCACAGCCACTTCTGGTCTGCACACTGCATTTCATGGAAGACATGGGAATCCCATGCTTTACTACTCTTTTCTTATTCCTCTCTTTATTCCACTCTCTCTACCCCTGTTGTTTATCCTATGTCCCACATGTCCTCCCCCTTCTTTTACTGCCCCCTAAAAAATGAGCATTTGACAACACACTTCCTTTCTTATCTTTGTCCCCCTGCCCCCTTTTTTGCTTCTAATTTTTCTATCTCTCTCTAACAAACCATGGCAGAGATTCTTTTTTGTAATGCAATTCAACAAAAAATGATAGAAATATATATATATATATATATATATATATATATATATATATATATATATACACACACATACATACATACACATACAGGTCCATAAATATTTGGACTGGACAAATTCTGCTCTGTTTACCGGTTTACTGAAACAAGGTTTAGGAGTTTGAGCTCCTTAAAGTAGACCAAAATCAAGGATTTTGACTATCCTGGGTTTTGGTTCCCTCCCCCGGGGCACCCTGTTGTCTGAAACCCCCCAGATCGCCCAGTGCAACTCCCCTCTTCCTGTTCCTACAGCGCATGCGCGGGCGTTGGTCCAATCAGCGCGCTCGAAGCTGCTGATTTCACATCATCTAAGGCCAGCGGCTCTGAGTGCGCTGCTAGCCACTCACAAATGCGCGGGCACTCGCACTGCTAGAAGGATAGCGGGGATGCGGCCACGGCTCACACATGCGTTGTTGGACCAGGAAGCAAGGTAAGTGAATGGGGCGACCTGGGGGGGTTTCACACAGCAGGCATCCCGATTTTGGATGCCCCAGAGGAAGGGAATCTTGAAGATCTTGCTGGGTTTTGGTCAACGTTCACATGTGCCACCCTAGGGCACTAAAAATAATTGGACAATTGACTCAAATGCTGTTTAATGGGCAGGTGCGGGCTATTCCTTCCATATGCCTGGAGTAAATTGGATGTGTGGTGCCTGCATTTGAAATATTTTGATGTGAGCGACCGATTGCTGTCCCATTATCTCTGGCTACATATTGCACTGTCCTAAACTACAATCCGTTTTCAAAAAGATCCTATAGTTCCTAAGTTACTTTAAACGTATTAGAACAATGTTGATTAATAGAAAAAATGACACAGTGGGTGTGGCAACAGCAATGTGATATAAGCTGTGACACACTGTGATGAGTGTGAGAGGAGAGGGGAGAGAGGAGGGTGGGGTTTCAGAGATGTAGAGAGAGGCAGCCAATCAGGACATCTGGAGCGGGAGTGGGGGGTGTTTCCTATCTTGGTCCCCAGAAGGTTGATTGATGCACCAGGTCAGCAGGGTGGAGACTGAAAGCTGAATGAGGAAGTGATTTTTTTTCACTAAAGAGACAGACAGAGGAGGAAGCAGAATCCTGAAGCCAATTAGACTTGACGCAGTCATTGCTAACAAAGGACTTTCAATCAATTCATATTTTTTATTATAAATGAACATTTTATTTACATTTAATTTTTCCAATTACGTGAGCCCTTGAAATTAAGGGCTTGTGTTTAAAAATGCTTTAGTCCCTCACATTTGTATACAATCATTTTCAACCCACTGAATGAAAGCTCAAAGTCTGAACTTCAACTGCATCTGAATTGTTTTGTTCAAAATTCATTGTGGTAATGTACAGAGCCAAAATGAGAAAAATGCTGTAAAAATCACATCTTGAGGATATAAAGATGAGAAAATATGTAAATATAAGCTAGCAGTTTTTTCGAACTTATTCCAGACATAAAAGTTGGCAGATGCATCCCCCCACCTCTTTACTGATCCCTATGCAAAGTGATTGGGTACAAGGCTCTACAGACTGAAGCCATTAGCTGGGTGCCTGAGGGCTTTTGTTGATTATAACCCATACTGCATAAACCAGACCTACACAGAAAGTTTAGCTCACGGGGGTATATGGCCCTCCAACACACCCCAATACGGATGGGCCCCTGTCCAAAGAGGGGCCAAAAACCACAGCTCACAACACGATGGCTAGCATCTTTAATAGGAGGCACTGCCTTGTGCAGTGTGTGCGGCAGCTCCTAACCACACCTGGCCCCAATGGACAAAGACCCAACCTGGGGGTAAAAACTATTTTAAAGAAAGGAAAGTTTAATTGGGTCCCAGACAACAAATATTAAGTTGGGTCTAGCCTCAATCAGCCCATCCATTTCCTATGAATTGGTCAAAATGGCTGTGCTGCGTGAAAGCAGAAAAATATACTAAATAAGTATCCTGCATTCACCTGGCAAATTAAATTTTCTGACCCAGGATTGATGCCCAATATGCATTAAAGGCAAAGTCCAGGATAAACATCTATACTCTCCTTTTGCCCCCTGCATCTCTTCTGTTCAGCTCCAGTGTCTTACTTTCCTATCACAGAGATCAAGCATGCCATACAGGGCCGGTCTCCATTTTCCCCCTCATCTAAGAAGGAAATCTACCCCTCCATGCACCCATTCTATTAATTGCAATGGCAAGACATGCCGAGGCAGCACAGCCACTCAATGCAATGAATAGAGTGGGCATGCAGAGGGGCAGAATTCTGAGTTGGGGGGAGACGGAGAATGGAGACCAGCATTGCAAA
Source organism: Gastrophryne carolinensis (assembly GCA_027917425.1). NCBI lineage: Eukaryota > Metazoa > Chordata > Amphibia > Anura > Microhylidae > Gastrophryne > Gastrophryne carolinensis. The sequence goes on along the minus strand of CM051237.1, from coordinate 76,681,051 downwards.
ACTCTGGACTTAGTGTCTGGCCAGCATAATGTCTAACCTTCCTCAGAGGTAGAATAGTGTGGGTCCATTCTAGCTCTGCTTATAAAAGAATACTTCCTTTTGTTAGTTAAAAGGACATGCCAGGCAAAGGCTTTCTGCTATCCCCATGCTGGCTGTCAGGAGCTGCATCATTCATCCAGCTTTTATTCACCCTGCTTTGTAATATTCAGTCATTCCCAGGACCTTCCCAGCAGCAGATGAACGTGAGTGAGTAGTCCATTCCTTTCGGGGACCCTGACAAATGAGTAAACAGAAGAGAGCACGTCCTACGGGGAATGCAAAGTGCTGAAAGTAGAAAGTAGGCTAATTTAACCCTTTCGCTGGGATGTCCCTTTAACATAATTAAAAGAAACGAGGCAAGAACTTAACATACCGATATGCAGGGGGAATGAGATCCGGTGGTAGGGTCAGAGGGAGCGGTTGGCCAGCTTTTGCCATGTCAATTAAATGCATGGCCAGCACATACTCATCTGCTTTCAGCTTCCCATCTCTGTCAATATCAGCAAGAGACCTGCCAGAAGACAAGACAATAACTGTTTATGCAATGTTACAGCACAAAATGTAAATATTAAAGCACACTTAAAGTAGACTCCAAGAGGAAGCCTGTTTCACCACCCCTCCAGGAAGCCTGTACTACATGCTTTTCTCCTTTACAACCTGACTAGGAGCAATGTCAGCTGCACGTTTCTGCATTCTGTTTTATCAGAAGCTGACACCAGAATATCTGATGTCAAGTTTTTTAATAGCCTTAAACCTGTAATTGTTTTAAATAATGCTTATTAGTTTATATAAGTCCCCCCCCCCTCCACACCCCCCAGAAGTCCTATTAAACCCGGCCGACCGGCTGGCACAGTTGGAAAAGAAAGGTAGCGGCCATATTGGAGCTTCCTCACCCAGCATCTCAGCCATGCTGCTGTATGGATTCAACTGACATAAGGGACAATGCCCAGTAACAGGAAGCCCAGCAGCACTTCCTATTTGCAGGTGGTCTGCAAATGCATGAACTGCCATTTTGTTTCTAAAATTTACTACAGCAGGAGTTAGAAAAATTCTGTGAAACTCACCTGTAGAATTGTTTTTGTATACATCCAGTCCAGGCCATCCCAGAAATAATGACAGTTGGGTTATCCACCAAGGGGTGGCGCCAGTTACTACAAGGATAGAGCTGTAACACCCCCCGGCCTCCTATAAAAAGGAGCTGTCTCCATAGAGTTCCCAGAATGTCAAAAAGCAGTAAATGAGACAGGCCGGGAGGTCAAGAAACCATGTCAACTGACATAGCTTTAGCATGTACTCTCTCACAAAGAACTAAGGACAATTGTCCAAAAAGATAATCACCAGAATAGGCAAACAAGGTAATAAACCAAGGGCGGGGTGGGACGGCCTGGACTGGATGTATACAAAAAACAATTCTACAGGTGAGTTTCACAGAATTGTATTTTTCTCTACATCCAGTCCAGGCCGTCCCAGAAATAATGACAGTTGGGACATCCAAAAGCAGTGTCCCCTAGGGTGGGATCCCCAGTGCGGAACAGCATGTAGTTTATTACACTACCACAAGAAGCACCTTCGGCCAAAGCAGCCTCAGCTGAGACCCTATCATCAACCTCGTAAAAACTTTGTAAAGGTATGACACGAAGACCAGATATCAGCCTTACCAACTTGTTCAACAGAGGCCTGGTGTTGAAAAGCCCAGAAAGCACCAAAAGCTCTAGCAGAATGTGCTGTAACACGAAAAGGGGAATCCTTCCCCTTGGCAGAGGAAGTTTGCCCCACAGCCTGTCTAAGCAACTTGCTGAAAGAGGACTTGGCCAGAGGCAAACCCTTCCTGGAACCTTCAGTGAAAACAAGAGTGAATCCGACATCTGAAGGATTCAATCGCAACCAGGTAGTACCTACTGGCTCTGACCACATCCAAGTATGGAGGGTCCTTTCCTTAGAAAAAAATGGTTCCAGACCCAGGGAATACAAAATAACTTCCTCATTAAGATGAAAGGGAGAGAACGACCTTAGGCAAAAAAAAAGGTTTAAAGCGAAAACCCACCTTATCCTTATGTCACTCACAATAAGGAGGCTTCATACAAAGGCTGGCCAGTTCTGACACACGGCGCACCGAGGTGATAGCCACCAAAAAGGCCACCTTCCTGGTCAAGAAAGAAAATGCAGCTTCGCACAAGGGCTCAAAGAGGGGACCCTGTAAAGCAGAAGCACCAAAATCTAATCCCACACCGGTAACACAGGTTTACGCGGTGGACATACATGGGTGACTCCTTGGAAAAAAGACCTGAGCAATCCATGAATAACAAGGATCCTTGGAAAGGATGGCCAAGGCCGAGACCTGGCCCTAGAGTGTGCCCAGCTGTAGACCCAAGTCTAAGCCGTGCTGTAAAAAATGCGACAAGGAACTCTTGGATTCACCAAGAATGTAGGTATGCAAACTCTATAGCAACCCATGGAAGAAGACTTCTTCCATGCCTGAAGCACAGTCTGAACAACCTTATCCGACCACTCCTTCCCCATGAGAATAGAGATATCAAGCCAGGCCGACAAGCCAGCGCCTGTAAATGGGGTGCCGTAGCGACCCCAATGTGAGAAAAACCAGGGTATGATGTAGCGAACCAATGACATCTGAACTATGTCTGCAACCAACTCCATCTCGGCCAACGAGGAGCCACTAGGAAGGTTGGTACCCCTTCCTGGGCTAACTTGCGCAGCACTCTGCCCAGGAGTGGAAACGGAAGGAATGCATAAAGAAAATTGAACTCCGTCCAAGGAATCGCCAGAGTGTCAGTGGCAATGACCAGAAGATCTCTTGAGAGGGAGACGAACTTTGGAAGCTTGTGATTGTGTCTGGACGCAAAAGATCCACGTCCAGCTGACCCCAGCTGAGGCACAGAGCCTGAAAGGTCTCGCTGCTGAGGGTCATCTCCCAGGCGCAAGGAACTCCCGCTCAGGGAGTCAGCCTCCTGGTTCTCTACCTTGGGGAAGTAACTGCCGAGATGCAGGAATCATCCTCCTCTGCCCAAGTCAGGGTCTGAGGCACCTACTGGAGGACTCGCTTGCTCCTAGTCCCGCCCTGGTGATTTGATGTAGGAGACCGAGCGGATCTGGATCGCACGACCCCTGAGATGGGGGATCAAGTGAAGAAGCACCAAACAGATCGCGCTCAGCTCCAGGAGATAGATGGGTAAGTGGGCCTCCTGCGGCCCCCCCTGAACATCAATGTTGCCAAAAACCTTCCCTAGCCGGTCAAACTGGCGTCCGTGGTGACAACCCCCAAACGGGGAGTCAGAAGGGACTAGCCCACCGACAGAAATCTGGGGTCCACCACCACCTCAAAGGAAGAGGTCTCATGTGGAACTGAGCGAAGGGCACTGCCTCGAAGCAGGACACCATTAGGCCCACCAGTAGCATCCCCAGACGGATCAATGGCCGCTGACAAGACAGTAATACCTGCGCCTGCATCTGGAGGACCGCCACCTTCGGCTGGGCAGGAATACCTTTACCTGAGAGGTGTCCAACGTCATGTCCAGAAAAGACCCCACCCTTGAGGGAGCGATAGAAGATCTGGGTAATGGACTACCCATCCGAAATCCTCAAGAGTGGATAACACCATCCAGGTGTCGTTCTAGGCCTGCTGAAGGGACTGAGCTACATCAGCATCGTCCAGATAAAGAAGGACCCCAATGTCCCGGATCCTCAGGATAGCCAAGTTGCCCACCAGCACCCTGGTGAACACACGGGAGGCTGAAGCTATCCCAATGGCAGTGCCACAAACTGGTAATGCCGATCCACCAGCGCAACCTCAGAAACTTCTGATGGCCCAAAAGGAGCTTGCATTGGCCGGGAAACGAACCCGGGCCTCCCTCGTGGCAGGCGAGAATTCTACCACTGAACCACCAATGCTGTACTTGAAAAATCGGAGTGTGGAGAAGAGCTCCTTGATATCCACCGTGGTCATGAAGCCGCCGGCCAAAGCAAGCTCACTGCGGACCATAAGGTCTCTATGCGAATATGTCCGACTCTGACAAACCTGTTGAGACCCCACCGGTCCAGGATAGTACTCAGCGCCCGTCATTTTTGGCACCGTGACAGATTGGAGTAGATCCCTGGACTCCGTTCCTGGCGAGACAAGGGACAAATCACACCTGATAACAGAAGACGTGGAACGGCCACACCTAGGCCCTGCGCCGTCAACATGTTCTGGGAATCAGTGACCGAAGAAAAACTTGAAGGCAGCCAAACTGCCAGCTCTATTTAGCACCCAGATGAACCGCCTCCTGAATCCACCGATCCGAGACATGCTGTCTCCTGATGTGAGCAAGGGCAGAACCGTCCCCCCACCCAGGTGGGTGAGGGCTTCCCCTCATGTGGGAGAAGGCTAGGCAGGAGGTTTGGATTTAGCTCCCCAGGAGGAAGTGGGTCGGCCTCGAGACCTACCTCGACCCCAGGAAAATCTGCGGCCACCAGAAATGAAGAGCCTCTTCCTCCTCCAAGGAGCCATAGGCAGATGAATGCCGAAAGGACCGCGCCGGCACTGTCGCTGAGGAAGCCTTCTATTCTGGGCTAGAAGGTCCAGCAGCTCCCCGAATAAACCAAGCCCCGGAGAGGGGATACTGGTGAGAGACTTACTGGCCGCAGAGACAGCCGACCACTGCCGAAGCCAGAGCGAGCGGCGAAGTGCACCAAGCAGGGCCGAAACTCTGGCGCCAAGCCGGACACAATCGTCCATAGCCAAGACTACAAAGTAATAAAATCCACACAGGCTTTGGAGGTATTTATACTCCTCCGTCCGCTTACAACACTAGGCCATACCGACAAGGTGACCCACTTTCTTCCTGATGGCTAAGGAGACAATGGCCGTGGTACAGACAGGGCGAAGCCCAGTACCCACAAGGTGAAGGCATGACAGCCAGCTGATCAATACGCCCGGCAGCTGGATCGCGCAGGAAGCAGTATTGAGTGACGGCAAAACCGAAGTGTTGGATAGCCCCGACACAGGGGAATCCGCATCGGGGGGACGGGATCAGAGGAGACCCAGACCCAGAACCATAGTGGAAGAATGGTCTGCTCAGGGAGGACGACCTCTCACAGGTTGGAATAAATCACCCTGCTTCCTCTTAGCCATTTTAGAAGACACAACATGTAACATCTGAACCCAGCAACAGCCCGCCCCCCTGAAAGGGCGCGAGACAGGCGCCCGCCCCTCATCCTCCTCAGCCCCGCAGAGCCGCAAAATGGCGGAGGTCCCCGCCGAGAGAAGGCAGTACAGCCCTCGGCGGGACCCCCATGCAGAGGACGGCTCGTCCCCCCGCCCGGAACGTCGGCAGCCGTAGGGGCGTAGCCCCCTGCCAGGGCGCCGGCAGCCCCCCTCCTTCACAGCGGAACGAGCTCCCTGGAAGAGGGAGAGGAGCAGGAGATGAGTGCCGAAGGAGCGAGGGAGGTAAGTAGCCGAGTGAACACAAAGCACAAAAAATACCATTTTGTGAGTACTCACCTTTAAAACGGATATTATAAGTGTGACATACACTCCGCTTCAACTCTTCATGACATTTGGGTTATTCTCCAGTAGAGGGCGAACTTCTGCAGAGATGAATGCAAAAAAGGAGCTCCTCCCAGTTCATAAATACCTGGGACCTCCCACCAATTCCCCAGTGTAAGATAGCAGTAAGGGGACCAGGAAGAACCAAATATAACAATACTAACAACCAAGAAACAATGGTTCACCATATAAAGGATCCGGAAAACCCAAAAAAGGGTGGGTGAAGCGGAGTGTATGTCACACTTATAATATCCGTTTTAAATGTGAGTGCTCACAAAACTGTATTATTCCAAGTGTGACAACTTCACTTGACAAGTGTGACAACTCTTCATGACATTTGGGACATCCAATAGCAGTGTCCGTCATGGGTGGGAACCATAAACAGTAAAGAATGCACCAACTTAAACCACTGCAGCTTGCAGAACCTTGCGGCCAAAAACGGCATCCGCTGAAGCCCGCACATCAACCTTGTAAAACTTGGAAAAAGTATGAACGGAAGACCAAGTAGCAGCCTTACAAACTTGTTCAACAGAAGCCTGGTGCTGAAAAGCCCAGGACGCACCAACAGCACGAGTAGAATGCGCAGTGACCCTAAAAGGGGGAGTCCTCCCCTTAGCAGAATAGGCCTCAACAATGGCCTGACGAATCCATTTGCTAATGGTAGACTTGGCGGGCGCCAAACCTTTCCCGGGCCCACAGGGCACCACGAAAAAGGCATCCGTCTTGTGGAAAGAAGAAGTAGTCAAATAGTACTTAACACAGCGAACCACATCCAAATTGTGCAAAACCCTCTCCTTGTCATTGCTAGGCTTAGGACACAAGGAAGGGAGAACAATATCCTGATTGAGATGGAAAGCAGAAACCACCTTAGAAGGGAAATCTGGTTTAAAGCGAAAGACCACCTTGTCCTGGTGTCTTTCAAAGTAAGGGGCCTGAATCGACAGAGCCGCCAACTCAGAGACACCCTGAACAGAGGTAATAGCCACCAAGAAGGCAACCTTTTGAGTGAAAACAGAAAGAGCAATATCCTGTAATGGCTCAAAAGGAGGACCCTGGAGAGCCGAAAGAACCAAATTCAAATCCCAAACAGGAACCATAGCCTTCAGAGGAGGTCGAACATGAGTGACCCCCTGGAAAAAAGTCTTAACCAGCGGGTGTAAGGCAAAAGATCTTTGGAAGAAAACAGACAGAGCAGAGACCTGCCCTTTCAAGGTACTAAGCTGGAACCCAAGATCCAGACCGTGCTGAAGAAACTCCAAAATCCTAGGGAACGAAAACACCCTGCAAGGCAAGGCCCTAGCCTCACACCAGTCAATATAGGACCGCCAAGTCCTATAGTAAACGCCAGAAAAGGACCGTTTCCTAGCTCTAATCAAGGTCTGAACAACAGCCTCAAACCTTCCTCCTTCAGAATGAAGGTTTCAGCAGCCAAGCCGTCAAAGCAAGCGTTGGTAAATTGGGATAAAGTAGTTGACCCTGAGATAACAGATCCGGAAACATGGGAAGCCGGTACAACGTCTGCGTACCAAACCCTTCTTGGCCACCTTGAAGCCACCAGAATTGCTGGTGCCACTTCCAGAGCCAGTTTGCAAACTACCTTGCCCAGCATGGAGAAGGGAGGAAACAGGTACAGAAACCCCAGATCCTTCCAAGCAAGGGACAAGGCATCCACTGCCAGAGCTAGAGGATCCTGAGATAGAGACACAAAGGCCGGGAGTTTGTGATTGTGCCGTGAGGCAAAGAGATCCACCTCCGGAGTCCCCCCTTTGCGGCAAAGAGACCGAAAACCCCCGGGGTTGAGAGACCACTCTCCTTGGCAAGAGAACCCCCTGCTCAGGGAGTCAGCCTCCGTGTTCTGCACTCCCGGAATGTAGATTGCCGAAATGCAAGGAACATTGTTCTCAGCCCAATGCAGGATCAGAGAGACTTCCCTGAGGGCACTCCTGCTGAGAGTCCCTCCTTGGTGATTGATGTAGGCTACCGCCGTCCGGTCGTCTGGACGAATCTGAACCGGAAGACCCTGTAAGTGCGACGTCAGCCGTGACAGGACAAGCCGGATGGCTCTGAGCTCTAAGACATTGATGGGGTTGTGAGCCTCCTGAGGACTCCACACCCCGCTGAACTGATGACTTTTCCAGAAACCTCCCCTGCCCGACAGGCTGGCATCCATGGTAACCGTCTCCCAGCGAGGAACCAGAAAGGATCTGCCGCGCAACAGGTTGCTCGACTCCAGCCACACCACCAAAGGGACTGCCGAACCCTGGGAGACGTCTGGAACGGTTGATCCAATGACAGCGGACACCTGTCCCAATGCGTCAATAGATGAAGTTGAAGAGATCTCATGTGAAACTGCGCAAACGGGACCGCCTCGAAGGAGGCCACCATCAATCCCATCAGTTTCATCCCCTGCCGGATAGAGGGGCAAGGATTGGCCAGAAGAAGGCGGATCAGATCCTGAATCCCCTGCACCTTGGTCTGGGGTAGAAACACTCTGGCCTGAATGGTATCCAGATTCATGCCCAGGAATGAAATCACCCGTGATGGCGAGAGAGAGGACTTGGGGCGGTTGATCACCCACCTGAACCTCTCCAGGGTCGACACCACCTGGTGGGTGTCCAGCTCCGCCTGACGGAGGGAAGAAGCTGAAATCAATAGGTCGTCCAGATACGGCACAATGTGAATTCCCAGAACCTTGGTGAAGACCCTCGGCACCGAGGTCAACCCGAAGGGAAGGGCTACAAACTGAAAATGTTGATCGTCCACCGCAAACCTGAGGAATCTCTGATGCGCTGGAAAAATTGGAACATGCAAATACGCATCCTTGATGTCTATGGATGTCATGAAATCCCCTTGACGAATGGAATTGATGGCCGAGCGCAGAGTCTCCATGCGGAACTTCTTGGTTCTGATGAATCTGTTGAGGACCTTGAGGTCCAGAATGGGACTTACAGAACCTTCTTTCTTGGGGACCGTGAAAAGATTGGAGTAGAAACCCCTGCCTCTCTCCGACGGAGGCACCGGGCATACAACTCCCATGTCCAGAAGGTTTTTTACTGCTAACAGGAGCCCCTGTGCAGCCTGAGGGTCCAAGGGCACCCGAGACCTTAAAAATCTTGGAGGAGGCCAGTACTCGAGCTCCAGTTTGTACCTGGAGGAGACCACTTCCAAGATCCAATTGTCTGTGACCTCCCAGGCACAGACCTGGAAGAAGAGCCGCAGCCGTCCCCCCACCCGTGCGGGTGAGGGCGCCCCTTCATTGCTGAGCTGGTTTACCCGCAGGCTTGGGCTTGGAACCCAAGGTAGAAGCGGGACGGGCCCGACCTCTGCCCCTGTTTCAGGAAGAGCCTCTGACACCCGAGAAGGCCAAACCTCTGCCACCTCAAAAGGAAGGATTGAAAGAGCCTGCCCCCCGAAAGGGACGGTGCTGTTTCCTCCGCTGAGGTAACTTACCTCCCTTTGCCACAGCATCCAACTTGTCTCCAAACAGCCGCGCACCCAAGAAGGGAAGAGCTGTGAGCGATTTCTTGGCCGCAAAGTCCGCCGTCCACTGACGGAGCCATACCGATCGGTGCATGGCCACCAATAAGGCTGAAATCCTACTACACATAACAATAGTGTCTTCCATAGCAGCCAAGACAAAATCCATGAACAATTCAAATCTTTTAAGTGTAGTGAACTCAGCGTCATTTAACCAGTCCCTAATCAGAGACCTAGCACCCACCGACACTAGCGCAGATGCACAAACAGGCCGCAAGGCCGAACCAACACTGGCAAAGGCATGGCATGCCATCTGATCAAGGCGCCTATCCTCACCATCCTTTAGGGAAGTGGCGTCTGGGGTGTGAAGCACGGAGGAGTTGGTCAACCCCAAAACTGGCGCATCGACCTCGGGAGGAGAAGCCCAGCGATTAACCGCTTCCACCGGGAAAGGATACTTCTTATCGCATCCCTGAGGAACACCCGGAAGCCGACTAGGTTTCTCCCATTCCCTAAGGATCAGTACATCAAAATGACCCTGGGTAGGGAACTCCAAACGAGGCTTGTGGGCCCCAAAAAAATCCCCCTTCTTGAGAGGGGGCGCCTCAGGTGGCGCAATATCCAAAACCTAAAAATCCAAAAAGAGATGTGACAACACCGTGGCCGTGTCAACAGCATCCCCCAGCGCCTGCCCAACATCAGCCTCGCCAAACTGTACATCGTCAGCCTCTGACTCCTCATACAATTCCCCCTCCTCTAACGGGGAATAATTCGACATATCAAATAAATCATCATCAATATCCCAAGTCGCCTGGACCAACGACATATGTCTCTTTTTAGCCTGGGCCTTCTTGCCCACCGCGCTAACCATAAATTTCTCGATGCTGGCCAACCTAGCGCAAACATCGGAATGCGACTCCCCGCTGGCACCACTGTCACTTGGGGTACAGATAAGGCGGGGAGGGGAAGGCGATGAAGCGGGGGGGCGACCCAGAAGGCTGGGCACCCGACTGCCGCGATATGGCCTTTTGTGCACATGGTATACAAATAAGCACATTCTCACCCGTAAAGGATGCCCCACAACCCACACGTGGCCGGGATTGTCCCAGAGGGAGCCCGAGCCCGGTATCTTGCGGAGCCTCCATAAGGTGATTCTTGTGGTCAGTCGCAAGACCGCAGGGAATTTAAGCAATAAGCAACCCAGGATGCCCCTTAAAAGTCCCAGTGGGAGGATTTGTGGTGATCTATTTTAAGACTAGGGACCCCAGGACCAGGAGTATCCCCTTATATGCACATGTACACGATGCAATCTGTAACACACAATGAAGTCATCGTAAGTCACAATCGCCTCAAAATATATATATATTACACATACCACCATATAATACCTATATACACACATGCAAGAAAAAAAGGAGGCCCCCCTGCTAGAGAGGGGCCCGCGCATAATCTAAAGAAGTGGCCAACAGGCCCTTACCGGCCAGGGGCACGCCGGATCAGCCACAGCAGCACCAAGATGGCCCCTGGAGAAGAGCCTCATGAGAAGAGGAGGAAGTGGCCTGGTGAGCGCGCGTTCTGCGCTGGCCCGCCCCCCTCCCAGCAACGTGGATCCCACCCCCGGGCTGGCCCGCAGCAACTCGCCAAACGAGGGGGCGGGGCTGCCGCGGCTGCGCCGAGAGCCCGGCCCCCTCCCCGAACAAGGCCTGAGGGGGTGAAGCTCCCCAGGCTGAATGAAGGAGGCCAGTACAGATACGGCCCCATGTACAAGGCCTGCCAGCACCACACAAGTGAAAACACTCACACACACACACTGTCACACACACATAAGACCGAGTATGAAGGCCAGCCAGCCAGCCAGTCCCCCCCCCCCCCCCAGAGGGAAGTAAGGGACCCGGAAGGGGGGAATCCCAGCCAGAATCTGGCCATAGGAATGACAGGGCATCCCACACCGGGATCACCAAACCCGGGCAACCGCCTACCCCTTGTAATGGGGTCTCACGGTGGAGCACAGCACCTTGCACACTCATAAGGTGCTACCTACCCTCTCCAGGACCCGCAGCCAAGGCTGGGAGGCTCAAATAGGGATAATTTAGGAAAGGTCCTGGCAGCAATAGGGGCAAAAAATGGCCGGGCGCGAGCCCGGCATACCTGCAAGTAAGAGAAGTCCTCATCTTCTGTCTTACTCGCCTTCCTGCAGAGAAGAAACTGGGGAATTGGTGGGAGGTCCCGGGTATTTATGGACTGGGACGAGCTCCTTTTTTGCATTCATCTCTGCAGAAGTTCGCCCTCTACTGGAGAATAACCCAAATGTCATGAAGAGTTGAAGCGGAGTGTATGTCACACTTGGAATACAATAAAGCTTGTGGGATAAGAGCATAAGGGCTCCCTGAGGTGGTTCCTCCCCCCCCCCCAATAGGCTCACCATTGCCTATGGCCGGCTACCCTTTGGGTGAGGGTCTGCGGCCCAGAGCCTAGCTCTGTGAACGCCTGACCCTCTGCGTTCTCCCTACCTTAACCCGTTCCGTAGCCGAGGCTGGGAGGCAGAATGGGTCCGCGGCAAAGGGTGGGAATAGGGATGCAGTGGCTGACAGGCTTAGGATGCCTCGCCTGCACAATCCTGAGAGAGTAGATACAGACGATACTCGCAGTGGAACTGCAAGAAGAATTCTGGGAACTCTATGGAGACAGCTCCTTTTATAGGAGGCCGGAGGGTGTTACAGCTCTATCCTTGCAGTAACTGGCACCACCTGGTGGCGGATAACCCAACTGTCATTATTTCTGGGACAGCCTGGACTGGATGTAGAGAAAATGACCCTGTAGTCTCTAAGTTATTTATAAAAGTATTAGAGCATTGGAGATGCAGAGAAAAAATGAGGAGAAACTGTGGGTGTGGCAACAGCGATGTGATGTACGCACACTGTGTGCTTTACATAAATCATAGTACAAAAATAAGTGTATTCTTGTGCCTAGGTATTAGGCAGCAGATAAAGTGATCTGAAAAAGGGAGTGAGAGATGCTGCAGGCTAAGAGTGTTTCCAGCCTGCCGGTACATAGTGTGATCAGAGAGGAGGGTAGGGTTTCATAGCTGCAGAGAGAGGAAGCCAATCTGGATGTCTGGGGAGGGAGTAGGGGTGTTTCCGTTTGCAGTCCACTGAAGGTTCATTGAAGGATCGGGTCAGTGGGGTGGGGACTGAAAGCTGAATGAGGAGGGGATTTCTTCACTAAGTAGAGCGACATAGCAGGAAGGAGAGCGCTGGAGGGACTTAATGTAAGATAAGCTACTGATATTTATTTTTTAACTTTTGACTTGCCAATTACTTTCATTTATAGGCATGTTAGAATAATCTGGGCGACGAATAATATTGTATCTGCACCAATGCATCGTTCAGCTCTAATTCTCCCATCTTCTTAGTTTTTCTGGGAAACCCAACCTGGTAATAAACCGTCATCTTTGGCAACCTTGGACGGGGAGGAAAAACACCCTCACAGTACTGAAGGTGGCTAAACCTAGAGTGTTTTACTGCTGTAATCAGTTCTGCCTTTTGCTTGTCTTTTTCCCTCTGGGGAAGGGGACCAAGAAAGAGAAATCCAGGCTTCAGAGTACAGTTAAAGCGGTCTCATGCCCCTTTTCTACATAATGGGCATGCGGCCACTTTGTGAGCGGGGTAGAATCCAGATTGCTGGGGCCCCTCCCTGCACATAAACCTGAGAAATGTGGCCCCACAATTGGTCGCCGGTGGGCTGGCGTCGGCCAATCTCAGAATCCGCATGGATCGAGGTTCAGGTAAGGATTGTGGGGGGATTTGGGGGTTTATGCGAGGGGGGGTTTCAGCAATCTGGATGTCCCCCAAGCCTTTCACGATGCGGCCCCAACCCCATCATGTAGAACATGGGTGTAGGACTGCTTTAAAGTGGACCTCCAAAATTTTCACTATCCTGGTGATACGTTCTTGTCTCAATTGGGGATGCCACCCTGTTTGAAGCCCCCCTAATCGCCAACTTAAGTCGCCTTTCTGCTCTCGTCCAATCAGTGCTTTATACCGGGCATACTAATGCACAGAATAAATCGGTGGTTAAGACTGAGCGTCAATATAAAGAGCAGGGGCAGCCGTATCCCTAGTTTCCCTGTGAAGTGCATGCGACACGGATAGGTCCACTTTAAAGCAGAGCAAAAGCCACCAAGCTTGTGAAATACATTTGGCCAAAGCCCCTGGGTGTAGACCTAGAAATGGTCTACATCCATTCAGTATAGGTTCTATTTAAAGCAGACCTACCCCCTTCCTGGGAAAGCTACGGTCGGTCACAGTAGACCTATATTTGCCCTTGCCTCTCAATTTTTTACCACAATGTTGGCTGTGAGTACGTACTACCAGAGAAAAGCTCTAATACCAATGGTTGTGAAACACTGGTCTAGATTACTATACTCTGATTACTATACAGGTGTAGACCTAGGATATTTTTGCCTACAAAATTTTCCTGGAATACCTTTTTTTTTCTAATGGGTTGCTTGCTGTAACATAGCCTGTCGGTGGCTCACGAGGAGAAGGTTGAGGAACACAGTCCTAGAGTGACAGCGTGTGAAGCATGGAGGTGGAAACTCTGATGCAGGGATACTCAACCACTTCTTGTAAAGGTCCATTTAAAAGACATCCGGTGAGAGGTGAAGGTCGAGGCGGATGGGTGGATAGTTAGAAATCAGAGCTGAGGGGACAGGGATTGGATGGGCAATGCTGGGAGGACAGGAATGGATGGGCAATGCTGGGAGGACAGGAATGGATGGAGCAGAGAGACTGGGCTGGGTGGGGAAGAGCTGAAGGGACAGGGTTTGGATGGGCAATGCTGGGAGGACAGATATGGATGGGGCATAGAGACTGGGCAGGATGGGGCAGAGCTGAGGGGACAGGGATTGGATGGGCAATGCTGGGAGGACAGATATGGATGGGGCATAGAGACTGGGCTGGATGGGGCAGAGCTGAGGGGACAGGGATGGATGTGGCAGAGCTGGGGGGACAAGATGGTGGGACAGGGATTGATGGGGCTGAGCTAGCGCAAGGGGAAAGGATTGGAGGCAATGGTGTGTACCTTGCATTGCCAGTTCCCACCCGTGCAGTACTTCATATTGCAATGTTAGGTGCCAGGGAACCATGAAACTGGCAGGGAGACTAAGCACCACATCGCTGATCCAGGGGGCAGCTCGGAGCATGGCAACACAGAAGTAACTGAGTGCAGGGCAGGGGTCCGGAAATCTTGCGCCGAGGTCCGCATATGGACCCTGGTTCGCCACTTGAGTATCAATGCTCTAGTGTAATAAAAGGTTGTATTTTACAACCAGGAAAAGTCTGATGGTTTATTTATCAGGAGCTTCAGCAGGACTTACAAACACCTGAAATGGCAACTCTAGCTTTTATTCTTCATTCTATTTTCTGAAACTGGAAAACATGTTTTGTCTCCAAGCATCTCTTCCCCATTCAGATAAAAGTCCCATTTGTTGTCAGAAAACAGAGAGGGATTTCCCTAAACACATGCTGCCTTCCTTCCTTTGTTTCTAATCACATCTTGCAGGGTACATGACTCTGCCTTGTTCACATCCGGTCTCATGATCGGGGATATTGTTCCTTTTCTCTCACTAGTTCTACAAACGGAGACTCTCCTGGACAAAAAAACTACAGGCTGCATCTCTTTGGACCCCACAAACCAGATTAAGGCCTCGATTCAAAAAGAGTTGAAAAAAATTCACATGGTAGTAAAAAATTCAATTCATGAGAAAAAAGCCTGAGAATGTCACTGTTACTGAATCACCAGATAAAAAAGACAATGAAAGTCAATGGCAGCTTTTACTACAGTGTAGAAAGGAGTAAACAGTTCTCTACTTTTCTTAGGAGTAAAAAGGTGCCATTGACTTTCATTGTCTTCCTATCTGGTGATTCAGCAACAGTGACATTCTCAGGCTTTTTTCTCATGAATTGAATTTTTTTACTACCATAAGAATTTTTTTCAACTCTTATTGAATCAAGGCCTAAGAGTTAAATACGATTCCAGTCCTTACCTAGTTTAAGGGGAAGGAGAGTATTTCAACTTGGTAAGGGGTTATTGGGGAGGGAGTCGAGTTGGGAAGATTGAAAACATTGAAGGAAGGTGATCAGTAGACCTGCTTATCTCTATGCTGCAGCAGGTTTAGGATGTTAAAATGGACCTTCACCCTGAACAAGAGTCTATTAGTATGTTCCGCGCACCCCCTACATACAGATTGGCCACATTAGAAATCATCTTACCTGCACCTATTGTGTTTTTTTTAACTTTTTAACATCCAAGATGGTGGCCTGCAGACAAGAAGTGCCTTCTGACTATACCGCTTTGCATTCTGGGATTGCTTTCCTTTCCCTGACCCCAGCTCTGCTCGGTCTGTGCAAAGCACAGCTATAACCCCACCCCCCTGCACTTTCCACCCCTCTCGTCTCCTCAATATGTGATGCTTCTGAGGCAAGATGGTGGTGCCCGTATCCTACAGTCCTGAACAGAGCTGAAGCCCAGAGTGGGGGAAAAAATAATGAGTAAGCAACTAAAAACATAAATATACTTATTTTAAATGCTGGGAAATAGTTTTTAGGGGTTTGGGCTTATCATTAAATGATGCTGACCGTCTGGTTTAAGTTCAGATTATTAACCCTTTGGTACAGCTACATTAAAAAGGATATTTTGTTCTCATTACCATATAGTGGCCAACTGGGTCTGCGAGAGGTTGGATTGTACCAGTGAGTTCTTTACTTGAGAACCTAAAAACAAAACAGCGATACATTTCAACACCCTTCCTAATATCCAAGATAATTAAACGCAAAATAATAAAATAAAATATAACCCGTGAGAAAGTCTGGTCCAGAGTCTATGTTACCGTAGCCAAGATCTGAGTGAGTGAAGTAGACACTTTAGTGTGGGCACGTGGAACCAGGCCAGATCATTATTATCATTACTATTATTATGTAAACCATTTATGATCATTCCAAAAAGATTTTATCAGTGAAATTAACCATTATCAATTAATGATCAATGTAAGATGAAAAACAAGGACAAGTGAAGATAAAAATAGATTGATATTCATTGATATGTCTTATATGTCCATATACAAATACACACACTATATATATATATTTTTTTTTTTTCTTTTTTTATATTTAACATTTTTGAATTTTCTTTGCTGTTAAATATACTCATAAAACAATGCAATTATTTTTGCAATTATGAACATTTAGTGTGTGTGTGTGAATGTTATATGGATTTTAATACTAACATATTTTTTCTGCTAAATTAATAAAGATAGTTCAGACAAACTTTATGCTTTTGATCCAATATATTGTGCTGACCAGTGGAGAAATGGTCCAGTTTCCACCAACCCTGGGTGGTTTAAAAATTTAGATATTGATATTTTGGTCCGTTCCAGGTCACACTTTTTGTATTTGTTGTTTACTTTTGCTCTACACAGGATTTCTCCAAATCTTTCTCCACTACAAATAGCATTTTTCCTAATTTGATGGAAAGGAACATGGAGTTCGTAACCACTTAATACTGCCATGCACGAGTAGGATGTATTATTACAGATGATGACAAAACCATTCACAGTGTTTACAGTCATTCTGCCGTGACATTTTTCAGAAATCGCCCCAGATGTTATCCTATGGCCTACATCAATATATCAAACATACATCCCGTATTTTTCGCCCCATAAGAAGCACTTTTATTCCCGCAAAAGTCAAGCAAAAATGTGCATGCGTCTTATGGAGCGAATGAAAAAAAAAAGTAAACTCATGTGTTGCTGGCCGGGCTGCCACAATGCAGGAAGCCAGAAGAAGATGAAGGAGCAGTGGACACTGTTCCCCTCTGTGCCGCTGCCTTTTCCGCAGTGTGGCAGCCCAGCCAGCAACGCGGGAGCACAGAAACAGGCGAGTTAACTTTTTCTTTCCCCATTTTCTTCTGCTGCCAATGGGAATGGGAGGGGGATGCCACACTGCCTATGGGAATTGGAGGGGGGTGCCAAACTGCCTATGGGAATAGAAGGGAGAAATGCCACACTGCCTATGGGGAATGAGATGGGGGGATGCCACACTGCCTATGGGAATAGACGGGGGGGAATGCCACACTGCCTATGGGAATGGAAGGTGGAAATGCCACACTGCCTATGGGAATGGAAGGGGGGAATTCCACACTTCCTATGGGAATGGAAGGGGGGGAATGCCACACTTCCTATGGGAATGGAAGGGGGGGATGTCACACTGCCTATGGGAATGGAAGGGGGGATGCCACACTGCCTATGGGAATGGAAGGGGGGATGCCACACTGCCTATGGGAAAGAAGGGGGGGATGCCACACTGCCTATGGGAAAGAAAGGGGGGAATGTCACACTGCCTCTGTGGAATGCCACACAGCCTCAGGGGAATGGGAGGGTGGTATGCCACACTTCTTATGGGAATGGAAGGGGGGAATGCCACACTGCCTATGGGAATGGAAGGGGGGATGCCACACTGCATATAGGAATGGAAGGGGGAATGCCACACTGCCTATGGAAATGGAGTGGGGCAATGCCACAATGCCTGTGGGAATGGAATGGGGGCAATGCCACAATGCCTACGGGAATGGAATGGGGGCAATGCCACAATGCCTATGGGAATAAAATATGGGCGGGGGCTTCTACAATGCCTATAGGGAATAGAAGGGAGAATGCCACACTATCTAAGGGGAATGGGAGGAGGGTGCCAAATGTTCACAACATACACACACCTGCTCTTTGCTCACCTGTCAGGTAGCCAGACATGGCTTTATCCAGACCATTGAACTTTTGTCTGTATTTTAGCCTGGTGGCTTGGGGGACAGCCCAGTCCTGGTTATTGATCTTGGGAGAATTACCAGACAGTGACGTAGTGGACGAGGAATTAGAGCTAGAAAAGGGAAGAGAAATAGTACATTGTTATAATACACAATCATAGTGTGTAAATAATACTCATGCAATCATAGTGCACGCACATAAAAATCACTAACAACCATCAAGCAAACACTGCGTGCTTTGCACTGGAGTGAGCTGGTGCTTGAGTGGCAACATGGAGGGCTCCATTCTAACATACCAGTAACGGAAGGGGCGTTTAATAGACACAAGCCCCAAGCTTTTATTTGTGGTCAGGATTGGAGGGGGGGGGGGGTACTGGAAGCAGCAAAGAGGAAATTCCCCTTTTTTTCTTCGACTGAAGCAGATACAGTGCTTGGACTAACATCAGGTAAGCTGACAGCCAACTGATTTTAAAGTTTGACTGGTTAATCCCCTTAAGACTTTCAGTAAACATTAAAAGAACAATTAAATCACTGCTTTAAGAAAAAAAAAAGGACATGCTTGCAGCAATTTAGCTTTGACTGAAGGGAGTTGAAAATGATTACTTGGTCTGTCTTCAGCCAAATTAACAATAAGGTGAGAAAAACTCACCCCCTCCCCCACAGAGGTCCTCCTGTAGAGGTAGCGTGCCAAGGAGGAGAGCCTAGCGTCTCACAAAACTCAATCTAGGGGTCAGGAAAGAATAAGATCACAGGACCTCTATGAAGAAGCTGTGGGGATTATATAACATTCATTATGGTGGCCTAGACTGTACCTAGACTGTACTCGACTGTGCCAGGGAGGGTCCTGGTTCACAGAGACTCTAAACTACCCTATTCCACCCCTCATGTCATCATTGAGCCCTGCATTAGAAAGGTACACACCTTTTCTAGCAGATACAATGGGGGACTGATAACAATGGCACACTTGCAGCACCAGTAGGAAGTGTGCTGCACATCAGCGTGCAGCTTTTTCCTGGATTCCATGGCTGATTTTCAGCTTAGAGATCTTTAGCTGGGTGGGCATCCCAAATTTACGCCTGCTTTATTATAGCCAATCCCTTACAAGAGTATCCTGGTGGGGTTACAATCATAAGTCATAACAGTGTAGCATAGTGCAAAGTAGATTTTCCATTGTCTTTAAACATTGGGGGTCATGCTTATTATTTGGGGACAAGTTTAAAACTGGGTGTGCTTTTGGGTGTAAACTAAAACTTACATCAGAGAGCTTTTATACTTCAACACACAGTTACAATGAAACATATTGTTTTAGTTTTTTCCAAAAAAGTGACTTGAACCTGCTATCAGGCATTTTTACAGGTGAGCTTGCATCATTTTTCCAATGGGATAATGATAATTTTTTGAATGTTCGAGAACAACAGCACCCTATGGGCTATGCTGGGGATTACATCTTTCTTTTTCTCTGCATACCCCATAGGATGCTGCCAGCTACAATTATACAATGCTCAACCGATGAACAATTTTGTTCGATTGTGTTTAATCGAGACGTAAAATTCTAGGGCTTTATAGTGGACCAATCACTAGGATTTTCACTATCCTGATGAATGGTCCTTGCCTCAATTCCCGGTGTGAAACTCCCCCAGATCGCCCACTTCATTTATCTTTTCGCTGCACCCAAGGCACATGCGCTGGTGCTCGTCCACTGGGCATTTTGTGCCACGCATGCTAATGTACGGCATGTAGCTGTTGTTTTGGACTTGGCATAGGCAGCAACCCCATCCCTGGTTTACCTATGGAGGTGCTCTCCCGGCCTAAGTAAATGGCTGGTCATGGAAGCGCACTGCTGCAGGGAAGGTGGTGATGCGGCTGTAGCCCGTTATCATAGCCAGGGATCGGCAAGGGGGGGGAATCATTTAGGCTCATTTTACTTTCCCTTAACATTTTTTCCTGCTCAAACAGGCTGAATGTGATGAAATCAGTTACATAGGCCCCTCATTACAGAAGAGACATCATCTCTGAAAGTGTACTAACTATTTACCTGCCTTCAGGGTCAGTGATACAATCAGAATGACATATACATACCTGCTAGAGCCCAGGTCTATGAGAGACTGTGTCTTCTGCATGCTAGAAGAGTTGAATCCTCCAGACAACAGGGAGAGCGAGCTATTGTGGGGCAGCGCTGAAACATATACAGAGGTTAACAATGAGACATTATAACAGAGGCTCGTACAATCCTTTAAGATACAACTTTTCCAGTTTTGAATAGCATGGCAAAGGTTACAACCAACATTGTTATGCTCACTGCACACCACTTTCATCTAGCCGTTCCTTTGGTTTGGTCACTGAAACAGCAAAGCCACATACCAGAAAGTTACTGGTAGTCACTACTCACCTGTAGAATTGGTATTATACGTATACAGCACGTCCTGTTCCACTTGAATCCTTACCCCTGGGTAATACATCCACAAGATGGCGCTGGACTGCAGAGACAGAAAAGTGGCTCCTCCCAGCCCCATATATACCAGGGACCTCCCACAAATTCCCCAGTATTGAAAAGCAGTTAAAATGAAGCCGGGAGAACTATAACCATTATCAAATATTGAACATAAAAACAATTACCATAAATATAATACAGCAGGTCCTGTTCCACTTGAATCCTTACTCCTGGGACATCCAATAGCAGTGTCTGTAAGGTAGGGTGGGATCCCCAAAAAGTTAGAGCAGACAGTTTAAACCACTGCCGCCTGCAGAACCTTTCGGCCAAAAACAGCATCAGCTGAGGCCCTAACATCAACCTTGTAAAACTTTGAAAAGGTATGAACAGAAGACCAAGTAGCGGCCTTGCAAACTTGTTCAACAGAAGCCTGGTGCTGAAAAGCCCAAGAGGCACCAATAGCACGAGTGGAATGAGCAGTAAGGTGGAAGGGAGGATTCTTCCCCTTAGCAGAGTAGGCCTGAATCACAGCCTGACGAATCCACTTGCTGATAGTAGACTTGGCAGGAGCCAAACCCTTCCTAGGACCAGAAGGGATCACAAAAAGAGCATCAGTTTTCCTGAAAGGTGCAGTAGCCACCAGATAGTACAGACACCTAACCACATCCAAAGAGTGCAACACTCTCTCCTTAGCATTACTAGGATTAGGGCACAAAGAAGGAAGAACAATATCCTGATTCAAATGAAAGGCAGACACTACCTTAGGCAGAAAGTCAGGTTTGAAACGAAACACCACCTTGTCCTGGTGTCTCTCATAGTAGGGGGGCTGAATGGACAGCGCCGCCAACTCAGACACAGACCTGACAGAAGTGATAGCCACCAGAAACACAACCTTGAGCGTAAGAATGGCCAAGGCAGCATCCTGTACAGGTTCAAAGGGAGCACCCTGCAAGGCTGACAGGACCAAGTTCAGATCCCAAACAGGCACCATAGGCTTACGTGGGGGACGCACATGAGTGACCCCCTGGAAAAAAGTCCTGATCAGAGGGTGCTGAGCAAAGGACTTCTGGAAGAAAATAGCCAGGGCAGAAACCTGACCCTTCAGAGTACTGAGTTGGAGCCCCATCTCCAACCCATGCTGCAGGAACTCCAGAATCCTGGGAATAGAGAACACACAACAGGGAAGAGACTTAGACTCACACCAGTCAATGTAGGCACACCAAACCCTGTAATAAACGGAAGAGGAAGACTTCTTCCTAGCTTTAATCAAAGTATCCACAACCGAGGAAGATAGCCCCTTCTCCATCAAGATGGAGGTTTCAGCAGCCAAGCCGTCAAAGCCAGAGTTTGTAAATTGGGATGGCGTAGTGAGCCCTGAGTGAGCAGATCTGGCACCAAGGGCAGAGCGTACTGATCTACTGCCAGCTGTACCACGTCTGCGAACCACACTCTCCTTGGCCACCTGGGGGCCACCAGAATTGCTGGCACCCCTTCCAGAGCAATCTTGTGCAGAACCCTGCCCAGCAGGGGAATTGGGGGGAAGACATACAGGAACTGAAAGTCCTGCCATGACATTGCTAGCGCATCCGAGGTCAGGGCCAGAGGATCCCTGGACAGAGGGACAAAAGCTGGGAGCTTGGGATTGTGGCAGGACACAAACAGATCCACATCTGATTGGCCCCAACGGTGACACAGAGATTGAAACACCCTGCTGCATAGGGACAATTCTCCCTGGCGAGAGGTCCCCCTGCGCAGAGAGTCCGCCAGGCGATTTTCCACCCCCGGGATGTACACAGCTGAAATGTAGAGGACAATGGCCTCCGCCCAAGTCAGGATCAGAGACGCTTCCCGGAGGGCCCCCTTGCTCCGGGTCCCTCCCTGATGATTGATGTAGGCAACTGCCGTCTGGTTGTCCGAGCGCACCTGAACAGGCAGGCCCCGAAGATGAGTAGTCAAGCGAGCCAGAACTAGCCTGATCGCCTGCAGCTTCAGGACATTGATAGGTGTGTGGGCCTCCTGAGGGCCCCACCTCCCCTGGAACCGCAGGGACTTCCCGGAACCCCCCCCAACCTGACAGACTGGCATCCGTGGTGACCGTCTCCCAGGAAGGGGCAAGAAAGGACCTGCCCCCCCAACAGTTCCTTGAGTCCATCCACCACAAGAGGGACCCCCTGTCCAGGGGGGAGAGCACAAAGACCCTGTCCAGGGACGCTGGGTCCTTGTCCCATACTGACAATAGGTGAAGTTGCAGAGGCCTCAAGTAGAACTGAGCATAAGGGACCGCTTCGAAGCATGCCACCATAAGGCCCACCAGCTGCATCCCCTGCCTGATGGAGAGATGGGGACAAGCTAGGAGGGACTGAGCCTGTGCAATCAGACTGTCCACCTTCTGCTGAGGAAGGAAGATCCTTGCCTGAACTGTATCCAGATTCATTCCTAGGAATGGAGTTACCAAGGAAGGGGACAGTGAGGACTTGTTGATCACCCACCCAAATGACTCCAGAGTGGACACCACCAGCTGAGTATCCAACTCTGCCTGATGTAGAGACTGGGAAGTGATGAGGATGTCGTCCAGATAGGGAAGCACGCGGACGCCCTGACATCTGAGCAGAGACATCACGCCAGCCAGCACCTTGGTGAACACCCTGGGAGCTGAAGTGAGGCCAAAGGGCAAGGCCACAAACTGGTAGTGTTGATCCATCAGACCGAACCTGAGGAACCTTTGATGACCTGGGAACACAGGAATATGAAGGTAAGCATCTTTGATGTCTACAGAAGTCATGAAATCCCCTTGGCGCAGGGAACTGATGGCAGAGCGCAGAGTTTCCATGCGAAAGCGCCTGCCCCTGACTAACTTGTTGAGGATCTTCAAGTCCAGGATGGGCCTGACAGAACCATCCTTTTTGGGTACTGTGAATAGGTTGGAATAAAAGCCCTTGCCTTTTTATCTTAAGGGGATCTGCCAGGTCCAGGAGGCCTTGCACTGCTTGCACTAGCTCCTGAGCTGACACAGGGTCCTGAGGAATCCGGGATCTGATGAATCTTGGAGGGGGATCGGCAGCAAACTCCAACTTGTAACCGGAGGACACTACCTCCTGAATCCACCGGTCTGAGACATGAAGCCTCCAGACATGAGGGAAGTGCTGAAGCCGTCCCCCCACCCGGATGGGTGAGGGAGCCCCATCATGCCTGAGGGGGCTTGAGAGAGGATTTAGCTTTGGGACCCCAGGAGGAGCCAGGACGTCCACGTCCTCTGCCTCTACCCCAGAAATCTCCCCAGGCCCCAGGGAAAGAAACCCCCCTTCCCCGTCTTGCATCACGGTAAGGGGAGGAGAAGGAACCCTGACCCCGAAAGGGCCGAGATTGCCGCCTGCACTGGGGTAACCTGCCTCCCTTAGCAAAAAGGTCCAGGCGGTCCCCAAACAGGTGCAGTCCTTTAAAGGGAAACCCAGTGAGGGCCTTCTTGGCAGCGTTGTCAGCAGCCCACTGGCGCAGCCAAACCGAGCGGCGTATAGCCACCACGAGGGCAGAAGTTCTGGCACACATTCTGATGGTGTCATCCAATGCTGATAGGACAAAATTTACCTGGAGAGTGCATTAAACACCTCACAAGGCAAATCATCAGGGGCACTATCAAGCATATTTCTGATAAGGGTTCTAGTAGCCACAGTAGTAATGGCAGAGGCACAGACCGGGCGCAGCGCCGTCCCCGCACATGCAAAGGCGTGGGATGCCAGCTGATCAATACACCAGTCTTCAGCATCCCGCAGGGTAGTAGAATCAGGGGAATGCATGACAGAGGTGTTAGATAGCCCTAGGATCGGGGCATCCACCTCGGGGGGGGGGGGGATGACCAACATTTAACCACCTCAGCAGGAAAAGGATACTTCCTATACCAACTTTTTGGAACCCCGGGAAGTTTACTGGGGCGCTCCCATTCCTTGAGCACAAGGTTATGGAAATGTGCCTGCTCTGGAAATTCCAAACGTGATCTTGCTGTATGGAAAAGCTCCCCTCTTTGCCTGGGAGCCTCAACAGGGAGAGAGATAGACAGAACCTCAAAAATCTGGGTCAATAATCTGTCAGTGTCATCCGGGGCCCAGGGGTCAGAGCCAGAATCGTCATGACCCCTTGGTCTCTTATCAGATGAGCCTGAATCAGAAAAGAGCTCCCCTTCATCAGACGGGGTATAGCCACACAGATTCCAAAATTCCTCAGTTCCCATAGGGAAAACAGTGACATTAGGCGTCAAGTGCCGCTTCTTAGCAGGGGCCTTACGCGCTAAGGACTTAGCAATCAACTGCTCAACAGTAGCCAGTCTAGAAGACACATCAGGCTGAGAATCCCCACTTGTATGCAATTCAGTAGGAGTGAGGTTTAAGCTTGGGGGAGTAGGTGAAGTGAAACGAGGTGCAGCCACTGCAGGCCAGATTGCAATGCAAGCACCTGCTCAGCACAGGTTACACAGACCCGCGCCTTGTCAGCGTCAGCATGAGGCTGCCCACACGCTACACACAGCCGGTCTTGTCCCGTAGGGACCCCGGTTACATTATCCTGGGATGCCTCCATATGGTGATTTTAGCGGCGCTATACGCCGATAGGGAATAACGCTATATAGCAACCCTGGATGCCCCAATAACCCGCTAGGGAAGTGGGAGTATTATTATAGGCCTACAAGTAATAAACTAAAAACGGGAGAAGCCAAAAAGGGTTCGTCCGGCCTGAAAGACATAAGCAGACAAGACCTTAAGTACATTGCAACAAAAGTGAAGGATATAAAGCCGCCCGCGAGGGCACTTACGGACCGCGGTAGGTAGGAGTCCGTCGCGCATAGGCCAACCAAGCAGGAAAGATGGCGTCGGTATACCTCGAGGGGCGGGCCGGTAACACCAATGACGCAGAGCGCGCCATAGACGGGCCCCGCCCCCCGAAGAGCGCAAAACCAGACGGCAGCAGCCAATGATGGCGCACCAGCGCCTGAGGTAATGCCGCCGCCAAGCGCGGAACCAAGTCAGCGCGCGGCGGCAAATTTAAAAAGGCCAGTAAAGACAAGTCAAGTAAACACAAGACTAAACAGCATGTAAAAAGAGAGTGTAAAGCACAGAATGCATAACATACATATCTACACACCCCCCCCCCCTCTTTTTCCCCCGAAGACTACAAGGAGGATGAGGGAGGACGGCGGCCACTTAAATAGGGCCCACCGATAGGCAGGGACAAGGGGCAATAGTGCGGGAGGGGCATCCCATAGAGGCTCACCATAAACCTGAACCGCCTACCCTTTGGTGGGGGACTGCGGTGGAGCAGTGCTCCTAAGCACCTAACAGCGGTGCTGCCTACCCTCAACCGACCAGCGCAGCCAAGGCTGGGAGGCACAATACTAGTGGAACAGGTGGGAATAGCCCTACAGGGCCGCAGGCTAATAGCCCCGCTCACCTGCGAGTAGAGAGCCAATTTCTCGTCCTTCGCAGCCAGACTGCAGAGAAATTCTGAGGATTTGTGGGAGGTCCCCAGGTATTTGAGGGGCCAGGAGGAGCCTATTTTCGATGTCTCTGCAGTCCAGCGCCATCTGGCGGAGTATAACCCGATTGTAAGTATTATATTTGGAGCAGAACGTACTGTATACTAAGAATAGCACAACTCTTCAAAGAAGCATACAAACCAGCCTATGACATTCCCCACAGACCTTCTCTGCCTGATAGGGCACCCAAAAGTTTGTCGTCCCTGTTTCGCCCCTTGTTTTTGATTTACTACCTGTCTCACAATGACATCATCATAGAAAAAAGTTATATTTCAGCAGCAAATAATATTGTCTCATTGGTATTTGGCATTTACTATGGTAGAGCTTGTAGTAATACAAATACATTTGGTTCGTGGTCTTTCTAATCAAATCTTGATTCAGGGGTGCAAGTGGGGCACAAGGCTCCTCTGCTTAAATATTTCAGACAAAGCCAGCTATTGCAACATTGCCTCGGGCTACATTTGGCATGGTCCTAATCTGTTTTCCATTTTCAAATTGAAGAAGAAATTGCCGAGATATCAAGGTTTAGAGTCTTACCTTACAATTTCTCTTGTGAAGCATATGGGCCCACACCCCCTTGGAGCAGTGATGCTACAATAATAATCAGGAAGGAAGTATATATACTCATTCACGGTGCTGAGCTGAGAGAAGACACAGCGCTGGAGGAACACTTGGCAAGGTAAGCTGCTGATTTAATTTTTTAGCCTTTAACCTCCACCCAGTTCCGCTGTGTCAATTGCAACTGTGAGGCCCCCCCGGTAACTGAAGCCGTTTGCCACGCATCTGGCTCCTGACCTCAAGAGGGCATGTGCCTCTGTCTAGAACATGGTTTCCCAACCTGCGCCTGGGAAGAAGTTGGGGGTTAGGTTCCTTGTTTAAGAGCACTTCAGTCATGTCCTGGCTGTAAATCGAACATGCTACCCTCCAGTCACAAGGCCGCTTTCTTACCTATAGGCCACAACTGAGCCTTAAATTGGTCAGAGGGGAGCTCAAGTACCACTAGTTTCACCAGTCTAGACCGCCCCTGGTCTAGAACAAGATGCCCAGTGTTCTCTACGGGAGCATTGTGTAAGCTACATGCACCAAGTGTGGCAACCGGCTTCAGATACTGGGTCTGCGGGAGCATGATCAACACTACACATGACTGGGTAAAAGGTAGACCATGGAAGTGCTCCTATGACTGATGGTGGGTCGCAAGCTCGACCCGACAACAATTCTGACCCCATGTTTGGGGCCCAGGGTGGCACAGGATGCGTGTCCTGGATCCAGTGATCAGGTGAGTTGCTGATCAACCGACTCTGTCCGATCAACTGAGGGGGTGTTCAATCACTTTAAGGATAGCACAGTGATCAAGCATCTAGAAATTCTGCCCTGCATTATTTTGATCTTGGTCTAAATTATTTATCCCATAATGTGCGTGCAAGCACGTGTGCATTTTCGTGTTCTAGGGAAATTAAATTGTGAGCTCTACTGAATGATAGAAACCAATAAAAAGGTTTCTCTGTACTTCATACACTATAAAAAATGCAAAATGAAAATGGAACAGAGCGTTACATAATAAAGCTAGTTAACAGGCATCACATTTACATGTCAGGCATGAATAAGGTCACCTGGAAATAGGTGTAAAAGAGACCTAGGCCCATCACCATATTACCATGCCTTAGAGCAGAAACACATGAAGAGCAAACACTTACTTGCAGACAAAGGCATGGGGAACGAGGACAGGAGACTGGATGTTCCGTTTGGCAATGTTGATGATGAGCCAATAGAAGGCATCAAGGGGCTAGACATGGGTAAGGGTGGCAAAGAACTCATTGAGGTCAGCGACGAGGTGGGTGCAAGGGGTAACAGCGTGGGCACAGATGGTGGCATGGATAAGTTTGGCATACTCCCCATTCCTAGACACAGAACATAAAACAATGGCTGGTATGTGAATCCTAACACTCGGAGAAAACTACATGCATTTCCTAAACAGACAATCTCTAAACACACATCCTATGTACTCTATATTGTAATAGGACATCCACAAACACTTACAGTACATGTTTTACTATTTCATGTGTGAGCACATTTTTTTTTCTGATGAACACCATCAGTGGTTGAAAAAGGAAAGAAAGGGTAGTCTGTCACCTAGGGCCCAGCAGCCTAACAGGAGGTGTTCAGAGACAGCCAATGCCCTGCTAACAGTTTTTGTTAAGGGGTTTAATAAAAATAAAAACACAAATGCCCTGAAGCACACAGAATTGTTCTGCCCCACTGCACCATGGAAAGGCAAGTTATTACTGGTGCCCTGAGGGGGTGTGGGGGGTTAACACAGCTGGCCACTGATGGGTTTAGTTCCGCTTTAAGTCATTACGCAACTAGACTTTCTTTATGGTGTTTATATATACATCACAGTAGAAAGGGCAGAATTTTAAGAATTATCCAGGCTAAGTGTAAGTGTAATATTTTTCCTTACATGCCATAAAAAGCATTCATCCCCGTGTGCTGCTAAATAAACCTATAGTCTCTTTCCTTAAGCCCAGCCCATGGATCGTATTTATTTTTAACCATTTGTTTTAAGGACCTATCTTCAAGCTACTGTATTTATAGCTTTTCTTCTTTGTTTAAGTACACCTTTTAATTTTGAAAAAGGTGGTCAAGGTCGCTGTTTCGGGCCACTAAAAACTGTTTGCATCTCAGCATATGAGATGGCAGGTACCCAAACAATGATTTTGACAACATCTTTATGGGAATAACTTTTAAGGCTAAGGTAATATATTTAAGGTAAGATTTGAGAATACTCCGTTATCCTCATCAGACATGGTGCTAAGCATGAAAGCTTTCCTTCAATACACTCAGTCTTAAAAGGTGTTGTCAGCGACAAAAAAAAAACAAAAAAAAAACAAAAAAAGCTGTACACCCCCTTTGCAGAAGATTGCAGATAATTACTCATAGTCCAGTGCTTCGTCAACTACAGGATCACCAGATTGAGTCCCACTCTGCCCAGGCCTGATTGTCGCTTGTGCTTTGAAGATGACGGGACACCCCTCCCCCCCACCCCCCCATCAGTCACAGTGGTGCCAGGTACGTCCCTACATTCACTGCAATGGATCGTTGTGCCAGGTCTGGACAAGCCCCCCCCCCCTCTATTTCAGTGAATAGAGGAAAGGTGCCAGTGTCTTTTTGACTGATGCAAGTGGGGGGGGGCTGTCGTGAAGGTGGATGTAACTTGCAATTGGGCCTGGCCTCGATCAAGCAATCAGGTAAGCGACAAAGCGCCAGACTAGTAGTAGTCATCTATGGGGAACAAAAGGTAAGGCCACATTCACGTCTTGAACTGCATTTAGCTTCTTGCTTCTCAATGTAAATGGTAAAAGGGATCCATAAAAAAAGGGGCAGGGTGGCAGTTTTTCTTTAACTAATATTTCTTATAGTCTACCATCCAAGGGAAACAATAGTTATCCTGCAGATAAAATCAAGATTAAATCAATTCTAAGAAAGGGGAAAAAGCATCCGGGATCCAGTTATCCGGCTGTATCTGAACCTGAGCTGTAGGCAGCAGTTTACACTCCCTGACGAACCTGTTCACAGAAGACTTCCTAATGGAACAAGTGTAAACTCATGGCCCTCCGATTGAATCTTCACAGATATGACACATTAAGTGAGACAGACAGGTAGTTTATAGCACGGGCTAGAGGCACACGATAATACCATAGCGGGAAGACATTAGTGGTGAAACCATTGGTGGCTGCTTCATGACAGGTGGGAGGATCATCGGCAAATGTTGGCCCTGTAGCTTGAGTTTGATGAGTTTCATGGCAATAGAAAATTCCAGCTGATCCATCTTGCCATCTTTGTTCAGGTCTGCCAGAGCCCTGAGAAAAAAAAAGGTAAGTTAGTGTCTATTCTGAAAATGTGGACACATCAGCAATCACATTGGTAGGCCTAAGGTTGGTTTACTTCAGAAATGTTTCAGAAATGCAAGCTTAACCACACTACCATGATGGCAACTAATTATAGCATTTCTTTCATTTATACAGATCGCTTGTGTTCTTAGCCCTCATGCTTGTAAAAGCTAAATTTTTCATTCTAAAAAACATTTTCTCCTGTAGCCTTTCTAATCTTACCAGAAAATAAAGGAGTCTATCAATATCTGTATCAGATACGCCTTCTTGTAATTTTATTACATTAGGATCCATTGGTAAATCATAAAAGTACCAAAAAATACAATTCTGTGATTACTCACCTGTAGAATTGGTATTATGAGTATACAGCACGTCCTGCTCCAAAGATGATTCCTTACGGTTGGGTTTACCTCCGCCAGATGGCGCTGGACTGCAGAGACAGCAAAAAAAAAAAAAAGGAGGCCCCTCCCGATCCCTTATATACCCGGGACCTCCCACAATTCCCCAGAGTTGAAAAGCAGTCAAAGAGAACCGGGAGAAGTATAACAATCACCATAAAGAGGATCCAAGGATAAAGAAAACAGAATTGTATTATTCTAAGTATACAGCACGTCCTGCTCTAAAGATGATTCCTTACGGTTGGGACATCCAATAGTGTCCGTAAGATAGGGTGGGATCCCCAAAAAAGCAACAACGCGCAGATTAAACCAGCATCAGCTGAGGCCCGAACATCAAGCTTGTAAAACCTGGAAAAAAATATGAACAGAAGACCAAGTAGCAGACTTACAAACTTGTTCAGAGGCCTGGTGCTGAAAAGCCCAAGAAGCCCCAACAGCACGAGTAGAATGAGCAGCCCCAACAATGGCCTGGCAAATCCATTTACTAATAGTAGACTTGGCGGGCGCCAAACCTTTCCTGGACCTGGAGGGCACCACTAACAAGGCGTCCGTCTTACGAAAGGGAGAAGTAGCCACCAAATAGTACTTCACACAACGAACCACATCCAAAGAGTGCAAACCCCTCTCCTTGTCATTGCTAGGCTTAGGCTTAGGACACAAGGACACATCCTGATTGAGGTGGAAGGCAGAAACCACCTTCGGATTAAAGCGAAATACCACCTTGACCTGGTGTCTCTCAAAGTAAGGGGCCTGAATGGACAGAGCCGCCAACTCAGAGACACGCCGAACAGAGGTAATAGCCACCAAAAAGGCAACCTTTTTGAGTGAGCACAGAAAGTGCAACATCCTGCACCGGCTCAAAAGGAGGCCCCCGGAGGGCCGGCAGAACCAAATTCAAAAACCAAAACGGGCAACAATGGCTTTCTAGGGGGCCGCACATGAGTGACCCCCTGGAAAAAAGTCTTAACCAGAGGATGCAGAGCAAAAGACCTTTGAAAGAAGACCGTCAGAGCAGAGACCTGCCCTTTCAAGGTACTAAGCTGGAACCCCAGGTCCAGACCGTGTTGAAGAAACTCCAAAATCCTAGAAATCGAAAAACACCCTGCAAGCCAAGGCCCTAGCCTCACACCAGTCAATATAGGACCTCCAAGTCCTGTAGTATATGTTAGAGGAAGATTTCTTCCTAGCTCTAACAATAGTCTGAATCACAGCCTCAGACAAACCTTCCTCCCTTAAGATGGAGGTTTCAGCAGCCATGCCGTCAAAGCCAGCGCTTGTAAATTGGGGTAACGTAGTTGACCCTGAGTGATCAGATCCGGAAACAGGGGCAGCCTGTACTGATCTACTGCCATGCTTACGACGTCTGCGAACCAAACCTCTCTTGGCCACCAGAATTGCTGGCGCACCGACTAGAGCCAGCTTGCGCACCACCGTGCCTACCATGGAGAAGGGGGGAAACAGGTACAGGAACCCCAGATCCCTCCAGGCAAGAGACATGGCGTCCACTGCCAGGGCCAGAGGATGCTGAGACAGAGACACAAACTTTGGGAGCTTGTGATTGTGACTTGAGGCAAAGAGATCCACCTCCGGAAACCCCCACTTGTGACAGAGGGACCGGAATACCTTGTGGTTGAGAGATCATTCCCCTCGGCGAGAGGACCCCCTGCTCAGGGAGTCCGCCTCAGTGTTTTCCACTCCCGGAATGTACACTGCTGAGATGCATGGAACATTGCTCTCCGCCCATGCAAGAATCAGAGAAACTTCACTGAGGGCACTCCTGCTGCGAGTCCCTCCTTATTGATTGATGTAAGCTACCGCTGTTCGATTGTCTGATCGAACCTGAACCGGTAAGCCCCGTAGGTGATGCGTCAAGCATGACAGAACCAACCGAATAGCTCTCAGCTCCAAGACATTGATGGGGGTGTGAGCCTCTAGAGGACCCCACAGCCCCTTGAACCGATGTGTCTTCCAAAAACTTCCCCAGCCCGACAGGCTGGCAACCGTGGTAACCGTCTCCCAACAAGGGGTCAGCAATGATCTGCCCCTCATCAGATTGCTTGGTTCCAGCCACCACTGAAGGGACTGCCGAACCCGGGGTGACATCAGGAAGGACTGATCCAATAACTGCGGACATCTGTCCCAGGTCAACAAAAGATGGAGCTGGAGCGACCTCATGTGGAACTGAGCAAAGGGAACTGCCTTGAAGGAAGCCACCATCAATCCCACCAGTCTCATCCCTAGCCGGATAGAAGAACGAGGTTTGGACATGAGAAGACGTATCAGATCCTGAACCATCTGCACCTTGGACTGAGGTAGGAACACCCTGGTCCGAATGGTATCCAGATTCATGCCCAGAAACGAGATCTCCCTTGAGGGGGAGAGAGAAGACTTGGGATGGTTGATCACCCAGCCGAACATCTCCAGCCTCGCCACCACCAACCTGGTGTCCAGCTCCGCCTGACAGAGAGGATGCCATAATGAGGAGGTCGTCCAAATATGGTACAATGCGAATGCCCTGGGCTCTGCCCGCCAGCACCTTGGTGAACACCCTTGGTGCTGAAGTCAACCCGAAAGGGAGGGCCACAAACTGAAATTGCTGATCTCCCACCACAAACCTGAGAAATCGCTGGTGTGCTGGGAAGATTGGTACATGAAGGTAAGCATCCTTGATGTCTATGGATGTCATGAAATCCCCCTGACGAAGGGAATTGACGGCTGAGCGCAGAGTCTCCATGCGGAACTTCTTGGTTCTGATGAACCTGTTGAGAAGCTTCAAATCCAGAAGGGGTCTTATGGATCCATCCTTTTCGGGAACCGTGAAGAGGAATAATAGCCCCGGCCTCTCTCTGAGAAAGGCACCGGGCATATGACATCCATGACCAGAAGATTCTTTACAGCCAACAGGGTCCCCTGCGCAGCCCGGGGATCCGAGGGCGCCCGAAACCTTTGGAATCTGGGGGGGAGGTCGGTACTCGAACTCCAGTTTGTACCCGGAAGAGACCACTTCCAAGATCCATTTGTCTGTGACCTCCTGGGCCCAGACCTGTTAGAAGTGACGCAGCCGTCCCCCCACCCGCAAGGGTGAGGGCGTCCCCTCATTGCTGAGCTGTCTTGGCAGCAGGCTTGGGCTTGGAACCCCAGTTAAGGCCTGGACGTGCGCGTTCTCTGCCTCTGTTCCAGGAATCACCTCTGAAATTAGAGTAGGCAAAGCCTCTGCCTGCTGTGGCACCGCAAAAGGAAGGATTGAAGGAGCCTGCCCCCCGAAAGGGGCGACTCTGCTTCTTACGCTGAGGTAACTTTCCACCTTTCGCCACTGAATCCAATTTATCCCCGGACAGCCGCGTACCCAGGAAGGGTAGTGCTGGGAGAGATTTCTTAGCCGCAATGTCAGCCGCCCACTGGCGTAACCAGACCGATCGGTGAATAGCCACCAGCAAAGCCGAGGTTCTACTACACATAATAATTGTGTCATCCATAGCAGATAAAACAAAAGTCATAAATAATTCACACCGCTTAAGGGCTGTGAATTCATCACTGGCCAGATTAAGCTGGGAACCACTCAACAGGTCCCTAACCACAGACCTGGTAGCCGCAGTCGCGAGCGCCGAGGCACAAACAGGCCGCAAGGCTGAACCCACACTGGCATAGGCATGGCACGCCATCTGATCCATGCGTTTGTCCTCACCATCTTTAAGAGAGGTGGCGTCTGGAGAATGTATAACGGAGGTGTTGGACAATCCCAAAACGGGCGCATCGACCTCGGGAGGGGACGACCAGCGCTTCACCGCGTCCACGGGGAAGGGATAACTCCAACCCCATCCTTGAGGAACATCGGGGAGCTGGCTAGGCCTCTCCCATTCCTTAAGAATCATGCTTTCAAAACGATTCTGATTTGGGAACTCCAAGCGAGGCTTAGAAGACCCAAAGAATTCCCTCTTCTGCGGAGGGGACTCTGCTGGCGGAGAAATAGCCAGTACCTCAAATAGGTGGGCCAGATACTGGGGGTATCCACGGCATCCCCCAGTGCCTGCCCAGCATCAGCATAAAAAAACTGCTCAGTATCAGATTCCTCAAACAATTCCCCCTCCTAAAGTGGGGAAGACCAATCAAGGGAATCATAGTCATCAAAATCCAGTACCAGCACGGCCGGCGACGGATGCCTTCTCTTAGCTGAGGCCTTTCTGGCCGCAGAGCTAGAAATCAATTTTTCGATGTTGGCCAGCCTAGCACATACATCAGAATGCGACTCCCCGCTAATGACAGTGTCACTTGGGGTACGGATAAGGCGAGGTGGGGTAGGAGATGAGACAGGGGCGGCACGTACCCAGACGCCTGGGACCCCGACTGCCGTGTTATGGCCTGTTGAGCACATGGTATGCAAATTAGTACATTCTCCCCCGTAAGGGGTACCCCAAAACCCACGCACTGCCGGGATTGTCCCGAAGGGAGCCCGAGCCCGGTATCCTGGGGAGCCTTCATATGGTGATTTTAAGGTAGTCGCAATGACCCGAGGGAATTACGCTGCAAGAGCTACCCGGGATGCCCCTTTAAGTCCCTAGTGGGAGGATTTGTAGGACTCCAATCTATCTCCAAGGGACCCTAGGACCGGGAGAACCCCCTTTCAATGCAATTGATAGGGAGTCCTCCTGAAGGGGCCATGAGAAGGCACACAATCATGCACATGTCCATACAAACAATATAAAAATATATACATATATCTATATACACATCTATCTAAACATAATTAGAAGACATGATCTGCGCTGCCCCAACACGCTAGAACGGGGCGCAAATAAACAATGAAAAATAGCTGGGCTCCGCAACGGCGCTAGAGGCAGAGGGGGGCGGGCCGCGGCGAGCGCGCTGAATGCCCGGCCCCGCCCCTGCCCGAGCGCACCTGAGGGGAAGAAGCTCCCCCAACAAAAGAACAGCCTCCAAGGCGGCCATAAGGCCTAACGTAAAAATAGACAAGTGACGCACAAGCACACACCGCACACACAACATAAAATAAGGTTATGAAAGGAGGAGGAAAGCCCCCCCCAGTAGAGGGACACAGGGGGACCCGTAAGGGGGGAAGAAATCCACACCGTAAAGTAAAAGGGAATATCAGAGACAGGGCATCCCAAACCAGGATCACCAGCCTGGATACCGCCTACCCCTTAAAATGGGGTCTCACGGGGGAGCATGGCTCCCTAAAACACCTCTAAGGTGTAATCTACCGTCACCCGGACCTTCAGTCAAGGCTGGGAGGCATATATGGGACTTAAATAAACAAGGTCCGGACAGAAATAGAGACAAATTGGCCAGGAGTAACCCCGGCTTACTTGCAAGGAGGAGACACAGCCATCTTCTGACTTGCTCGCCGTCTGCAGAGACGATTACTGGGAATATGTGGGAGGTCCCAGGTATTTATGGACCGGGAGGGGCTTCTTTTTTTCTAGTCATCTCTGCAGAAGTTCGCCCTCTACTGGACATAACCCATATGTCATGAATATTGGAAGCGGGGTGTGTGACATACTTGGAATAGACTTTTTTCTAGCCCTGATCAAGGTGTTAATCACAGCAGCAGACAGCCCCTTTTCCATCAAGATGGAGGTTTCAGCAGCCAGGCCGTCAAAGCCAGCGTTTGTAGATTGGGATGTCTCAGCCGCCCCTGAGTGAGAAGGTCTGGGTCCAGGGGCAGGGCGTACTGGTCTACTGCCAACTGCACGATGTCTGCGAACCACACCTGTCTTGGCCAAGGGGGGGCTACCAGAATTGCTGGCACCCTTTCCTGAACCAACTTGCGCAGAACCCTGCCCAACAGGGGGAATGGCGGGAAGACATACAGGAGATGGAAGCCCTGCCAAGACAGGTTCAGAGCATCCACCACCAGAGCCAGAGGGTCCTGGGACAGAGAGACAAAGACTGGGAGCTTTCGATTGTGGCGAGATGCAAAAAGATCCACGTCCGGCAGCCCCCAACGGCGACACAGGGAGTGAAACACTCTATTGCCGAGGGACCATTCTCCCAGGCGAGAAGTCCCCCTGCTCAGAAAGTCCACCTCCAGATTTTCTACCCCCGGAATATACATAGCTGAGATGCAGGGGACATTGTCCTCCGCCCAGGACAGGATCTTGGACACTTCCTCGAGGGCACCCTTGCTCCGGGTCCCCCCCCGATGATTGATGTAGGCAACCGCCGTCTGGTTGTCCGAGCGTACCTGGACCGGCCGGCCCCAAAGGTGTGGAGTCAAGTGGGCCAGAACCAACCTGACCGCCCTTAGTTCCAGGACGTTGATAGGGGCGTGGGCCTCCTGAGGTCCCCACAGCCCCTGGAATTTTAGGGATTTCCAGAAACCCCCCCAATCCGTCAGACTGGCATCCGTGGTGACTGTCTCCCAGCAGGGGGCCAGAAAGGATCTGCCCCCCAACAGGTTCCTTGAGTCCAGCCACCACAAGAGGAACCACCGAGCTAGAGGGGACAGGGCAAAGGCCTGATCCAGAGACAGAGGGTCCTTGTTCCACACTGACAAGAGGTGGAGCTGAAGAGGTCTCATGTGGAACTGTGCATAGGGAACTGCCTCGAAGCAGGACACCATCATCCCCACCAGCTGCATCCTCTGCCGGATGGGGGGATGAGGGCAAGACAGAAGGAACTGAACTTGTGCTTGCAGGGCATCCACCTTCTACTGAGGAAGAAAAATCCTGGCCTGAACCGTATCCAGATTCATGCCCAGAAAGGATGCCACCAGGGAGGGTGACAGGGAAGATTTGGAATGATTGATCACCCAGCCGAAGAATTCCAGAATGGTCACCACCCTCTGGGTATCCAGCTCTGCTTGCTGGAGAGACTGAGAAGTAATGAGAAGGTCGTCCAGATAGGGAAGAATGCGAATACCCTGAGATCTGAGCAGAGCCATCACTCCCGCCAGCACCTTGGTGAAAACTCTGGGAGCTGAAGTGAGACCGAAGGGCAGTGCCACAAATTGGTAGTGCTGATCCTCCAGTGCGAACCTGAGGAATCTCTGATGCCCCGGAAAGAATGGAACATGAAGGTAAGCATCCTTGATGTCTATAGGAGGTCATGAAGTTCCCTGGGCGCAGCAAGCTGACCGCTGAGCGCAGAGTCTCCATGCGAAAGCGCCTGGATTTGACAAATTTGTTGAGAAGCTTTATGTCCAGGATGGGCATGATAGAACCATCCCTCTTGGGCACCGTGAAAAGATTGGAGTAATAACCCCGGCCCTTTTCTGACAGAGGGACCTGACAGACGACCCCCATCTCCAGAAGCCTTTGCACCACAATGACCAGGGCCTGAGCTGCCAGGGGGTTTTGAGGCATCCGGGATCTGATGAATCTTGTGGGCGGCCAGGCAGCAAACTCTATTTTGTAACTGGAGGATACTACCTCCTAAATCCACCGGTCTGAGACATGTTGCTTCCAGACATGAGCAAAGAGCCTCAGCCGTCCCCCCACCCGGATGGGTGAGGGCACCCCTTCATGCCTGAGGGGGCTTGGGAGAAGACTTAGGCTTGGCCCCCCAGGGAGGATTCCGGACGGGCACATCCTCTACCTATTCCCCAGAAGTCCCCCCTGTGCCCTGCAAAGGAAACCCCTCTCCCTGACCTGGAGCCACGGTAGGAGGGATGAAAGGAACCTGACCACCGAAAGGGCCAGGACTGAGGCAGCCTGCCACCCTTAGCAAACAGATCCAAGCGATCACCAAATAAACGCAGCCCCTTAAATGGAAAACCAGTGAGAGCCTTCTTGGCAGCGTTGTCAGCCGCCCACTGGCGCAGCCAAACCGAGCGGCATATGGCCACCGCCAAGGCAGAGTTTCTACCACACATCCTAATGGTATCATCCAGAGCAGAAAGGATATAAGCCATAAAAACCTCACAATGCGAAAGGGTCCGGAACTCTGCACTAGAAGTGTCATCCGGGGCACCATCCAACACACTCTTGAGCAGAGTCCTGACAGCCACAGCCGTGATAGCAGAAGCACAGACAGGGCGCATAGCAGTCCCAGCACAGGCAAAGGCATGGGAAGCCAGCTGATCAATGCGCCGGTCCTCACCATTCTTCAAGGTTAAGTAGAATCAGGGGAATGTACAACAGAGGTGTTAGACAACCCCAAAACCAGAGCATCCACTTCCGGGGGGGCTGACCAACGTTTAACCACCTTGGCGGGAAATGGATCTCTCTTATCCCAGCTCTTAGGTACTCCGGGAAGTCTGCTGGGGCGCTCCCATTCCTTAAGAACGGGATTATTGAAATGGGACTGCTCGGGGAACTCTAAACACGGCTTAGCGGTATGAAATAATTCCCCCTGCTGCCTGGGGGCCGCAGCAGGAGAAGAGATAGAAAGGACTTCAAAAATCCTAGCCAAAAGTCTATCAGTGTCATCTGAATCCCATGGGTCAGAGCCAGAATCAGCAGAACCCTTCGACTGCTCATCTGATGACTCTGAGTCTGAGAACAATTGCCCCTCTTCAAGGGGGGTATAACCAGCCAGATCAAAGAATTCCTCTGCCTCCATAGGAAAAAGACACACGCCAGGCGCCAAATGCCGCCTCTTAGCAGAGGCCTTACGGGCCGAAGTATTAGCAATCAACTTCTCAATGCTAGCCAATCTAGAAGACACATCATGTTGATCTTCCCACTGGTATTCAGCTCACTGGGAGTCAAATGCAAGTGTGGAGGGGTAGGCGAAGCCATAGGAAGAGCAGGCCCAGCCACCGGTAACCCAGAATGTAGCGCAAGCCACTGCTGGGCACAGGGCACACAGACCCGCACATCGTCACTTATAGGGGATACCCCGCACGCCACACATAGCCGGGCTTGTCCCAAAGGAACCCCGAGCCCAATATCCTGGGAAGCCTCCATATGGTGATTATAGTGGCACAGTTGGCCAATAGGAATTTTGCTATAAAAGCAACCCGGGATGCCCCAATAGTCCGTCAGGGAAGTGGGAGGATTTTAGCAATTAGGCTTCTAATAAAGTTTGTGAAAACCAATAGAGGGGGTAGGACCGGGAGAAACCTCTTACACAGTTTTCCCCGCCTGAAAGACATAAGCAAGACACCCCATAAGCGTACAGCAATAAATATCAAGATAAAAGATAAGCCTGCCGGAGCACTCACGGGCCGCGGAGGAGGACACCAATCACGCAGCACGAGGGACAAAAATGGTGCTGAGAGTACCTCAAGGGGCAGGCCGTGGGGAAGGTGACGCGAAACGCGCCAACCAGGAGGCTCCGCCCCCCTCAAAGAGCGCGAAGTCACACAAGTGACCAACAGCCAATACCAGCGCAGCAGCGCCTGAGGTTATGTCGCCGTTGACCGCGGAACGCCACATGGCGCGCACGTCAGCAAATACAAAAAAGCACACCAGCGAATCCGTGCTAGCCAGGGTCCGAAGCCCTAAACCAGTATAAGCATTACATGCGGCGGTCATCTAAAACAGGGACCCAGCAAAAATCGGGGCGGGGGGCGGAAGGGGCATCCCAATTAAGGCTCACCATAAGCCTGCACCGCCTACCCTTTGGTGGGGGATTGCGGTTGGAGTGGTGCTCCTAAAGCACCTGGCAGCGGTGCCGCCTACCATCACCCGACCAGTGCAGCCAAGGCTGGGAGGCAATTCAGAGAAATGGAACGGGTGGGAATAGTCCTACAGGGCCGCGGGCTGCCCGCTCACCTGCGAATAGAGAGAGCCATCTTCTTGTCCTTCGCAGCCGACTGCAGAGAAGATCTGGGGAATTGTGGGAGGTCCCGGGTATATAAGGGACCGGGAGGGGCCTCTTTTTTTTTTTTGTTGTCTCTGCAGTCCAGCGCCATCTGGCAGAGGTAAACCCGCCCGTAAGGAATCATCTTTGGAGCAGGACGTGCTGTATACATTCGGCCTTATTTATCAAGGGCTAGCGCCAGGTAGTGTCTGACGAGCGCCAGGTACTGCCAGCTAACGGCGGCTACCGAATCAAGTACGCCCGGCGGAGGTCACAATGACGCATTTATCACGCTAAATGAGGCTAGCGCCGGCGAGAGCGTCAGCTAGCGCGGGATTCATCATGTAGCCGACTGCAACGAACAGCGCCGCTACTAATCCCATCACAGCGACAGGTATGACCTGGCGCTCCCTGGCATGGTCCAATGCATTTCAATGGAGCAATCTTTAAATAATCATAATTAATTGCTATTAATGTTTTTTTTTTTTTTTTTTTTTTTTTAATGTCAAAAATTCTGTGACCACTTCTGCAATGTTAGGATTTTTTTTTAAGTAAAAAAAAAAAAAAAATTGTGCAGAATTGATATTACAGGTCTGATATTCATGTATTCATATTACAAAATGTTTAGAAAAACTTGTATAATTTTTACATATAAAAAAAAAGGTTGTTTGGGGGTTAAAAACTACTTTACACACATCGCCGCCAGCACTCTGGGGTTTAAACAAGGAATTCACAGCGCGAGAAATTTTTGAGCGTGATTTGTTAATGAATCTGCAGCAAGCCGTTCGCTCTGGCCATTCGCTGTCAGGCGCACCCATACAACGCGGAACCTGTGAAACAGCGACCCCTAACCCCGTATTCAACATTACCGCACACCGACTGAGTCGCTGTCAACAAGCAAACCCCGGCCAAGCACAGCGAATACTAGCTGGCGCTGTGAAAATCACGCTACTGGCGCTCATCTGTCGCTACCTGGCGCTATTAATGAATCGGCCTCTTAGAATATAAGTCAGTGAACTTTCCTATTCTCCACATGAGTCCTTGTGACTAGTGATGAGCCGAAGAAGGGACACTATGGTTTAGAAGCCCTCTGGCTGGATATTCCTCAGTATTTGGTGTTTGGTACTTACAGTGTAGTGATGGCCAGCATACCACCTACCAGCATGAGTGGGTGGCATGCTGGATTATTTGACTATGATCTTGCCAGCATCTGGGATGGGAAGAACCAGAGCAAATCAGCAAGATCCATCTAGCTTCGGCCCAGATCGAAAGCCCATCACTAGTCTAAATGGCACATTTATAGCCAACTTGCTCTCCTGCCGAGACCCTGAACATCACGATGATGCCTCAACCAGATCTTCACTATGATTCCACTAGAAGGAACAAATGTCTCTCTCAAAGAGCAGCAACATCCTCACTGATTCTAGAAGCACTTGCCTGCAGCCCATTGACTCCCCTGACTTATCGTCACCAGCTACCATTACTGGCTAGAGTTGGTCTGGTGTAAGGATGGGCTGAATGGGTGGAAGGGAAATTTGAACAGTAGGAGCATCCCGAGGGCTGCGGCGTACTTTTCCTGTCCCTCTATCTTAATGTGTGGTCAATCGATGTCCGAGTTCTGAATGTATGAGTGCTGTGTGAATGGTTGTCTTGTCTATGTTACTTGAAGCTTTAAAACTGAGATTGGTGCCTACGGCATCTTATTGAGATATGTAACTTGTCCTGGTTTTTTTGTTTGTAGAATTGCAAATAAAAAGAAACTTTAAAAAAAAAAAAGAGTTGGTCTGGTGTGTAACTGCACAAACAGTACCGACTCTATGGAGGCCATTATCAGTCCCAGGAGCTGCATGCACACACTATTAATCAGCATCATGAACACAAGAGCCACCTGCATTTTGTCCTTTGGCAACTAGGACTAGGAAGGTCAGGCAGCACCATTTAGGCTGCTGGCACAAAAGCAAGTAAGAAAGATTTATTTGCAAGGACTAGCTGAAACAAGCAGGCACGTGTACTATAATGAGTATAAACACATATAAACACAAACAGCCAGGAGCCATATGGTGCCAGGGCCTAATAAACACAATTTACAGAGTTAAACCAGCATGACATATTTTGAGGGTGGATCGCAGAATGAGGAGAAACTGGTTAGATCGGATTGCATTATTACCCTCTGAGTGAACCATGAATTTTTTTCATTCATGTGCATCTAATAAAATTATTTA
Organism: Gastrophryne carolinensis; assembly: GCA_027917425.1. Taxonomy (NCBI): domain Eukaryota; kingdom Metazoa; phylum Chordata; class Amphibia; order Anura; family Microhylidae; genus Gastrophryne; species Gastrophryne carolinensis. The sequence continues at coordinate 76,639,015 of CM051237.1, read as the reverse complement.
AAGTCCAGTCTAGCAATTACCACCCCCCTCGCCTTGCCTCCTTCACGGTAGGGGGTAAAAAACAAACAAAACAAACATCCTACCTCGCCCACATCCAGTCGCACAATTGGTTGGTTGGACAGGTGAGGCATGCACAGAGCAGGGGATGCCGCTTTTTGCCTCCCTCACTCAGCACTAGTGGAGGGAGGGAGGCAATGGGTTTTTCAGACACTATGCTGAGCACTCTGCCATTTATGGAAATTAGGCAATGCCTATTGGGCCATGGCTGTCACTTATGCATAAGAAATTCTGCAGGGCAACATAGGGGTGAAACATTCGCCACCTATGTAAAAGAGGGGACTCACATTGTGTCCTCTGCAGCGGAACGCTCTGACTCCAATGGTCAGCAACTCACCCGATCACTGGATCACATGTCGCTTGGGGCCAAACAGCAGTGGGTGGCACTTCCGTGTTCAGCTCCCGCCCCCCAACTGTCAAAAGCACGTTACCACGCCCTTTTCATTCAATACAATGGAGGGGGTGTGTCAAACCTAACCACACCCGCACAATGTAATGAATGGAGAGGGAGTTCAAGCGCTCCTGTGACTGATGTTGGGGGGAGTAAGCCTGAAACGGAAGCATTTCCGGCTTCTGTTTGGTTCACGGGCTGCAGGGATGTCATCCAGCGATCTGGTGAGTTGATGACCACTGGAGGAGAACACCTTTATTTAATTTTACACAGGTGGTCAATCCCTTTAACAACCATTTAACAGGTATTTAATAAAAATAATCTATATACTGAATTATTGGTGACATTTGTTGATCTGACAAATAAAAAAAAAAAAATACTAAATAAATACTAAAGCCAACAGTGGAATTTCAGCAACAATTGACTTAAAGTGGACCAAAACCCAGGATTTTGCCTATCCTGGGTTTTGGTCCTTTCACCGGGGGCACCTTGATTGGGGGTGCCCTGTTGTGTGAAACCTCCCAGATCGCCGCAGCCAACTCATCTCTTCCCGGTCCCATGGTGCGTCTAAGAGCAGCAGCTCTGAAGGCCGCACCCTCCGCTTCCCATGTGAATGGCAGGCGCGGGCACGCTACCTGTCAGAGGGAGGCGGAGGATGCGGCCATCAGAGCCACTGCTCTTAGATGCGCTGTGGGACTGGAAAGAGATGAGTTGCTGCAGCGTCCTGGGGGGGTTTTCACACAGTGGGGCCCCCCCAACCAAGGTGCCCCTGGGGAAAGGAACAAAACCCAGGATAGTCAAAAATATTGACTATCCTGGGTTTTGGTCCACTTTAAGAGCAATTCTGATACTTTCTATTGTACCAGAACTGGCTGTGGATGTCCAGCCTTTCAAGTAAAATTATGAAGTGCTTTGTGTTATGTATAGCTGACTTTTGGGGATAAAGGGACAGTACTTATCAATGTTTCTTTGACCTGGATTTAAGCTCTGTAGGTCAAGAAGGATAATGGCTTCCTTGTTTTCTTGTAGCTGTCAGTAATTTATTACCAGTCTCCAGACTGACAAGCGAATAGGATTGCCATTATACATGCGTGCCATATAGTTCTTGGAAGTGTGCCAGGGACACAGGCTTCGGACTACAGCCCGCCCGTCTCACCAACGCTCCCTTGTCAGCTCAGCTACCGCTAATCTGAGGTCATCAGTAGCAGTGCAGCGTGTCATTGCATAGACGCTGGCACTCCTCCAATAGAAAGCACCAGCTCCCTAGAGATGTGATTAACCATCACAACAAAAAGAGAAAAAAAGAAGGGAGGATAAGGTAGAAAGAAAGGAAGAGGCTTGTACGTCGTAAAATGAGGCTGTAAGTAAAAAATCCTCCGCCTGTATTAATCACGTTCTCCTACCCACTATGATGCTTATGGATGTTCTGTGCAGGTGGTAAAAATCCTGTTTCATGCGGTCTCACAGCAGATGCGGGTAAATAGGTGTACATAGGTATGGAGAATGTATTGAACCAAAAAGATCATTAACTTAATAAAAAAAACAAAAAAAAAAAAACATAAAATTTTAGAGCACATTTTTCAACAGACTACGTCCCCTTAAAGTGGACCAACACCCAGGATTTTGACTATCCTGGGTTTTGGTCCACTTGAGGGGGGGGGCACCCCGATTGGGGGTGCCCCGCTGTGTGAAACCCCCCAGAAAGCCCCAAAAACTCACCTCACCACGCTCCCACGTGACCACGCCGTCCAATCCCTGCCGACGTCCAAGCGGGCGGCGCGCGCACGTCTAGAGGGGCGCGCGGGAGGCGGTAGCGGCTGCTGCCGCCTCCGCCAATAAGGTAAGGTTTTTTGGGGGTTTTGGGGAGGGTTCCACCCCGAGACATCCGAGATCGGGCTGTCCCGCGGGGAGGGAGGTGATTGGCCCGGGAATCTTATAGATTCCCGGGCCGATCAACCCTGGGTGTTGGTCCACTTTAAAGGGCTACAGAGGCAAAGACACTTGTTAGACCATTATGTCAGGCTATGTTTGGAACTGTTTGTTTTTAAAGTGAAGAAGAGATATCAAGGTTTAAATTTTTACCGTATGATTTAGCTTTTGAAATATTTAGGTGTGGACCATGGCTCTGTGATGCCGCATACTAATTATATTGCATACTAATCAGCATAATGGGCCATCACCCTGGCTGTTCTACCTCTGTCCCAGTGTCCACAGTCTGAAGATGCGGAGCTTTAGACCACCAGCTTAGCCTTATTATTGGTGGTCTATGGCAAAGGAATGCCACTACTCTTTGCCTGGTTTCTACCTTTAGAAGCATCTGTGTTCTGACAGAAAGGGAGAGGGAAGCCATGATGAGGTGAGCTGCTGAATGACAAATAATAATGTATTATTATCATTGTGTATTTATATAGCACTATCATCTTCCGTAGAGCTTTACAAGGCATGATTACAGACAAGGTAAAACATATGGTATAGGGAACAAAACAAACTAGATACTACGGGGTTTAAAGTGGACCAACACCCAGGATTTTCACTATCCTGGGTGTTGGTCCACTTCCGCGGGGCACCCCCGATCGCGCTGTGTAAAACCCCCCAGAAAGCCCCAAAAAACTCACCTCACCGCCGACGGACAAGCTGAGGCCGGCTCTCGCGCGTCCCTCTTACAGGTAGAGCGCCCGCGCTGGCCATTCACAAACGGCGGGTGCGCGCCGTGCGAGAGGCAGTGGCGGAGAAGGTAAGGTTTATGGACGTCGGGGGGGGTTTCACACAGCGGGGCATCCCGATTTCGGATGGGAACGACAAGCATGTAAAATTTAACGGTAGGAGAGGCAGCCACAGAAATGTTATGTGGCTGGCGTTTAAAACTTATGCAAACAGAAAGGTTATCTAATATAAAAGCCCCGCATGTCCCTAAGACCAGGAGGGTGCCACTGGCACGTGATATTTAGTGCTAGATATTGTCCTAACAATGGACGGTTAAAAAAAAAATAATAAGGAAATGAGGCATAATATCCCTTTTGATGTGCACTAGCTCTAACCTGGTCCCACTGAAATAAAAAACATTAAGCTTTAAAGCGGTCCTTTACTCTGAATAAGAGCCTATCTTATATGTTTCCCACACCCTGTACATACATATTTATTGCTCACATTAAAAATCTTCCTACCTGCATCCACTGCATGTTATGAGCCTTTAAACATCCAAGATGGCGGCTTATGGGACATCAGGCAGCCTGCAAACAGGAAGTACCTTCTGACTGTGCTGCTCTGCATTCTGGGATGCGGACCTTTTCCTGACCCCAACTTTGCTCTGTCTGAGCAAAGCACAGCTGTAAACCACCCCCCTGTACTTTATCCCACTCTCCTCTGTGATGATTCTGAGTCAAGATGGCGGCGCCCGTATCCTAAAGTCTTTAAAGCGGACCTTCATTCTGAATAAGAGTCTATCTTATATGTTTCCCACACCCTGTACATACAGATTGTCCACATTAAAAATCATCCTACCTGCATCTACTGCATGTTACGAGCCTTTAAACATCCAAGATGGCGGCTTATGGAAGCCGCCATCTTATCAGGCAGCCTGCAAACAGGAAGTGCCTCCTGACTGTGCTGCTCTGCATTCTGGGACTGCTGACCGTTACCTGACCCCAGCTCTGCTCTGTCTGAGCAAAGCACAGCTATAACCCGCCCCCCTGTATCTTATCCCACTCTCCTCTCCTCAGTAAGTGTGATGCTTCTGAGTCAAGATGGCGGCGCCCGTATCCTAAATTCCTAAATTCCAAACAGAGTTGCAGCCCAGTGGGGGAAAGAATAATAAGTTAGTGACTAAAAACGTAAAATATATTAATTTTAGATGCTGGGGAACCGTTTTTTTAAGAGTTTGGGCTTTTCATTAAATCACGCTGAAGGTCCGGTTTAACAGAGTTGCAGCCCAGTGGGGGAAAGAATAATAAGTAAGTGACTAAAAACTTAAAATATATTAATTTTAGATGCTGGGGAATAACTTTTTAAGGGTTTAGGCTTTTCAATAAACCATGGTGAAGGTCCGGTTTAAAGAGCAACAGCCTAGTATCTGTAAAACTTTAGGGACAGTTGCCTCCCTCTTTGGGCTGCCCTGATGTGGGAAATCCCCCAGATTGCGGTGTGCACTCACCACATCAGTGATCCTTTGGTGCATACATGACCTGTGGAAGCAGCCCTGGCTTCCCTCCAGCTGCCTGTACTCATTCCAGGTATTTCTGTATGGTTGGCATGGGTACATCCAGCCGCTCACACCCCATTCAGTTTTGCTAAGCGGCTCTGTTGTCAGAGTGGCTTAATAAAGCTGAATGGAGCACAAGCTGTTGATTGGGCAAGAGCCCGCACATGTGCCGCTGGATTGTTGGCAGGTAAGAATTATGGCCGTCCCAGTGGGTTTCACACTCACAGCCCAGAGATGCGACCACCAGATTATTACATTGCCAAAAGTGCCAGGAAACAGGTGCGTTCTGCAGCACCCGCGGGGGTGTTCACACAGTGGGCCAGTAGCTGTCCCTATAATCTTTTAGGCCACAGTGGGTTTTGTTCCACCTTAAAGTAAAGTATGAATAAATGCCAGTATCAACAAATATTTTACCCAATGCCATTTCCATTTGAGTTTTTCAAGCGATCTAAAAACTAGGACAAGAAAAACACTTACAGTTCATATATCGTCAGATTGCAGAAGGCATATGAAGTGAGGCAATAGAAAGAATTGCTCAATATAAAGTTCTGCTATCTGTTGGCTATAAAGAGTAATAACATATCTTCTGTTTTAAAACAAATGTAACCCCTTTAAAAGGAAATTGTAGTAAGGAATATTGCCATGGTAGCAGAAGCCAGTCTTCTTTTAAAAATTGCTTGTTTCCAGGCAACTTCGTCTCAGTAACTAATAGGGAGATTAGAGCAACTATTTACCACATGTTGTGCCCTATAAGTCGCACCTGCTCATAAAAGACACACCTAGGATTTGGAGGAGGAAAATAGGAAAAAAAAATTCTGAACCAAATGTGCTAAAAACCACCCCAAGAACATAATAGGCAAGGTGGAGAATCCCCCCATTACAGCCAGAGTGGCATGCACCATCCCATTCCCCCCATTATAGACCGTGTGGCACCCCCCCTCAGCACTGGAGAAAAGAAAGAAAAAAAAAATTACATAACTGACACTCCCGGGAGGCCAGACGATGGAGGAGCGTCAGACCGGCAAGGAGAAGCCAGGGTAACGGATCCCTGTTCCTGCCGAACCTCAGGCTTGGGCTGTGTGCGTGCGCACCGTGCCCGAGGGGTAGCAACACCACCCTAATTGGGGACAGTGGGAAGGGATAAGTTACCCTGCCCCCTCCATGCTGATCTGCCACTCTCCATTACCTTGCCTCCCAGTGGCCGCAGAACATGAGCAAAGGTTATGTAAGGTTTACTTTTGTTTTTTTATTTACATTCGCTCAATAAGACGCAATTACATTTCCCCCCCCCCCCCCCCCCCTTTTGCGTCTTGTGGGTCTTATTCTATTGAGGAGATGGTCAGCAATATTATTTTGATCACTGTAGGTTCGTTTCATTCCATGCTCAAGGTATAACTAAAGAGGCAGTAACCAGGACATAAAACAGATTATTTTTAATCATGTCAGTTGCCGGTTTTATATAAACAGTTTTAATATTTGGGAGGCAAGTATTGTACTCTCACCATATTTCAGCAAGAACAGCCGGTGGAAGGCTGGACTGGAGGAAGAAGCTCTTTGCCTGGTCCCCTAGGAGATAAAAGAAACGCTGGTAAGTAAGGCAATATGTGCAGACATGCTATGTGGCTCATTCTCCAAGTGCGTACTTTCTCTTACCATTCAACGTTCATCATGGTCATTTTCAGACCTCTATACACAATGGACCTGTAAGATCCCAAGGTACAATGAAAACTCTGACTTTTGGGTCACCAAACTCTCCCACCATCACTGCCATGCATGTTCCATATATGTGGAAATGGGATAACAGAAGCTCCTGGGCTCCAACCCACCAATGGCCATGAGGTTGGCAGCATACTTAAAGTGGACCATCCACCTTGTAAATCATCCCTGGAGTCTTTTAGGCCATTCATGTCCTCCTGGGGCATGCAAATCATGATGCCCCACTCTGTGCCCTGACCCATCGTTCAAGCGCTCACCTTTCTGCGGCTTCCACACAGGGTTCATGGGCCGAGAGTGCATCCTCGGCCTCCATGGAGCAGAGGCGTGCTCCAGCACCCAACCATTCAGGCTTCACACAGTAGGGCACCGGGGATGCGGCTGCTCCTGCTTCTTTATGCCGGGCTCTTTGTCTAAACAGACCCGTAGGCCGTGCATTTATATGCCTTTTTTGTTACAATAATTTTTATTGAGAGATATAGCTCATATTCATATGGTACAGACAGTGGCATGAGACAAAGAAATATACGGAGACCATCGAAAGATATAGGGTCTGTTTAGACAAAGAGCCCGGCATAAAGAAGCAGAGGGGCACAGAGTGGGGCATCATGATTTGCATGCCCCTTATCAGGAGAGACTTAAAGAACTTAATTTGTACAGTCTGGAGGAAAGAAGGGAGAGGGGGGACATGATTGAGACCTTTAAATATGTGAAAGGATTGAATAAGGTTCAGGAGGGAAGTGTTTTTAAGAAGAAACTTAACGATAGAACAAGGGGGCACAACCTGAAGCTAGTCGGGGGGAAGATCAGGAGCAATGTTAGAAAATATTATTTTACAGAAAGAGCAGTAGATGCTTGGAACAAACTTCCAGCAGAGGTAGTTGAAAAATCAACAGTCACTGAATTTAAACATGCCTGGGATAAGCACACATCTATCCTAAGATAAAGAGAACATACAGTATACACATAAGGGCAGACTAGATGGACTGTATGGTCTCCTTCTGCCGTCAACCTTCTATGTTTCTATGTTTCTAAGAGTGAATATAAGTGGTACAGAAATCCCATAGTTACATTAATAAAGACTTTAGTCCACACAGTTCAGCCGGTTTATCTCCTTCCAGGGGTCTAGTAGCTATAGCTGGAAATGTTATTACATGCAAGGAAGACATCCAGGCAACTTTTGAACATTTTTACTGTATCCATTATAACTACCTCCTCTGGCAGCGAGTTCCAAAGTCTCACTGCTCTTACAGAAAAGAATCCTCTCCTAATGTTGTTGGAGAAAGTACATTTCATCTAACCTTTGTGGATGCCCTCAGGTTATGGTTACACTCCGGGGTATAAATAGATTGTGGGACAGATCTTTGTATTAACCCTGAATATATTTATACATAGTTATTAGATCATCTCTCATGTGTCTCTTTTCTAAACTAAATAAACCTAAGTATGTCAATGTAAAAAAAAAAAAAAAAAACACTGTTAGACTTACAGGTAACAGATTTTTTTAGGAATCCTTCAGCATTACCACACGGAGAGTAATAGGGGGTCACGCTGAGGGATGACTTCACCCTGAAGTATATAAAAAGCTAAAAACAAAATCTCACTAGCTTGCCTTTTAAGATTACTGTGCATATGTAAAATTTAAGAAAAAACAGGTGCACACTGTACGCAGCAAACACCATGGGTGCGGTACCCTGGGTCCTCAAGTCCCAAACGTCCAATTAGAAGAAGAGAAGAGGGGTCCGCACTCCTTAAAACTTCACTTTTATTACCATCCAGTAAAATAGTCAAAAGTTGAAAAGCAGCAGTAAAAACATCAAAAGCGATCCTAGTCGTTCTAACGCGTTTCGGGCAAGGCGCCCTTAATCATAGATTAATATAGATTAAGGGTGCCTAGCCCGAAACGCGTTAGAACGACTAGGATCGCTTTTGATGTTTTTACTGCTGCTTTTCAACTTTTGACTATTTTACTGGATGGTAATAAAAGTGAAGTTTTAAGGAGTGCGGACCCCTCTTCTCTTCTTCTTCTACTGTGCATATGTACTATTTATTCATGCAAATCTTCCCTTACATAGGATTTCATTCTATATATTCACATCATCGGCATCCCCAGCATCTCGCGGCCAATGTGCGCTCCAGTGGACAGCCGTCCAGATAGGCTGGAGCAGGATTTCTCGTATTAGCAGGAGGGAGACCCGGGATGCGGCATTCCTCACTCTCTATGCAGAACTGTATGGCGTGAATTGAAAGGGCACAAAAGAGGGGCTGTGAAGTGTATACTTAAAGTGGCTCAATCACCAGGATTTTGATTATCCTGGCGACTGGTCCATGCCCCCGAAGGTACCTTTCTGAATAGCTGGGTGCAGGAGCATGCAAAGCTGCAGGGCTGCCATTGCAGTGACAAACTGGTAAGGGGCTTGTGGGTGATCGGGGGGGTTACACAGTGAGGCATGCTGAATTGCATGCCCCAGGGGAACCTAGATGGCTGGAGTAGGTGGTGATTGCTCCACTTTAGCAAACTTCCCTATTCATTTATTCATCACACACAAACAAAAGTCCAATTTTTGGATTGTACATTAAAACCTTGAAAGTGAAACTGAAAAAAAAAAATGTGGGGGTTAAACACTAGACAGAAAGGGCACATTGGTGATTAAAGGCCTCAGCCTTCTGGCTGTGTGAGTAGCAGAGCTTGAGAGAAGAAACCTAATAGACTGCAGGCAAATATTGCTTATGGTGTCTGCTTTGAACCTCATCTAGTTTGGTAGTCAAGCCAATAGCACTACGCCATAATATATCTTCCCAATGCTGCATGTATTCCATGTATGTATGTATGTATGTATGTATGTATGTATGTATGTATGACTTATGCTATAGTTTTTTTTCACATAAAGCAGACCTTTACCCTGAATAAGAGCATATCTTAAATGTTTCCCACCCCCTGTACATACAGATTGCTCACATCCTACCTGCATCTACTGCATGTGATGAGCCTTTAAACATCCAAGATGGCGGCTCATGGTGCATCAGGCAGCCTGCAAATAGGAAGTGTCTTCTGACTGTGCTGCTCTGCATTCTGGAATTGCTGTCCTTTTTCCTGACCCCATCACTGCTCTGTCTGAGCAAAGCACAGCTATAACCTGCCCCCCTGCACTTTACCCTGCTCTCCTCTCCTCAGTATGTGATGCTTCTGAGTCAAGATGGCAGCGCCCATATCCTAGAGTCTTAGAATTGAAGCCCGGTGGGGGAAAGTATAATAAGTGACTAAGAACATAAAATATATTAATTTTAGATGCCGGAGAAGAGTTTTTAAGGGTTTTGGCTTTTAATTAAAATCATGCTGAAGCTCCAGTTTAAGTACAACACAAAAATAAGAGGAGCAGACTACACATGTATCATTCTATGCCATAGACAATCTGTGCTTGCATTGTACTTACAGACATTGGTTTTGATTCCTCAAGATTCGAAAAAAATTATCATGGTAGTAAAAAATTCATTTCATGAGAAAAAAAGCCTGAAAATGTTACTGTTGATGAATCGCTAGTTAGGAAGACAATGAAATTGTCACTTTTTTACTCCTGAGAAATGTTGTGAACTTTTTACTCCTGTTTAACTGTAGTAAAAAGTGCCAAAGTGGAATTACCCTTTAAATAGAAACATCTATTTATTTTCCAGCAACCATGGGGTAGCCTCCTGCACACACGGCGTACACACCTGCCTCCATTAAAGCGGATCTTCACTCTGAATAAGAGTCTATCTTATATGTTTCCCACACCCTGTACATACAGATTGTCCGCATTAAAAATCATCCTACCTGCATCTACTGCATGTTATGAGCCTTTAAACATCCAAGATGGCGGCTTATGGAAGCCGCCATCTTATCAGGCAGCCTGCAAACAGGAAGTGCCTCCTGACTGTGCTGCTCTGCATTCTGGGACTGCTGACCTTTACCTGACCCCAGCTCTGCTCTGTCTGAGCAAAGCACAGCTATAACCCACCCCTCTGTACCTTATCCCACTCTCCTCTCCTCAGTAAGTGTGATGCTTCTGAGTCAAGATGGCGGCGCCCGTATCCTAAATTCCTGAACAGAGTTGCAGCCCAGTGGGGGAAAGAATAATAAGTTAGTGACTAAAAAAGTAAAATATATTAATTTTAGATCCTGGGGAACCGTTTTTTAAGAGTTTGGTCTTTTCATTAAATCACGCTGAAGGTCCGGTTTAAGTGGGTGGGCCCAGCTGAATGGTGCTAGGTGTTTGCGCTGCGTGTGCAGTTTACTTATGTTGTTTTTTTATTTTAACAATCGCCCGATAAGACGCACTGACGTTTTCCACCCACTTTTGGGGAAAAATAAGTGCCTCTTATAGGAAGAAAAATAAGAGGCTGAAATGAATAACACACATATGCTAGGAAACCTCTTGCAGATGTCTGTGATTAGCTATAGAAGAAGTGGAGGAATAAGTCCTCTAAGAAGAGAAGAACATGTTTCACGCAATCAGCTGCACAATATTTCGCAATGCTGCAATACTCCATTGAGAATTTTCCACTGCTTCTACAATCCAAGATTAAAATTACAGTGTAACGTTGTAGCCATAATAATTATTGTTTTCTCTCGCCCTCCACTCCAGGGCACCACCAAATCACATACACGCGGGAAAACACTTGGCCATAGGCAGGGACAGCAAGATAAAAGGGTGTGGCTCCTCCCGGACTACATACACTTCTGGCCTCAGCTCCCACTCCAGTATATATATATATATATTTTTTTTTATTTAAAAATAAAAAGGGGACATTAATAAGCATGTAAACCGCTGTATTCAGCTTATTAATGACCTATTGCCTTTCACTCCTGCGCCGCCATCTTGCTACACCCCTATGTATCCCACAATCATCTCGGGTGCAGCCTTTCACTTCACAGATTGGTCGGCTTTTCTGCTTCCAGCAAGCAGCAGCGAGAGCTTTCAAGTGGACCAACATCCTCCCGTGATCGGCCCGGGAATCTATAAGATTCCCAGACCGATCAGACCCCTGACTGCGGGGCACCCCTGAAACCCCTAAACCTTACCTTATCCACGATCCAGCGGCGCCCGCCGCCGCCTCCCGCGCGTCCCTCTAGCAGGACGCGCACCCGCGCCGGCCGTTTGTGAATGGCCGGCGCGGGCGCGCGCCCTGTAAGAGTGACGCGCGGGAGGCAGTGGCGGGCGCGCTCTCTTGTCCGCCGGCGGGGATTGGCAGCGGCGGTCACGTGGGAGCGAGGAGAGGTGAGTTTTTTGGGGTTTCACACAGCCGATCGGGGGTGCCCCGCCAAAGTGGACCAAAACCCAGGATAGTCAAAATCCTGGGTGTTGGTCCACTTTCAGTGGTGCAGCAGCATTGTGGCCAGGGACCTCTAGGAAAGAAGCTGCAGACAGCTTGATCCACATTTCCTATGGGTTCATGTAGTGCGGTTTACCCGGGTGGAAGTAAGCATCGTTGCCCTAAATGAAAGACCATTTTTATTTACAAATACCGTATATACTCGAGTATAAGCCGAGTTTTTCAGCCCACTTTTTGGGCTGAAAAAAGCTGCCTCGGCTTATACTCGAGTCAGTGAAAATTTCCCGCCCCCGTGCCTGCTCCCGCACTCACCCTTGTGTTGTGGAGCAGGCGGCTGGGAGCGGAGGAACGGCTGTGTCGGCCACGTGCGTCCCCGGATCTGCGGTGTGAATCGAGGCGGAGGAGCGGGGAGGAGGCGGCTGTCCCCGGCGGGCGGCAGCACAAGACTGCTCCGGACGGCGGCGGAGGAGAGGAGGCGGCTGTCCCCGGCGGGCGGCAGCACAAGACTGCTCCGGACGGCGGCGGAGGAGCGGGGAGGAGGCGGCAGAAGAGCCGGTGACACTGCAGCGCCGGGAGGTGAGAGCGGAGATACACCCACACAGTGCTGGGTGTAGCAAGATGGCGGCCGCCGAGTTCCGCACTAGCTCTCTGCCACAGAGAGGTCAGATGACGTGGGAGGAGGAGGGGCAGGAGCAGGGAAACACAGTCACCGCTGATGCGCCCCCGAGGTAAGCGTGTGTGTGTGTGTGTGTATGTCTCTCTCTTTGTGTTTTGTGTCTCTGTCTTTGTGTGTGTGTGTGTATTTCTGTGTGTGTTGTGTCTGACGTTCTTTCCAGCCGCGAAGAGAAATAGAATGGGGCATGAAAGGGGGGGGGAGAATATTATGGGGCATGGTGTGTGAGAGGGGGGGTGGAATAGTATGGCACATGGTGTATGAGAGGGGGGGGGAAATAGTATGGCACATGGTGTATGAGAGGGGGGGGAAATACCGTAAATACTCGAGTATAAGCCAAGTTTTTCAGCCCACTTTTTGGGCTTAAAAAAGCCGCCTCGGCTTATACTCGAGTCAATAACTTTTCCCATTTTTTTGTGGTAAAATTAGGGGCCTCGGCTTATATTCGGGTCGGCCTATACTCGAGTATATACGGTATATGAACATATATAGGAATTTGACCTTTCTCTTTTAGATTCCAGGCCGGCTGCTGGTGAGTTTTGTTCTGCTTTAATAGCAAAGCAGTAGAAAAATAAGGCTTTAACCTTTTAAATTTAGTTCCATGCCCCTGGGGCATCCTCGCTGTGTGAAGCCCCCTAGTTCCAACGGTGCATGTGTGAGCTCTCATCCAATCAGAGCCCTTTGCCATGTTTACTTCCTTCGGTAAAGAGCTCTAGTTCAATGGGGAGCATGTGCGCTGCAGCGTTCCTCATTGAAAACAATGAGAGCCATTTGCCGACGGGCTCCGACTGGACGAGAGCCTGTGCATGCATCATTGGAGGGGGTTTCATTCAGCAGGGCATCCCGACTCAGGATGCCCCGGGGGAAAGCTGGCAGCTGCCCCAGGAATCTTTTAGATTACAGTCCAGCCACTGGTGGTTTCCCCTTTAAATGCAAAGCATGTGAAATTCATGTGGTACCTGCCAGTCATTTGAATGTCAAAAGTGACTAAATAAGACACAAAGTAAAAAACTGTGGTACAGAGTTAAAAAAAAAAAAAAAAACACAACAACATTAATGGCATCTACCCCTCTGATTTAAAAGAGCCCTGTAACCCCATTCAGCTCCCATAATTACAACTGCAACAGTTCAACAGCGACATGACAAGTATAAACCAAGCATTTTCCAGAAAGTAGAGACCCACCTGTAATTAGGCCAGCGATTGGATTCAGGCTGGCAAACTGCTTGTCATGTTTGGCCCGCTCCTCAGCAGTGATCGCCCACATATTGGGCCCTCCTGTAAAAAACAGCTGAGTAAGTCACAATGCTTAGGAAAAAGTATGAATGTTAAACCCCATGCTGCTGCGGCTTAGGGGAGTACATTGCTCCTACACACGGCCCTGTCACTGCCGTTATGACACCATATCACCTGCTCCCGAGTGTTACTCACATTATTAAGAACAATATAGCGGAAGCAGCAAACAGTAACGGGAGCCGCAACAGCCGCCTACATTCTCTGTGCAATTTGGTAACTTCCTGCAGCTGGAAGTTGCTATTACAAGAGCAGAGCAGCTCCAGGATGTCGGGGAATGCTGGGGCACTACAACAGGTACAACATCGCACCTGGATTTACATTTCCACTACCTTGGGTTTTGTTCCTTCTAGTGCAGGGATGCACCACTGTGTGTATCGCTAAGAATGGCCTGTAAACTCACCTTTCCCCAGCTCCCTTGGAGCATGAACCGGCTGCTCAGCCAATCAGCAGATCACATTAAATTGCCTTTCAGCAGGCCAGTTCCCTACAGCTGAGACATGCTCTTGTGTACAGACATTCAGGTAGGCTGGGCACAGGAGTGCGCCGAAGACAACAAGGAAACCAGGAATGCGATCGCTCCTGCTCCCATTGCCAACCCTCTGTCCAAAAAAACGCTTTATGCTGTGCATTAGAATTCCCATCATAGAGCGCTGATTGGATGAGAGCCTACACATGCCCAATGGAACAGCAGAAAGGCGAATCGGGTGGGTGATTTGGAGGGTTTCACCCATGTGCTGTGGAACCACCGATGAGGCAAGTATACAGGTGAGCTGTCCAGGGGGTTGCACACAACAGGGCATTGACCAAAATCCAGGATAGTTAAAATCCCAGGTTTTGGTCCAGTCAATGAAGATCAAACCCCAGGATTTTCGCTCATCCAAATCTGATGCCCCTGTGTGTGAAATCCCCTGGTTTACCCATTCATTCACCTCAATTCATTCTCCCATGGCACATGCGCAGGCTCTCCTCCACTGGCCTGCCTCTTGATGTCCAGTAATGAGTTCTGAATGGACAAACTTGCTTCCTGCTGGACACTCTCCGCCAGCCACTGTGATGAAATCCATACCTTGTGGCCTTGACTGACCTCATGGCATCACCAGGGTCCTACTGTACGGTCCCTTAATACAGGCCGTGATGACCCTGGATGGCTGTGAGGCCCCTTGACTATCCCCAGTGAACCGAGCCCTGCCATCTCGTGTTGCCCATGCTATGAAACGAGACGCCACTGTTTTATATGGCTCTTAGCCAGAGTTCTGTGGATCCCAGGCCCTGAACTTCCGGAATGATGGGAGACCCACGTATGGATGCGTTAAAAATGTGTTTTTGATTAATGTGTCCAGTTGCTTTCTAATTCTTAATGAAATACTGGCCTCAGCATGTCTGGACAAGTGATTAAAATTTCCCAGTCAGCATAGGGTCATTGCAGGGGTTTGTGGTGTGAATCTTAACCAAGGGTTTCCTTGAGTCGAGCCCTTCTCCCTGAGGTTTTTTGTTAGCTACAGTCTTTTGTTCCTGTCTCGACATGATCTGTCCAGAGATGCGATTTAATATTTTGGTCATATCCCTCACAGCCTTTCAATTCATTGCTGAGCTCAGAAGCAGATCCAGACAAGCAGAGTAAGGAGCAGCTATTCTCTTCTCAGGCACAGGGGATGGTGTGTGTGGCATACAGTTTGATGCAAAAGCAGTGGGATCACAACCTCCTCTCATAGTGGTTGTCATGCATGGAAAAAAGCTGGGCACAGGGCAATTTCTAGCCAAAATAGCGCTCAATCTGGGAAGGAAACAAGTCTGCCCATCCTCACCGATGGTGCTGCTGCTGTCCGATACAGGTACGTAATATGCTGTGCTTCTTTCTTTGAAGCAGGCAGTGGCCCCCATCATGGCTGAGCCCATTTTGGGGGATGAGGGCCTGTTTTCTGGTATGCACAACTAACATTGGGCCTGACCCATCTGCAGGAAACAGGATGGCTGGGATACCCCCAATGGCCTTAGCACCCAGGGAGATCGCCCTTCCCGCCCCCCCCCCCCCCTTAAGCCTTATTTGGTTTCCATTGCATCCATGGCTTTTCTGTTTAACTTTCATTTATTTCAGTCAGATAAGATAGCCACCTTCTTTCTTTTACCACCAAGTTTA
Source organism: Gastrophryne carolinensis (assembly GCA_027917425.1). Lineage (NCBI taxonomy): Eukaryota > Metazoa > Chordata > Amphibia > Anura > Microhylidae > Gastrophryne > Gastrophryne carolinensis. Next base: position 76,623,242 of record CM051237.1, on the reverse strand, counting down.
CTTTCAAAAGTACCTTCTTCCAGCCTTAGTATGATTATGCTAAAGAAATGCAACCTGAAGCAACAATTACAGCAGCAATTCCAGTGCTGCTCTAGAGGTAAGTACTCCCCCCTCCCATTGTAGCTAATAAAGGAACAGGACTGGCCTCAAAGAAAACATGGCTGACGACTATCAAGTATTTAGGAGACTGTGGAAGCCAGAAGATGGCAGGAAACAGAGGCAAAGCCACTTTCTCCCAGTATAGTAATGGCAAGGAAACCCTTTGACACTGCTTGTAGGGACAGCAACCCAGATTCACCAAGACCTTTGCAAGGAAAAGTCTACAAAACTGTACTAGGTCAACCAGATTTCTACTTTCGTGGTTTAATGGAATAGGAATAGCTGTTCTAACTAATTAAAAATACAATCTGGGCCACTATTTTCAATCCACAAATGTGATCTTCTTGGGACTTCCATTTTAATTCCACTCATGCCTAGATAACTGTCACTGCAGAAAAAAATTCTATTCAGTCAAGTATCGCGATATTTCATTAGGCAGTGGCCCGCAATCAATTATTTCTCCCTAGTATCGATTCTACCTCTTTCGATCCGTCCGGCTCTCCTCTTCACCTGGGGGGGCCCCCCGGGGTTCTTCAGTATTCAGAAGAGAGCCCGACCGGCCCTGTAATCCCGGCTCCCTGTCCCCCCCGGTCAGCTGTCAGATGCTATGATTGCTGGCGAGAGGAGGAGAGAGGCAGGAGATCCTCTGATCCGTTAGGCTATGCCGGCTTGTAGCCTGTTCTACAAGCCCTCATAGCTGAAGCCCGTGCTGGATATGCTAGGTAAGGGGGACCTCATGTCATTTTTGGGGGGGGATTTTTATGGGTTTTTAACCCTTAAAATTCCCAATACGTATTGTATTGCCAGATTCTTGCCGATTCACAACCTTACTGCACATAACTTGCCGGCAGCTCCTACAATATTGCATGACAACCGATGTGCAGCATCTCTGCCTGGAAGTTCAGCTCTGGGAGTCTTCTATAGCTCCTACCTGGCACAACAGCTGACTGGAGGGCAGGTAATACAAGACCGCACACTAGGAACTAACTCTAACTAACTGACTATTTTATTCTGCATGTGTGCTGTTCCAGCCTGACCTGTAAAAGGTTTGTTGTCTGTACCAAGCCCGGTTGCAGATGTTGCCCTGTCTGATCACATCTGTTGCTGAGCCCGATAACAGACCCCTACCACGCCGGACCACATTTTGTGCCAAATCAACAGTACATACTGGTTGCATACTATTCAAACCAATACTACGGGTGCTCAGACGGCAAATGGCTGGCTCCATCCACATCAAATCTGTAAATGCATTTCATCGACACACCTGAATTCTTGAAGAAGTTTCATCTTTATAAAATCATCACTGCGCACAACGTTTCAAGGTTGGTTACGGCCCCTTTATCAGGCACAATGGTTAACTCCAATTGGCTTTGAAACGCTGTGCATCTGCAATGATGATATAATAAAGTAAGAAACTCCTTAAACAGGACCAACAGCCTGGAACAGTTGAAAAAGAAATGTAGCGGCCATTTTGAAGCTTCATTCCCGTCATCTCAGCCATGCTGCTGCCTGGATTCAACTGACATAACTGACAATGAATAGTAACAGGAAGCCCAGCAGCACTTCCTGTTTGCAGGTGGCCTGCAAATGCATAGGCCGCCATATTGTTTTTAAAATTTACCACAGCAAGAGTTAGAAAAAGGTACATTTATTTTTATGTGCAGCAATCTAAATTGCCTTGAGGAGGGATGCATATGAGCACTGTTTGTTTTGTTGATCTTGTTTAAATCATTTTTGACTGTTGGTCCACTTTAAAGAATCTTAGTGTTTTCGGTGAAATGCACTTAGAGATAACAATCAAGACATGAAAGTGTGTTTTCGATGTCAAATTCCATACTCCCACATTTCTCGAAAGTCTCCGATTATCCAGAGTGTTATCAGAGAGTGGTGGGTGAAAGAAAATCGGTTTGCAGCCGTCTGAACATTTGATACAACATTGTTGGCTGCTCGATAAAAGAAAAGCACATCTGGACAAATTGTTGGCAGCTTTATATTACAGAGAAAAACCCACAATGGACTGATTTTGACTTTAGGGTCGCCATTACCCTTTAGGAGTTAGATGACTACTGAAGGCTTGGGCAAGTATGGAGATGTACTGGGTAAACAGATCACAGATCCCAGTAGTACTGACCAGTAGTCTGCATTTCCAGACCAGGACCAAACGCCAGAAAAAAAAAAGCCTGGATACCCATTGGATTTAGGCGTCTATAAGGTCTTTTTATTTTACAAGACTTGAAGGAAGACCAGACCCATGGGCTTTTTCCAAACCACCGAGTTCTTTGGCACCAAAAGTTAATGCACGCTGGACAGACTTGCAAAGATCTCCAGGTACAGGGCTTCTGGTATCCATTTTCCGTATGACTTTGCAAAGATTTGGTAAATAACCATGTTGCTTGTAGAACGCTCTCATGTTGGTGAAGTAACCTTTACTGATCCAAACAAGTACCTACAACACTTCCCTACCCCCTAACCTCCCATCACCCCTTTTTTGGTTTTGGTCTCAGCTATACAACCAGCATCAGCTTACACTTGAGTAAGCAAGGATGAAATGGAAAGGCTAGAGCCTTGGTAAAGGTTACCAGAATTGGAGAGTTCCTGGATGAGCATTTAAACCCAACCTAATAGCTAGGTAAAATCTACAAGTTAATTGTAGTTAAAATCTACAAGTACAATGGCGTCCTTGGATTTGGCAGGCATGATGGTCAAACCAACTGTTAGCCAAAAGCATTAGCGATATGTTGTGGTTGAAAGCTTGAGCTGTGAATGTCAGTTCTAACAAGACTCTTGTTAGCCTGGCCTTTAAGTGGCAGCGTTAGCCTATCTGGTAACCCATTTTTTGCTCCCCTTTTTGGGCAAGTCTAATAACAATGGTGAAAAGACTTTCTACCCCCACATCTGTCTTGACAAAAACCTTACGTAAAGGTTGTGTTCCTTAGAAAGGAGAGAGGGGGATGGTTTGTAGTAACTTATGTTGGTCCTCTAAGACAAAATAAAGTGTAAGTACCAATCATAGTTTCCTAACCAACTAACAAGTTTGACCCACCTCGTTTTTTGTAAAATCATTACAGGAAAGGGGGGGGGGGGCAGAGGCTGCAGCATAAATATGTGCCTCTCCCCACCCCCTGCAATGTTATGGACTTCAGTATCATTTAATCAGCCAGCCCTTCTCTCTTATGAATGATCTTGTTGTAAAGTACTCTAGGGTCAGGTGAATCCCCAACCCCCAAATGAGCATGCCCCACTGTGTGAAACCTTATGGAACTGACATATACTCACATTGGGCTTCGATCCCATGGTGCATAAATGTTGTGTGCGCTCTTTGTGCCCGGGTGGCAAGCTCGCACAGCAGGGGACACCGCGGCATAGAGCAGTAAACATCGGAGCTAGTTCTATGTTGCAATCAAACGGATCATGTCTGCATGAGAACTTTAACAGCCAATTGATTACATTAGGAAGATTTCTTCATTTATGTAACCTGTGCTGGCAACTTCAATTCAATTAATGATGTTTTTTGAGTCAGCTTTTGTCCAGCCACTCCCCCCCCCCCAAAAAAAAAGATTCCAGCACCTGTTGCTCTCATTTACATTCTATGTAGACAAGCTTATATGCACAGGCACATAACAGAGTGCGAGTGTGTGTACTCACCATTCAGGGCCGTGGGAAAGTGAGGCATGGTCTTCTGCAACATGTTAACTCCAGGCCATCTGCAAACACAACACACAAACACAGGCTTGTTAGTCATGCGGTGGGCTGTTGGGCAGAGCATGGCCCTGCTGGGCTCAGAGTAGTGGCTTCCTAATCAGCGTCTCTCTCGCTACAGAAGACAATGGCGGGGCTGCCGCACTACACACAGGCTATGTACGGGAGGGGGGTCTGGGGCTGGGAGAGGTCACACCACGCTGCACGGCAGACATGAAGGGGCCACTGGGAAAGCAGCACTGTACTTCATTCAAGCACAGCACGATGTAAACCTCAATCCTTTCACATATATTATGTTTTATTTGTATTTATTAAGTCTACAGGGAAAAACATATAATGCAAATACTATAACAAAGTAAATGCTACAAAAACTGCTCTGCCTCTTTTTTTCCACCTCACCTCTTCCGACCTCAACCCTGCACACTTCTTCCCACCTCACCTCTTCCTGCTGCGCCACTTCCAAACTCACCTTTTCCCGCCTGACCCTGCCCACTTCTTCCCACATCGCTTCATCTTGCATGCGCTCCTTATCTCAACCCCCTTTTTATTTCCACCTCACCTCAGCCAACCTCACCTCTTCCTGCTGCGCCACTTCCAACCTCACCTTTTCCCGCCTGACCCTGCCCACTTCTTCCCACATCGCCTCATCTTGCATCCGCTCCTTATCTCAACCCCCTTTTTATTCCCACCTCACCTCAGCACACTTCTTCCCACCTTACCCAACCTCTACCTCACTCAACCCACCTCTGCTCACTTCAGCTCTGCTCACCTCTCTTTTCGTGACTAGCGTCTAACCACTTCTTTCCGCCTCAGCTCTTCCCATCTCACCAACGCCAACCTCACCTCTACCCATCTTGTCTTGGTTCTGCTCACTTCACCTTGCCTCCCCTCACCCCTGCCCTCTTTTTCATACCTCACTGCTTTCTGCCTCACCTCTGCTCACCTCACCTCTTTCTGCCTTACCCCTGCCCTCTTCTTCCCACCTTGCCGGTATGAAGCATACATAATGCTATAAGTTTACAGGTATCCTGTACTAAAAAGTTTTAGTTTTCTCTGCTTAAATTTTATTGAGACCCGTTGGGGATCATACAATAAGACAATAGAGCCCATGGACTAAAAAATGTTGGGCACCCCTGACCTAGAGCACCAACCAGCAAGTTAAAACTGATCAAAACCCACCGAAGTACATTTGTCCATAGCCACTGCCGATACTCCCTTCTTAAAGTGGACCAACACCCAGGATTTTGACTATCCTGGGTGTTGGTCCACTTAGGTGGGGCACCCCGATCGGGGGTGCCCCGCTGTCTGAAACCCCCCCAATCGCCGCAAAAACTCACCTCTCCCCGCTCCCACGTGACCTCGTCCGGCCAATGACAGCGCTCAGAGCAGCTCTGGTATGCGCGTCCAAAGCCGCTTGGACGCGCATACCAGAGCGCTGACATTGGCTGCGTCTCTCGCTTCCCTCTAACAGGGAGCGCGCCTGCGCCGGCCATTCACAAAACGGCCGGCGCGGGAGCGCGCCCTGCTAGAGGGAAGCGAGAGACGCGGCCGCGTCTCGCGCATGCGCCGTTGGATCGCCGGTAAGGTGAGGATTGTGGGCCTCCTGGGGGGTTCCTCCCCGCGGGACATCCCGATTTCGGATGCCCCGCGGGGAGGGATCTGATCGGTCCGGGAATCTTATAGATTTCCGGGCCGATCCCCCCTGGGTGTTGGTCCACTTTAAGGTGTAGAACGCTGCTGAACAGGGGCAGAACCTAAGCTTCATCCAGCAGTTCACATGGATGCATGGCAGGTACATACTCAATTAGTTGCTTTTACACTTTCCCTGGATAATCTCTTTAATGTGCACCTATACTCACAAGTTTATATTGTCACCTTTCATCCCCAGTGCAGTGCCCCAAAACCCTTTGCCCAATATTGATAAATGTGGTAATATTGATAGATGTGGCACTGGGCTGGGAATGGAAGGTGACGACATAAACCTCCCTGTATGGGTGCACTTTAAATAAACTTGAAAGGGTAGCTGCTTCGAGCTTTAGATCCACTTTATGCTGCTGAACCATGGGTATCACTTTTTGTTATTCTTTTTTTTTTTTTTAACTATTTTTGCATTAAAAGATGCTGTTCTTTCCTACTGTAGAAAGCTTCTTGGTAAGCAGGATACAAGCAGGTACACATAGAAACCATGCTACAGATCATTTACACCCCGGCATGCCACAGGAGACTTCCCAGAGACAAGAGGAAGCACGTCTGGAGACACCAGAGGAAATAATTAGAGAGCGGCCTATCCTGTATAGTGCATCGCGGCCCTTCACAAACCCTCAGTGCGCTACATATATAGTGTGCCTGGAATTTACATCGCATGACACCGCCAACATCACAGAAATCTTACGCTAACTGCTACATTTCCTACCATTACTATGTGGTTATGCATCATTTTACCCCTGTACAAGTCACTAGTCAGACCCCATATGGAATACTGTGTACAGTTGTGGGCACCTGTGCTTAAGAAGGACATATCAGAACTGGAGCGCGTTCAAAGAAGGGCAACAAAGTTAATAAAAGGAGTGCGGGGGCTAGAGTACCCGGAAAGATTGTCCAAGTTAGGTTTATTTAGTTTAGAAAAAAGACGATTGAGGGGTGATCTAATAACTATGTATAAATATATTCGGGGTCAATACAAAGATCTGGCCCACAATCTATTTATACCCCGGAGTGTAACCATAACCCGAGGGCATCCACTAAGGAAAGGTGCTTTCTCCACCGACATAGGAGGGGATTCTTCTCTGTAAGAGCAGTGAGACTATGGAACTCGCTGCCAGAGGAGGTAGTAATGATGGATACAGTAAAAACGTTCAAAAGTGGCCTTGATACCTTCCTGGCATGTAATAACATTTCCAGCTATGGCTACTAGACCACTGGAAGAAGATCTATAGTGGTCGGGATGCCCTCCTTGCATGTAATAACATTTCCAGCTATGGCTACTAGACCACTGGAAGGAGTTAAACAGGCTGAACTGGATGGACTAAAGCCTTTATTCAGCCTTACATACTATGTTACTATGTAATATGTAGAAATGAGCTGCCATCCACTGTATAGAGAAAATAGGAGAGTCTGCCTCCTAATCTTCTATGCATGATCATGGAGGACATTACAGTAGATGTAGCCATGCAGTCTCTTTGGGGTCTCTTCTGGAAGTGTGACATTTTTACAAATTACTCACAGTTTACAAAGGAGTCATAGCCTGATAAAATATTCGTTGGAGCTTAAAGTGGACCTTCACCCTGAATAAGAGCATATCTAATATGTTTCCCACACCCTGTACATACAGATTGCTCCCATAAAAAAAAATCATCCGATCTGCATCTACTGCATGTTATGAGGCTTTAAACATCCAAGTTGGTGGCTCATGGAGCATCAGGCAGCCTGAAAACAGGAAGTGTCTTCTGACTGTGTCGCGCTGCATTCTGGGATTGCTGTCCTTTTCCTGACCCCAGCTCTGCTCTGTCTGTACAAAGCACAGCTATAACCCCACCCCCTGCACTTTATCTTGCTCTCCTCAGTATGTGATGCTTCTGAGTCAAGATGGCTGCGCCCGTATCCTAGAGTCCTGAACAGAGTTGCAGCCCAGTGGGGGAAAGAATAATAAGTGACTAAAAACTTAAAATATATTAATTGTAGATAGTTTTTGAAGGGCTTTTCATCAAATCATGCTGAAGGTCCGGTTTAATAAATCAGAGTCGTCGGAGCTAGAACTTGGACTTACTGACTCCACAGACTCTGCTCTGGGGACTAAAGCCACACATCAAAAAAACTGAAAACTTGACTTTAGTTTGACCCTAAAGGCCCCACTGTTTTGGCCAAATAATAATTACACATCAGTACAGAATGGGTTTTTCGTTCTATAAAATAGGGGATGAAAACAAAGGAGAGTGGAAGCCACTCAGACCAATTTATAACTAACCTGGGAGGTTCACGTGAGCAGGGCAATTAGAATACACAAGTCTTAAAGCGGTCCTACACTCTGAATAAGAGTCTATCTTATAGGTTTCCCACACCCTGTACATACAGATTGCTCACATTAAAAATCATCCTACCTGCATCTACTGCATGTTATGAGTTTTTAAACATCCAAGATGGCGGCTCATGGGACATCAGGCAGCCTGCAAACAGGAATTGCCTTCTGACTGTGCTGCTCTGCATTCTGGGATTGCTGACCTTTTCCTGAACCTAGCTCTGCTCTCTCTCAGCAAAGAACAGCTATAACCCGCCCCCTGTACTTTATCCCATTCTCCTCTCCTCAGTAGGTATGATGCTTCTGAGCCAAGATGGCAGCACCCGTACCCTAAAGTCCTGAACAGAGTTGCAGCCCAGTGGGGGAAAGAATAATAAGTGACTAAAAACCTAAAATATTTTTATCATATATGCTGGGGAATAGTTTTTAAAGGGTTTGGGCTTTTCAATAAATCATGGTGAAGGTCCGGTTTAAAGGAGCCACAGCACTCAACCCTGTTAGCTTGCAGCCAAACCTATAATCGGTCTCGAAATCTGGTTAAAGTGGACCCATCACCCCCCTCACCGCGGGACATCCGAGATCGGGATGTCCCGCGGTGAGGGACCCCCCCCAAAACCCCAAAAGAACTCACCCGATGGGCGGCGGCAGCGGGCGCTGCCGCCTCCCGCGCACTCCTCTAGCCGTGCGCGCGCCTGCACCTGCCGTTTGTGAATGGCCGGCGCGGGCACGCGCACTGTCAGAGGGGCGCGCGGGAGGCGGCGGCGGACGCGCTGCCTTGTCCGCCGCTTGTCCGTGGGAGCGTGGTGAGGTGAGTTTGGGGGTTTCTGGGGGGTTTTACACAGCGGGGCACCCCTAATCGGGGTGCCCCCCTGAAGTGGACCAAAACCCAGGATAGTCAAAATCCTGGGTGTTGGTCCACTTTAAAAACAGAGGTCTTGGTCCACACACATCTGCAGAGGTATGCTGAAGCTGTACCACCAAACGACAAGGTGCCTCTGTGAGGTGCAGTCCTAATTCTAATCTCTGAGAGCCCCCTTTGGGACATACAATGTAATAGACAAATTGGGAGCAGAATTACCTGAGGTTGCCCTATAACCTCAAGTGCAACCCATGGGGTGGAAGGGTCAAAGGCCTTGCAATACAGCCTAGACCCCACATTCCATGGTGTGTTATCTATTGCATTGTATGTCCCAAAGGGGACTGAAACTTACAGAGGCTACATGGCGTGTGTGTGGACCGAGACCTGTTTTTAACCAGATTTAGGTTTGGCTGCAAGCTAACAGGGTTGGGTGCTGTGGCTCCTTTAAGACTTCTAAAATAGGGGATGAAAACTACAAATTACACTTCACAAACAGAAATTCCTCCTCACCTCACAGGGAAAGTAGCTCATGTTTCCTCAAGCTGAACATATGTGAGGCCTATTGTGATTACACAAAACCAGTAAGCTGTCGCATCACACACCTTGTGTGAGAAAACAAACACGCATTAATGTTAATATATACCAGGCTGACAGATCGCCCTCCAGACACAACACGCTCCACTTACCTCTTCCGACAGCCATTCCCAGGTAGCTGTCACATCATCATTCATCCAAGCAATGGATAAAACCACAGCAGCAGTGAAATGGATACAAAGAGAGAACAATATGACATCTGTCTGTTTTACAGAATGTTTATGCTTACAAACGCGTGCCACCGAAGCCCAGACACCATATTCACATATACCAATTCTACCCGGAGAGCGTGCCTCTTTGGCTGCCCACAAGCCATTTTGTAGAAAAGGCCACACGCCACGGATGCCCATAGAATGACACCCATCAAAAGATATGAGACCCCCATAGGCATTGGACAGGACCCCAAGCCCAAATTATAAGGCCCCTGCGTTGCTGAAGCAGAAAATCTCAGTGACAGAAATCAGGAGGAGAATCCTGCCCATTGAAATCTATGAGCTCCTTCAAATATGTGCGCTGTGTTGGGGCATTGGTAACACATCCCATGGATGTTAATGGACAGCCCAGCATGTTTTGCACTTTACCTGTGTGTAGTGCAACGTAATACTCACCATTGCCTCAGGTTCCATCATTTGTTCCCGCTGGGTCCAGCAACTGCTACCGGACGGGCAATACTGTGGCAGCGGGGCCCTCCAGCGCCAGTCCCTTCCACGGGGCCCTCCAGCGCCAGTCCCTTCCACGGGGCCCTCCAGCGCCAGTCCCTTCCACGGGGCCCTCCAACGCCAGTCCCTTCCACGGGGCCCTCCAACGCCAGTCCCTTCCACGGGGCCCTCCAACGCCAGTCCCTTCCACGGGGCCCTCCAGCGCCAGTCCCTTCCACGGGGCCCTCCAGCGCCAGTCCCTTCCACGGGGCCCTACAGCACCAGTCCCTTCCACGGGGCCCTACAGCGCCAGTCCCTTCCACGGGGACCTACAGTGCCAGTCTGTTTGTCTACTGACACTTCTCCTGATGATGCCACCAGAAGGTTCTATTTCTGTTGCTACAGCTGCCGCCTAAGTTTGGGCCTCTTGCCACCACCAGTGCCTCAGGTAGGTCTTCTGTCACCAATTCTGCATCCATTGCCTTCAGGTAACACTGCCTAGCAACAGGAAACAATGCACAGGAGGCTCGCTGTACATGTGCGTTTCGCTTGGCAGAGGGAATTACAGTGGCGGACTCCGGGCCATGTGATCTCTGCCAGACAAGTCCCCCTGGGAACCCCTGACCTCCCACATCAGGCGATGCCGACGGCTGGGTGGTGGCGCAGTTTTAAAACAGAGTGGGGTTTTCCACTACCTATTCCATGCCCCACGGCACTTCTGTGTTTGCCAATTGGCTGATCTCTAGAGTGCCGATGGATATCTGCCAGCCGGCTGTCCACATCCCTAGATTTCAGGACTGGCCTGGGGCTTCCAAATTGTGATGCCCTGCTGTGTGAAACTTCCCCGGGTCCCAGCAAAATTCATCTTTTCTGTCAGCTCCATCAGAGGTGTAAACAATGGGGAGCGAGACTGATCACGTCCCCTGCATGGCTTGTCTGAGGAGCAACTCCTGCACCCAGGCATTCTGATAGGCTGGGGGCGGGAACATGCCACTTATGTTCCCGATTGCAGAGCTGTTTGCCAATCATAAATATGTCAAATGCCCGCACATGCATCGAAAGACTGGGAAAAAGGTTTTTTACTAGGCGATATGGGGGATTTAACATGGCGGTGCACAGGGCCGGAGCCAGGTTTGTGGGGGTCCTTGGGCAAAAGAGTCTTAGTGGGTCACAAAGTAGTATATCATATGATGTCACCTTTCAGCTCCGCTGTCACAAATGGGTCATCTTCTGCTGCTGATTGCCCTGAAGTGCTTATTGCCTACCCTATAGCCCCCTTCCATATGGCCTTATAGCCACCAATCGCTCTCTAGTCCTTGTTGCATTCTCTACTGCCACGAAGCACCCTTCAGTCCTTACTGCTTGCTCCTCTGCCACTAAAGACTTTATCATTGCTGTCAGTTCTCCCCTGGTTCTCGCCACCCTCTGAGCTTCCATCATTTGCCCTCCATTACATGCCACCTTCTCCAGTGTTGCGGATCATCCCCCGTTGCTGAGGCCAGGCATGAGCAGGTCTGCACACAAAATGGTCAATGGTAAAATTATACCATGGCCAAGTGTGAGCCTGAGTGGGCCCCTGAAGATGCCAGGGGCCCTGGCAATTGCCCAGGCATGCCCTGTGCTGGCGCCAGCCCTGGCGGTGCATTCCGGTTTGGGCAACTAACAAAACCCTGGATAGTCAAAATCCCAGGTTTTGTTCCTCTTGGGTGGGGGGGGGGGGTAAAATCAGAAACAGCAGCTGTGCAATATGAGGTTTCTATGGCTTTAGTTCTCCAGGTGGTCAGGGATGATGTTGCACATTGAGGAATGCAGCTGAACAACAACCAGCTCCGGCAGTGCCACTACAGTAGATCACCCAGCACTGGGGCGAGATAAGCACATCAAATAGTCATTTCCAAAGCCCGTATCTCTACACTGCTGTCAGCTTGACAGCCATTAGCTAGCCACAGTGGCTTTTTGTCATCAGAAACCCCATAGGAAGTGGATTCTAAATCTGCTCAGGAGGGCCAAACACCACAATAAGCATTGTAAACAATAACCCTTCCGCTCTTCATAAAGTCTGTCAGGCCTTGCACAGCAAAAATAAAACAGGGAAATGGCAGGCACGGTGCCAGGCTGCTGACAGGACTGGCTGGCAGAGGAGAGGAAATGGCACAGCCCGCCTCATTTCGCTTTACTTTGAATGTCAGTGCTCAGAGGACAGCAGGGCAGGGAAGCAGGTTATACAGCACCACCTCACCCCAAAAATATTCAGCCCGCGCGTCATGTGTATTTATTGTTGCTGACATATTTCATAGTGTCCTACATCCAACACCAGTCACTGATTATTAAAGGGACAATGCAGGCAAAGGGTTAACGCGAAGTTCAGGATGCATGTAGTGAGGGGGGGGGGAAAGTAAACCTTGGCTTGCCCAAAATCTAACAAGTAACAAAAAAATAAAATAAAAACTCCTTACTCCAGCCTCAGGATTCCCTGCAACAGAGCTGTATGCCCCACACCCTCCCATTCAAGTGAACAGGTCTGATTCAACACCGTGAGAATTCTTTCCTCTCACAAAAAAAAAAAATGTTATAACGATTTTTTCCTTACTGAAATTCAGTACCTCTTTTAGTTTTGCAAATTACTGAAAGATTTGCACAGCTAAAATGGTGCTGAATTGCGCCAAGGGGAAAAAAAACATTAGAAATGTTATTTTCTCACAAAAAAAGCAAGAAAAAAAATTCTCATGGATCAGGCCCAATATGTGAGCTGGCCACTCATTCAGCAGGGGGTGGCATTCCATGCAGCCTCAGCAAGATGGCTGCTCCCCAGAAGAATAGCACTGGGTTCACAGCGAGCTAACAATCCCCCCCCCCCCCCAATACTACCTCAGCACCAGATTTGCACTTCAATCTACTGGACGCAGGACTGGATGCAGGCCAGCGCATGTGCCATTATTGCTTATTTATAGAGCACTGGCTTAGTCCATGGCGCTGTACAAGGTAGAAATTACAGCTGGGTAAGTCAACTAAAATATAGAACATTGCGTATAGTACACACAGTATTAACAGTCAGAAGTCTAACTAAACACATGAGGGCTGGTTTGGCACCGTTTTTGTGTTTTTGTGAGAAAAAAAAAAAATTATCTATCTGGAATTTTTTTTCCCTTCGTGCAATTCAGCACCATTGTTAGCTGCGCAAATTTGAAAATGAGCACAGCTAAAAAAAAAACAAAAAAAGGTGAAGAATTGCATCATAGAAACAAATCAATATACATTTTTTTCTCACAAAAAATGTGAGAATAAATTATCACAGTGCTGAATCAGCCCTATAGATGCAGGAGTAGATTAGGAGAAGAGGGCCCTGCCCTTGTGAGCTTACAGCTAAAGCACGGGTGCTCAACCTGCGGCCTGGGGGCCACATGTGGCCCTCAGGGCCATCTGATGTTGCCCCTGACCTGCTGTGGAAAGCAGGAGGGATAAAAAGAGCTGAAGTGTAAAAGGTACAGGAGCTAAAGTGGACCAACAGCCAAAAATGACTTAAACCAGACCAACACAACAAACATCCCTCCCCAGGGCAATTTCCCAGTGCATCCCTCCCCAGGGCAATTTAGATTGCTGCACATAAAAATTCATTTACCTTTTTCTATCTTTTGCTGATGTAAATTTAAAAATACAATATGGCGGCTAATACATTTGCAGGCCACCTGCAAACAGGAAGTGCTGCTGGGCTTCCTGTTACTGGCCATTTTCAGTTATGTCCGTTGAATCCAGGCAGCAGCATGGCTGAGATGCTGGAGAGGAAGCTCCAAAATGGCTGCTACCTTTCTTTTCCAACTGTGCCAGGCTGTTGATCCGGTTTAAACAGAGGCACAGTAAGAAAGGTTATTGCACAGAGGTGCACTGGAAAATAGAGGTGACAGCTGTGAATGGGGGGGGGGGGGGGGACACAGTGACATTGAGGTGAAATGTCACACAATAATTTGGTAAAATAGTTTTTGTTATAATTTTTGTATGCTTAGAATTGGTAGGAGCTTAGATGGGTTGAGTATTGGGAACATGCTTAAAGCGGAACAAAACCCAGAATTTTGCCTTTCCCAGGCTTCATTCCGTTCCCCAGGGTATCCCGATTGGGGATGCCCTGCTGTGTGAAACTCCCCAGTTCAACTCACCCCTCCTCGAACCAACAGCCCATGCACTCAAGTCCATTAGAGCCGTTTGCTATGTTTACCCAAAATATGGGGCAGTCCCCAAAAACCCGTATAAAGATAACGGCACTACCTATATAGAATCAATGACCCTTTATTTTATATATGGGTATACATAAATCATAAATATAAGTCACACTACATAAATTCAAAACATTAAAATAACCGGACCCCTGGAAACATGAGCTCACAGGCTCTAAAATATGAATAATCCAAAAAATGTTCCATAGGTATGTATACAAAACTGTGCAATATATGCTGTGCAAAAGAATAAATAAGTCAATCTATAAGTATCTAACTATATCCCAATCTTCTGTGTGATAGAACCAAACAACCGATATACAAATAAAGTGACCTATTGACAAGGTGCTAAGTCCTAATTCAATATGACCTATCAAGAACTAATATAATATTAAGAGTTACATCACCGGGTGTGGAGAGCTCTAATCCAGGTGTCCAGCAGGTGAGGCCGACGACGCATTGCGTGGTTAATCCCAAACCACTTCGCCAGGCTATTTGCTATGTTTACATCTCTTGGCAAATGGCTCTGACTATAATGGGGAACGCACACTGCCGCATCCCCGGCCCTGCGCACGCTCCCACACCAACCTATGTGAATGGTTGGGGTGCTCCCCATTGACAACAATGAGAGCCGCCTAACGTATTACGTCAGTTTAGTGGGTGTCTCTCATTGGATGAGAGCCTGCGCATGCGATGCTGGACCGGGGAAAGGTGTATACAGGCGACCGGGGGGGGGGGGGATGCACCACACAGTGGGGCATCCCAATTCGAGCTATAAATAAGGGACCAATATATTCAGAAATATTAGCCAATCGCCGCGTGTATTGCTAACATGTGGGTTTATATATGAATGTAGGAGTGTGGTGGACAGACATATAAGTGGAGTTTGTGCAGACAGTGGTCATTGTGGAAAATCTTCATTACGCCATTACAAATGAAAAATTCGGAACCTATTCATTGTGGCCCCCGACCAGGTTCCAAATCATTTAAGTGGCCCATGCTTGTCAAGCAATTGCGCACCCCTGATCTAAAGGAAAGGGGGTGGAGACAAGAGGTTGGGCCACAAATTGTATATTGCCCAGTGCTCCAAGAGAGAAGACTGTGAGATGGGAGGGTTAGGCAACATGATAGGCTCTTCTAAATAGGTGGGTTGTAAAGGCACTTTTGAGACTTTCAACTCTTGTGCTGTGCCCTGGAGGCATCCTGAATTGGGATGCCCAGCTGTGGGACACCCCCCAGCACACCTGTACAAACTCACCTTTTCCCTAGAACTACGGGGCATGCGCGGGCTCTCATACATTTAGAGTCATTTGCTGTACATGTAATGCTCGGCAAACGGTTCTGTTTACATGTAGGGCTTCAGCAAAAGTAACAAGAGCGGGAGGAATCCCAACAGCAGCATCCGCCTCAGCCTATCTGAAGCCCGCCATTGTTAACATCGGCAAGGGAGGCAGGAAGGAGGCGAGTGTTGTAACACCCCTCAGGTTCTTACAGCTGGGCATCCTAATTTGGGATGCCCCAGGGGTAAAGCCAGCATCCGCTAGGGTTTTATTCGATTTCAAGATTTGGAGAGTGACCAATTGTATGTGGGAGGGTATATCAGAGAGTGGAGAGGTTCATGTGAAGCCCTAGAGCACAATATTGCAGGAATGATCATGGTTGGGCACAGGAGGAGACCATGGGCAGAGTGGAAACTGAGCCTGGATTGGTACAGTTGGACTAGTGATGACATGTTTGAGGGGGCTTGGCTGTAGAAAGCCTTGTAGGTTAGGGTTAGAAATTCTCTTTTAGATACTGGGGGTCAGTGGAGTGAAAAAAAACAAGAGTAAAGATATGTTAGGTAAGCAGCAGAGCTGAGAATGCATTGGAGAGGTGCCACAGAGGAGAGTGTCTAGTCTAGATGGGAGATGATCATGGCATGTACTAACATTTTAGTAGTTTCAGGTATGAGGAATGTGGGAGATATTTTTGAGTCGGGGGTGACAGGAGTTGGCTAGTGACTGAATTTGGGGTATGCATTAGAGTATAACACAGAGACAACAAGCTTTGGGAGCTGCAGTGACAGTGAGGTCACTGACTGATATTATGTTCGAAAGGGTTTCTCACACAATTGGAATGCACCTTTAAAAAAGGGACCAAAACCAAGAATGATGAAAATCTTGGGTTTTGGTCCACTTGAAACTTTTGCCTGGGGTGCACGGCATAAAGTGGTGATTGGGACGAGTGTGCGAGCATGTACCGTAATAGCGATTGAAAGGTGAGTATAGTGGGTGATCTGGGGGTTTCACACAGCAGATCTCCCAATTTGGGATCTCCCGGGAAAGGAAAGAAATCTCTGACACACAGTGTTATTATGGGAGTTGCAAATGAACATAAAAAAAGAAAAAAACTCAGCTTGTAAGAATCAGAACTCAGACGAGGTCACAGTGATCCAACACTTCTGACCCCACTGGCATCCACTGCACCAGGTACACTTGCATACCTTCCGACTTTTCAGGGTGGGAAAGAGGGACATTTGTTAAATTAGACCACGCCTCCTCATTGAGGGATGGATAGGAGGTTGTAACAGTTACAACAATATAAACACTTTTAATAGGCAAATCATTTATTGATGCACATCTGCATATTAAACCTTAAAGAAGGACAGGAAAGTACAATAAGGGACAGGGGGACATGGACTCAAAAGAGGGACAGTCCCTCAAAATCAGGGACACTTGGGAGGTATGCACTTGAATAGCAGTCCATGTGAAGTGGGTTTTGGGATCACCTGGCTCGTGACCAGTTCTGCGGTCACATGACACTATCAGTGCTCCTTGTGACCATTTTTATGAGGAGGTTCTTTCAAGAGGGGGGGGGGGGGGGCTTTGGAGGTGTAGGTCAGCATTAAAACTAGTGGAGCAACTGTCGCCAGCCAGCATTCTTCAGAAGTAAATCAGCAATGGCAGCTTGCATTCCAGGTTGCCTAAAATTAAGAGCTATGATAATAGCAAATATAACAACATTCCACCTCCCACACCAGTAAGGCCCAAGTGACAGCCCGCCCAACCAGTGACTCACCCACATGGACGACTAAATGATAGGTTCTGGGGAGTCTACGGAGCTCATCTCATCCCTATATTGGAGGGTGCGTGAAAAGGTTGTCCATAGACACAGCTGCGTACTAAGAACAATGGCAAACTGTCTCCCCCGCAAGCTTTCTAAGCCGAAGGCTGTCCCTACAGCAAGATGCCACAATGTTCCCAGCAAAAGAAATCAGAAAAAAAGTGGTCCTAAAGTCTGGAAAGGTCGGGGCTTGCTTTAAACCAGACCAAAATCCAGGAATATCACTTACCTGGGCTTTGCTGCGCACACCTGCCATCAACCATTCAGATATGCTGGCACTGGGTGCACGCATCAGTTAGAGGAGGGCTGGGGATTGATTTGTGGGATCAATTCCCAAGGAGACATGCAGCAGGGCATCCCAAATCTGGGTACCCCACGAGCAATATATAAGCCAGCCCTGGACGTGACCCTGTGGCTGAGGGGGGTTGTGTTTTGGTGTAGCTATTTTTTTTTTTTTTTATTACATAGCACCTACATGCTGCCAGACCACTTGTGGGTTTTAAAATGGAAAAAGGTGGCCCAAACACCCGGCAGGAGCTGTGTTTTCACACTGCATGCTGCTGCACAGTAGTTAGCCAACTAAGCAATTAATCAAGGTAGGTTAATGACTTCAGTGGTAGCAGCTTCAAATGTTTGTTTGTTTTTTTTTTTTTTTTTTTTTTTTAATAATCCACAATCAGGATGCGTTGTTGGTAAGAGATGGGAGAGAGGCGCATGTGAAAGAGATCCCAGACAGCCACCATAAGCAGAACAAAATCCGGGATTTTGTTTCTTGCCCTCAGGTCATTCCACCCCGCTATGTGAAACCCCCAAATCACCCATAAAAAAGTACCTATTTCCTGATCCTCTGGTGCAATCAGAACCACATGCTGAGCATATTAATGTTCTGTATACAGCTCTGTTTAGATGCAGACCTATCTGAATGGGTGGCCATGGGAGCGCGCCTCAAACCAGAGATGCTGGGGATACCGCTGTCAAGTATGCATGGCATAAAGTGGTGATTGGACAAGCATGTGCGCATGCGTCGTGGTAGCGATGCAAAGGTGAGTACAGTGGGTGATCTGGGGGTTTCACACAGTGGGCCTCTCAATTTGGGATGCCCCGGGGCAAGAACCAATGACAAGGATGGGGGGATTAACACAGCAGGGAAAGCCTGGCATCAGTATTTTCAAAGTGGAAAAGTAATAGAGAAGGGAAGGAATCTCTGACACGCACAGTGTTATTATGGAGGTTGCCCATAATGATGATATTAATGATCTGTTTAGATGCAGACCTACCCGAATGGGTGGCCATGGGAGCGCACCTCAACCCAGAAATGCTGGGGATGCCGCTGTCAATTTTGACATCAGTTTGGGAGCCGCTGGGAAAGGCGAGTTTACCGTCAAACAAGAGGAGGGGGTTCCCACAGCAGGGTATCTCAATTTGGGATCCCCCAAGGGAAGGCCAGCATCAGGCTCTGGATTCTCTTAAAACTCCAGGGCCAGCACCTCAGGCATTTGTTCCACTTTAGCCTAGCCAAAAAGCTTTGCTGCAGGAAATAAACAAATCCCTCATAAGTAGCTAAATCGTATCAACATATGAACACTGGTATGGGGGTTATAGAGGTTGGGGGTCTCAACCCACGACTTTCACCCTTAAGAAGAACTTATGGTGGGCTTCCAGCTTAAAGAGGAACGAGTCTAAAAGACTCCAGGACCATCAGAGTTCCACTCCCTGGGGCATTGCTAATTGAGATGCTCCGATGTGTTAAACCCCCCAGTTTGACAGTTTCACTCACCTGCTCCCAGAGCTCTCACTGCATCCATAACCTCTAGCTTTGTGAGCCGCCATCTTGGATGTTTGAAGGCTCAGAATACGCACTGGGTGAATGTTACGGCCATTCTAGAGTCGAAGGTTTTAAAGAAACTCATTATCATGCATTGAAAGCTGCCCCCGGCTACTTGCTCCAAGCACGTCTTACACAGAAGCTTCGAAAAGCCCTGTGCCAGTGTGGCCTGACAATCTACACATAATCTGGGCTGGGCCCTCTTAGTTTCCTTTGGCTCTTTCTGCACTCTGGGGTTCTAAAACCCACTGAACCTGCGAAATACATCTGGGCAAAGCCCCTACAGATACTTCCTTCTTAGGGTGTAGAACTAGAAATGGATATTTTTGCTTTTCGAATTGTCCTGGAACACTGATTTTTTGCTGTCCCCCCTCTGTAAGATGGCAGGTGATCAGTCATTGCATGACATCATTGCCACACACAACAGTGGCAATGAATGGAGGAGGCGGAGCTTTACAACTAAAACAGGCGCCATAATCTTGGATTAGAGTGAAGCAGAGAAAATTGATAAAAGTTACTCTTTATAGGGGGGAGCAATTCAGGGGATGCTAGTTAAAAATGTAGGTTTTGGTCTGCTTTAAGCCTCTCTGAAATCCAGGGCAGGCATACTCGCCCCCCGAGGCATACTGAACTCGGATATCCCGCTGTGTGAACCCCCCCCAGGGCACCTGAAATTCTTACCATTCCCCTGAGCTGCCGACGTTCTGGGGGGCACCCCCAACCGCCAGCCAGAACCCCGGGATAGTGAGGATCCCGGGTTTTGGCGCACTTTAATGTCTGGACAGGTGCTTTAAAGCGGAAGTCCAGATGGTTTGTTAAGAAAGAATGAAAAAAAAAAAAAGATAGAACCCATATTTCATGCTGCTCACAATCCTTTGGATCTGATAACACCCATAGATTTTCTGTTACATGAACTCACCAAATTCAATGAGAAAGTGAGGCTAGATAACTACGCTCAATTTATTACATTGCTTCTAACCATCCCCTATTTTGGCCAAAGGTGAAAAAATATAGTTGTATGTGGGCTATAAGTTCGTGATAGAAGGATGAATAATCTGTCAGAGATACTGTGCAACAGCTTGTCTCTGTATGTAATCTGCTTCTGTATAACTACTGTAGGTTAATGCAGTTTACATTTATGATTGTAGATAGCACTGTCACATATATCTATGTGTAGTCTCAGTTGTACATTCTCTGCTGCATGTTGTGTTTCCTGTAAATTGAGGTGATCTCTATGATTTCTTTTTCTCTCAATGTTATCCACCATGTAAGGTGACCTTCTCTTACTGCATTCATGTTCCAGAAAAGCCAGTTCCTGTTACATCACAAATGCCTCTCTGGATTTGACTCCGCTACACCCAGCACTCACCTAGCACTCACATTCTGCAACATAAAGTATGACATGACATCCTTGGCTACATCAGATGCGGTTAGCAGCCCCGCTTTTTGTTGTTACTCTTGCCCCTATCCCCCCCACCATTCCTATCCACCCTCCATGCACTGACCTACACCTAGCTATAGGCAAATCCCCCCTCTTTCCCGCCTTTTGAATCTTTCCTATGAATAATAAAACTGGCATCCAAAATCAGGATGCCCCACTGTGTGAAACCCACCAGGTCGCCCTGTTCACTTACCTTACTTCCTGGTCCAACGGCGCATGCTCGAACCACGGCAACATCCCGCTATCCCTCTAGCAGGGCACATGCCCATGCCAGGTATTTGTGAATGGCCGATGCGGGCATACTCCCTGTTAGAGGGAAGCAGGGGATGTGGGCGCCAGCACACTTGGAACCGCTGGCCTTAGCGACGTCAACAGCTAAGAGCGCACTGACTGGACGAGCGGCTGTGCATGCGATCTGGGGGGTTTCACACAGCAGGGCACCCCCAATCAGGGTGCCCCGGGGAAAAAGGACCAAAACCCAGGACAGTCAAAATACTGGGCTTTGGTCCACTTTAATGACATTTTTTCATTACCCTTTGTGCCGCCAATTGTGTGTGTGGGGCTTCTGCGGCTCTTCGGGGCAACGTGTGCCAGGGGCCTGCTTTTGGGTTTCGATTTAGCACCATTTAGTTGATTCAGAGCCATTTGTAAAAATAGAAATAGTAAAAATAGAAATAATTTCCACCAAAGAAATACAAAACTGAAAAGTGTAGCATGCAAGATGTATTCACCCTCCTGTTCACTGTGAACCAGGATACTGTAGACCATGAGGAACTGGGATGTCTGGGCCCCAACTATAGAACTGACTCTGGGGGCCCACCCCACATTTAGATGCAAGTATTACCGGCTTACATTCAGGGCCCATAGAAACATTACGTCAGTGTATATTGTCCCTGTCTGTGCACTTGGAATGCCACAAATAAGTTGTACATAGTTCAGGTTTTGGCGATGAAGGCCCTCAAAGGGCCTCCTGGGACAAGCGGCCCACCAGATTATTTTTCCTTGTAACCCTGTTAGTCAGTCCGAGCCTCGCTGTAGACTCAAGCAGCCTTAGCTGTCGCCTTAGCTCTTGCTTTTTAAAGGCTTAAAAGGTACAATACCTTATGGCTAACAAGTATCAGGCAGTTATCACGCTGACAGCAATATAAGGATGGATACTGTTAATCTCCATTATTAGGAGATAAATTAATCCCGGGGCTCCAATCTAAAGTGCAAGTGACACTTCTACAATGATTAATATCTTCTGGTGGAATGGGCAATAGCCGGGCAGCGATCAGGATTTGTGGTTTGATTGCTGGATGATGTGGCGATTGCAGCCGGGACCTAATTCTGCTGATTCCTTGCTTGATTTATTGTTATTTGCTGTGTGCTTTTAATGTTCAGTACGGAGCATTTTGTAAATGCCTTTTTTAAGACTATTACAGAAATGTTAGCACTTGCACTTTATATATTTGTGATTTATTTTCGATGAACTCCTCCCCCCAAAGCATACAGTACATGTATATCACTACATTATTTGTTATAATATTTTTTTGCTGGAACAGACCCTTTACCTGTATTCATACAAAAGCCATTATAATAAAGTTTTGTATATATTTCTCTATAATTTAGGTTTTTAGAGTGGTGCTCCGTTTTGTTGCAGGATTGTTGTTAGACATTCAATGTTGACCCGTATTGTTCTGCTGCCACCGTCTCCTATTGGTCCTTCACTGTTGGGTTCCAGGTTCCTTGCCGCCATCTCTTCTTGGTCCTCTGCTGGCTTCCGAGTTCTTTACCGCCATCTCTTCCTGATCCTCTGCCAGCGCCTGAGTTCCGTGTCACTATCTCCTCTTGGTCCTCTGCTAGCTTCCGAGTTCCTTGCCGCTATCTCCTCTGCTGACTTTCGAGCCGCTTGACGCCATCTCCTCCTGGTCCTTCACTGTCTGTCCTTGCATCTGGATCCCTGGCTGCTGCAGACAGCTGATGGGCCACCCACTGGTCCAAAAAAGCTACCAAACCAGCCACTATGGATTAGAGGTGACAGAAAAAAAATTGATTCTGTCAAGTATCGCAATATTTTATTAGGCAATACCAGACTTGATTCTTTCTCCCTAGTATCGATTCTGACTCCCAACCCCCCCCCCCCCCCCCCGGCTACAGTGAAAGAAAAGTAAAAAAAACACTTACCTCACCCCTCATTTGATCCGGCTGGCTCTCCTCTTCACCCGGGGGGGGGGGGGGGGGGGGGGCTCTTCCGTCTTCAGGAGGGAGCCCGATCGGCACTCTCTCCCTGCCTTCCCGATGGGCACCGCCACCTTTGGGCGGGGGGGATGACGTCACCCATGCTTTATCCTGGCTTCCTGCGGGTCAGATGTCAGATGCTATGATCGCTGTTGGGAGAAGGAGAGAAGCAGGAGATCCTCTGATCCCCTGCCTGCCCCCTCCAGCAATAACGGCATCTGTCATCGGATCGGCGAGGGACACAGGAGCTGACAATCATTTTTTTTAATAAAGACATGTGTGGTGTTTTTTATTCACTGTTAACCCTTTGTGAACTGGTAAGGGATCTATGTGACCCCTATACCAGTTCACAAGGCTCTGGGTCTGGCAAGTCACCTGCGGCTAGCGGGTGACTTGCCAATAACCCCGAGCCCCCCATTACCTGCCTCCCCAAAGGCCAGGGGGGGGGGGCAGAAGAGCCCATGGCCATAGGCTATGCTGGCTTGTAGTCTGCAGGGCCAGGGGCCACCACAGCTGGCCCCTGCGCCCTGCTCTACAAGCCCTGCATAGCTGGTCCCAGGCTGGTTATGCTGGGTAAGGGGGACCTTATGCCATTTTTTGGGGGGATTTAAAATCCCCCCCCCCCCCTCAGGAAGGGGGACCCTATATCATTTTTTTAATTAAAAATAAAAATCACTTATCGCGATATGTATCGTATCACCAGATTTTTGCCTACTCTCCCCTACTATGGAGTCACCTTCAGATTGCCTTTGAAGCAGCTGCCAAGTAGCCTCAGATCACGCTGGGAACAGGGTGAAAGGCAGCTGTGTGACCACATTGGAAGGTGTGGCAAACTTTAGAGACCTGCTACAGCATCTTCAGTGCACTGCGGGAAATATAGGAGAGGCTACAGGCGAGTGTCTTGCTGCCTTATTTTTGCCATGGCCTGGGCTGTTCCCGTTCATTATGATGAACCTTTGGCAGAAAGAAAACCCTTGCGCCAACGTCTCTGCACTTTGGCTGGGTGACTAAACCTGCTCATCGTAAATTCCAGTGGAGCTCAAACCGTTCAAAAACCATCCTGGTGTTGCATAAGAGCCATTGAAGTGACTGCAATATCTATGTGATGTCAGCATCATGAGGGTGCCAGGGAAAGCCACCAGTTGTGGCCAGAGCCTGAGGAAGCAACGCACATCTTACACACAGGTCACTAAGTTTAATAACACACAGATGTCCCCTCCAGGTCATTGGTGGCATCAGAGAGGCAGGCTAATGTTCTTGGGGCACATACTGTAGGTAGGAGAGTGGTGCGCCCCAGTGTGCCACATCTTGGTGTTGCATCATGAGGTCTAGGCAATTTTAATCACAGACGTGCCCAAAACTCAGTAAAAGTCTACGGTCAGCGCTATAACTGCATCTCAGGTATAGGATAGAAGCCCCAACTGTCATTATGGCATTTTACAATACACCCATCATGGTAACTTCCATTTCATGAGCCTGACAAACTGCAGATGTTCTCGTGGACGCTGCATCCTACAGCCCCCTCACTAGAATGCCAATTCGGAGTGGCTATTCCCTGACCTAAAGAAACCCCTGAAATTGGGCACCCTGACATGCTCCCATGACTTTACACTCCAATGCCCACTGGCAGCCAAAGAAGTTCATCTGGCAGATATATGCCCCTCCTCTGCCCTTACAGCTAATTGCCAGAAGAGTGCCCCCTATAGGTTATTTGGACTAAAAAGTAATTTGTGACTTTTGGTCTGGTTGGTCTGGTCTGGCAAAGTGGAACCAAACTCTCACAGAACTGTGTCAGTGAGAGTCCTGCTCCACAGGAACATGAAAGTCACTTTTCAAACCCTTATTTCTATCAGTAATGCCTCCATTAGATTGATACTCAGCACTTCATAGCAGAGCTCTTTCTGAAGGAGGATAGGAAAAGGCTGCACACATGTGAGGTAGCAGCACCTGCAGCGTGCAGTTGAAAAACCCCCCAGAACGCCAAAGCCAACTCACCTCTTCCCGGTCCTACGGCATTTGTCCAATCAGCACGCTTGGATCCACTGACGTCACGCCGTCTAAGGCTTCGCCTAAGATCAGCCGCTACCCTCTAACAGGGAGCGTGCCCATGCCGGACTTTCACAAAGAGGGATAGCAGGGATGCGCCGTTGGACAGGGAAACAAGGTAAGTGTATGGGGGGACCTGGGGGTTTCACATAGTGGGGCATCGATCAGCCCGGGAATGATTGCGGTGTATTTTAATCCACTTTAAGGTCCTTACAGGCTCATGTCACAGAGGGGCCAGGAGGATTTAATTCTGCTTTAAATGGACACCAAGGTCAAGTAATCACATCCCCATTCACGCGTTTGGCAGTAAACAGCAGCCAATCACATGACCAGCAGCAGCCATTTAGATTTGATGTTCAAACCCAATTGGTTACTGGCAGTCTCGTGATTGGCAGCCATACATTGAATGACAAACAATAGAGTTTACTATAGTGCTGCTTTAAAGGTTCTAACTGGTACAACAGTTCTGTGCGCGTCTCGCTCCCTTCCAAGTGTGGAGTGTGGAAAACATTAGCAGGGAGAGAGGCGATGCGGAAGACTTCCTAAAAATACACAGCATGGCTCCGACCTATGATCCACGACTTCCAGCATAGAGGAAGCTCCTGTTTGTATGTACAGTCACCCAGCAGCCTCCCTCCTGTATGTGGGCCGGGTAGCCATCACCCTGTGCCACATATAGACAGCAGGGAAGCTGCAATATGCTGCCACTCCTGCTGCTGCGTATAAGCCGCGTCCAGCCCAGCCCGAGTCTGAGTCATGTATCCTAATTACAGCGTAATTAAGTACAGCGACACCCGCATGCCTGTTACAACCTGTACACACACACACACACACACAGTGTATCATCAGTTTTAAAGCGGACCTCCAGTCAACTCATTCCTGCAGCTCAGGGACATCCCACATACTGCAAGATCAAGCCTGACATCCTGCATCAACCTCGTGGAAGTAATAACACGGAACGAGTGGCTCCTGGGGGCTAGTGACAGGTGGATGCAAGATGGGGCTACTTTTGATCCGGTGATGGGGATTTAAGTAGTGTCTATGCTTTATGTGTGTGTTAACGTTTCACTTGTGTCTAATTTACATTGATAATTAAACCGGACCTTCAGCATGATTTAAAGCGGACCTTCACTCTGAATAAGAGCATATCTTATATGTTTCCCCCTGTACTTTATCCAACTCTCCTCTTCTCAGTATGTGTGATGCTTCTGAGGCAAGATGGCGGCGCCCGTATCCTAGAGTCCTGAACAGAGTTGAAGCCCAGTGGGGGAAAGAATAATAAGTAAGTGACTAAAACATATTAATTTTTGTTTCCTTTACTCTTGCCTGCCTAGATGGAGATCTGGGTTTGCAAGATGTGAGTTTATTCATTGGTCAGCAGTAGGTGTATTTGACTGCTGGGTTTAAAGCATTACATTACAGTTTGGTTTAAGTGCATGCATAGTTACAAGATTGTTATTTACATCAGGCACAGGATTTTTCATATGTTGCACAATCGCGGCAGATATACAGTAGGTGATAACACATGTCTGCATTCCCTTGCTAGTAAGGCTAGCCTCTCCTGGGTGGCGGGTTTCCCCAGTTGTGTGGGAGCCGGCTTTCCCGGTGGGTGGACAGCGCTCATGTGGGTGCAGACAATGCTTTACAGTTTTCGCCGGCTTTATGGTTGTCTGCTTTTTGCTTTGAGGTCCTTCGGACCTCCTGCTCGGGGCCCACTGGAGGCCGGGTTTTGCGGGTCCGCGCGTGGATGTGACAGCTGGTGCTTGGCAGAGCTATGGATGTCTTTGTGAAATGTTGTTGCACCTGTGCATCTGCGTGGTGGTCTGCGGGGCCTGGGCGTCTTGGTGGGCCTTGGGGGGAGGGGAGTGGCCCCTCACCCGTACATACTCAGCAGGCAGTCTAAGCGTCTTGCCTTTGATGACCGTGGGGAATTCCCTTAACTCAGATCCATAGGCTTTGGGTTAAGGCTATATGGGAGGGGTGGTCTGGGACAGACCTCCAGTTGTGTCCTAAAGTAAGGTACACTCATTTGATCATCTATTCATCCTTCCACGACCCCCCAAAGAAGGTAGACCCATTAACAGAAGTTGGGGAGCTTAAGGTGAATCCCCCAACATACCTCGGATCCGTTGAAGGAACAGGGAAGTAACTGTTTTGTCTGAAGGGTGCCTACTCGAGGTGGCTCTTTGCTGGTGGTTATCCTAATTGGGTGGTTACCTGGGTTAACAGACTCTCGTGTCCCAGGAGCCTTTTGGCCGGACGGCCAGGGGGTCTCTTTTTGTTATCACTCTATATTCTCTACTATCTTCTTTCTCTTCCTTCTATCCTAATTGTTTTTTTGTTATTTTTTTACATTATCACCATCCCCCCCCCCCCCCCCCCCCGCAGTCCAAACCGACAAAAAAGTACTTTCACTTTTAATATACGAACCAGCTCTGCATCGGTTTTGTTTGGTCTTATTCATCTGCTACAGCCTTCTTAATGAGTTCACAGGCTAACATGCTGTTGAACACAATTACCTTTAATATGAAGGGACTGAATATCCCAGAGAAAAG
Organism: Gastrophryne carolinensis; assembly: GCA_027917425.1. Classification (NCBI taxonomy): domain Eukaryota; kingdom Metazoa; phylum Chordata; class Amphibia; order Anura; family Microhylidae; genus Gastrophryne; species Gastrophryne carolinensis. The sequence continues at coordinate 76,595,941 of CM051237.1, read as the reverse complement.
ACATACTTTATTAGGGTTTCTTAAAAAACACAAGACACAAGTAGCTTCCCTACAAGAAACACATTTCAAGCTTGGCAAAATGCCTCGGCTCCATAACAAACATTACCCACTTCACTACTTCCCCGCATCTCCAGTCAACAAAACCAAAGGCGTTTCGATCTTAATCAGCAGCTCTGTTCCCTTTGAGTTCATGGAAGAGGTTAAAGATAGCGAAGGTAGATTCCTCTTTCTTAAAGGGAGAGTCCGAGACACAGTAGTCACATTAGCGAGTGTCTATTGCCCTAACAAAGCACAGACTAAGTTCATTACGCAAGTTCTTAGGAAGTTGAGGGACTTTCAGGAGGGCCTTTTGATACTGGGAGGAGATATAAATTGTGTATTAAATCCCACAGTTGACACGTCAGATTCCAGATCTTCAATACCATTTAAGGATATTAAGCGGCTGAATTTGGCATTGCATGACCTAGGTCTGGTGAACACTTGGAAGTTAGCTAACCCGGACGCTCAAGACTATACCTTTTTCTCTCCAATGCATTCTAAGTACTCTAGGTTGGACTACCTCTTTTTGAAACACCAAGACTTGGATAAGATTAGAGGCTCAGCAATAGGGCAGATCACAATATCTGATCATGCCCCAGTGTTTCTATCCATAGAATTACCGATTGTCCGTGTCGGTGTCTGTAACTGGAAGCTGAACCCTGGCCTACTCAAGGACACCGCGGTCCAACACAGGGTCAGGGAAGGTATTACAAACTATTTCCTAGAGAATGCCACGGATGAGGTGGATGCAATGACTGTCTGGGAAGCACATAAGTGTACTATCAGAGGGGTACTGATTGGGGAAGGGGCACAGCTGAAAAAAAGAGCGCCAAAGCAAAATCGATATGCTGTCGGAGGCTATCAAAAAGCTCGAAACACTTCATAAGAAATCATTGTCCGGCGGCATACTAGGGGAGCTCATCCAAAAGCCTTAGGAGATGCATTGAACCTTAAAGCTAGGAGGGTCTTTGCTTACCGTAATAATCTTTATTATGAATATGGCAACAAAAGTGGGCATATGATGGCTAGATATATCAACTCACAGAAAATGAGGGTTCAAATAGGGGCTGTTAGAGATGGTGCTGGAGTAATGCATCAAACTCCTTAGGCTATAGCTGCTCAATTCAGAAAGTATTATGAGAACTTGTATAATCTACCTAATGCTAACTGGGCTACTTCACATAGGGAGATAGTCCGAGATTACTTAATTAAGTCAGGTATGCCTAGAAGCAGCTCGTGCCCTCAAAGCCACTAAGCCTGGAAAGGCGCCGGGACCAGATGGATTCATCTCAATGTATTATAAAACATTCCCTTCCCTCTTACCACACTTTGTTAAAGCATTTAACACAACTTCTGACACTGGTATGCTTTCCAAAAACCTTCTTGAAGCTCATGTTGTGGTTATACATAAAGAAAACAAAGAGCCCATATACTGTCAAAATTATAGACCTATTTCTTTGCTTAATAATGACGTGAAGCTCTATGCAAAGATTCTTGCAGAAAGGCTCAAGGTATACTTACCCAAATGGATAGCTCAGGATCAAGTGGGCTTCATACCAGGGAGAGAAGCGAGAGATAATGTCATTAAAGCAGTGAATATGCACTATTGTACAAGAAAGAAGGGGGTTGGCACGCTCTTTCTTTCGACTGATGCTGAAAAAGCATTTGATAGGGTGGCTTGGCCCTGGATAAGGGCAATTTTTGAGTACATGGGGTTTGGTCAATCAATGACGAATAGAATCTTGGCGCTGTATTCTTTCCCATCAGCAAGAGTAAGAACTAACAATGTACTCTCTGAAGCTTTCGATATTAAAAATTGCACTCGGCAAGGATGCCCTTTGTCCCCTCTGATCTTTGCCCTGTCCCTAGAGCCATTCTTATTACATGTGAAAAACAACCCCGACATAGCGGGAGTGCAAGTGGGTGAGAAGGAGTATAAAGTCGCCGCTTTTGCAGATGACATGCTGTTTTTTGTCTCAAGACCCGCTACTTCTCTTCCAAATCTGCTCAAAGAGTTTGAACAGTATGGTAACATAGCAAATCTGAAAATTAATTATAATAAATCAATGGTTCTGAACATCAACTTAGCGGTGAATGAGGCTCAGAACCTCCAGCAATCATTTCCATTTGTATGGGAAACCAAAAGCATTAAATATCTTGGCATTTTTCTCACCCATAGGTGGGCTGACGCATTTGCCCTTAATTATATAAATCTCTGGAACACAATCAAGGGAGATCTTAAGAGATGGCACACTCTTAGGTTAGCTTGGTTTGGCCGCATAGCGGTAATTAAGATGAATATGCTTCCAAGAATACTCTATGTCATGCAGTGCCTTCCAATTGAACTGCCAAGTGGGTTTCTCAAAGACATTAAAAAGGCATATGACGGCCTTTATATGGGCACACAAGCATCCCAGAGTGAGCTTTGGAGCTCTTACAGCCACAAAGGAACAAGGGGGTATGAATGCTCCGAATGTAGACCTGTACTACAAAGCGGTACACCTCTCAAGGGTGGTGGACTGGAATATCAATGGGAGGAGCAAGGAGTGGGTTGAAATTGAAAGGACAATGTATGATGGCTTCTTACAGTTTGCTTGCTGGTCTTGATGGAAAAGGCGAGTGGGGGTGTTCTCGGATCACCCGCTTATCCCTCAGACTTTGAAGACAGTTTCTCGAATCTTTGCCTCTCGTCCGGACATTTCCTCCACAACGGGCCCCCTAACCGCTATACATGGCAATCCAGACTTTATACCCGGGCTTACTAAAAATTTCCTGGGCAGGTGGGGTGAACCGCCAACACCATTAGCTCACCAGTTCTTTGCAGATGGTAATTTTAGGTCATGAGCAGAAGTGTCAAAAGAATACCATCCTGACCTCCCATTCTGGGTGTATTTTCAAATTAGACATTATCTGACCGGTAGGGACATGGTAGCTAAAGTCTCTAGAAACCCATCCCAGTATGAAAAAACCTGCCTTGGACAAGGTCGACGAGATCATTTGTTATCTTGGAACTATAAACTACTCCTGGGGGAGAATGCTCTATCTTGCAGCAATAGTTGGAAAGGTAAGTGGGAGTTAGATCTGGGCCTCTCACTTTCTGAAGAAGAATGGAGTAAGATACTCATGCTAACACATAGAGGGTCTATCAGTAGCTCCAATCAAGAGACACATTTTAAGCTATTGATACGGTGGTATAGAACACCTTGGGATTTACACAAGATGTATCCTTCGATTTCGGAGGCTTGCTGGAGATGCGGCACAAACAGAGGGGATCTTTTCCATATTTGGTGGACCTGCCCTGCAATCCAGAAATTTTGGAAGGAAGTGCATAATTATATTGGAGTCGAATTATGACATGACACCCTCCTTATACCTACTGCATCACTCTAAATCATCAGCTAGTAAGCATAAGAATTTGGTGCAACTTCACCTTATTAATGCTGCAAAAGTTGTTATACCTAGACATTGGAAATCTCGAACAGTTCCTACCATCATGGAATGGATATCCCAAATTAACTTTATTGAGGAGATGGAGGAGATTGTGTATTCCAGGCAGGATAAGATGCAGAAATTTTGTCAGATTTGGCAGCCTTGGTTGGCTTTCAAAGATACTACCCACTAAACAGGCTTGAGCATGTGAAGTCTTATAAATAGTATAGTATGCGATTCGGACTGACCCCCACCCTTTTCTCTTTTTTTTTTTCTCTCTCTCTTGCCCCCTAGTTATATTTCTCTTTCTCACTCTCTCTCTCTCTCTTTTTCCGTACATTCACTTCTACACCTTTGTCTAATCTTTTCTCTCAAGTTGGTAACATTATTAATCAAGGCTCTTGTGTAACTACTGAGTTTATATGTTGTTAGTTTGGGCAGGAAAGCAAGATGGTCAGGATGCCTATTTCATTTTGTAAAATACCTATGTCAACTCTGGGACTGAATTGGTTCTGGAGCTACTGTAACTTTTGTGTGTAATGTAATAGCATCCTATAATGTAAATGAGATATGAGATGTTTTAGGCATGTAATGTAACACCAACCTGTACTTGAGAGCCGTTAAATAAAAATTTGTTTGAAAAAAAAAAAAAAAAAAATTTTGATGCTGGGGAATAGTTTTTTAATAGTTTTATGATTCATAAAATCATGCTGAAGGTTTAATGAAAAGCCCAAACCCTTAAAAAACTATTCCCCACCAACACATTAAAAATCATCCTATCTGCATCTGCTGCATGTTATGAGGCTTTAAACATCCAAGATGGTGGCTCATGGAGAATCAGGCAGCCTGCAAACAGGAAGTGTCTTCTGACTGTGTCGCTCTGCATTCTGGGATTGCTGTCCTTTCCCTGATCCCAGCTCTGTCTGTGCAAAGCACAGATATAACCCCACCTTCCTCTCCTCAGTATGTGATGCTTCTGAGGCAAGATGGCAGCGCCCGTATCCTAAGGTCCTGTACAGCGTTGAAGCCCAGCGGGGAAAAGAATAATAAGTAAGTGACTAAAAACATAAAATAGATTAATTTTAGATGCTGGGGAATAGTTTTTATTAAGGGTTTGGGCTTTTCATTAAATCATGCTGTAGGTCAGGTTTAAAGAAGACCCACAACCTCAGATCACAACCATTGCCAATGGAAAATAGTGCCATGGGGCCACAGCTGATGAAAGTCATTGGCTACCTATGGTCACATGGGCAGCCAGTGCAGCTGACACACATGGATTAGTATCCTACTAATTGAAGACATTAACACCTCATTCATTCAGAGAAAACTAGGTGGTAATTGAGATCATTAAAGTGGAGCAAAGCTAATAATTGAGTTGACCCAGGTTAACCGAATTCCCTAGGGGCAGCCCTGCAGTGTACCCCCCTAAACCCGCCTCAATCCTACAGCTGCAAATCCCACAGCAGACGCGGCCCCACCAACAGTGATTCAAGTGCGCAGAGCTGGGATTGACGATTGAGGTGAATATATGGGGAAACCAAGAGGTTTCACACAGTTGGACACCCCAAATCAGGATGCCCTGTAGGGAAGGATTCAATCTGGACTATAGGGGTTTTGGTTCACATGAAAAAAAAAATCTGACTGATTGATGGGGGGTGGTGATAATTAAACTTATTTAAAAGGACCATCATTAAAGCGGTCCTTCAATAAAAGTCTATCTTATATGTTTCCCACACCCTGTACATACAGATTGCTCACATTAAAAAGCATCCTACCTGCATCTACAGCATGTTATGAGCCTTTAAATATCCAAGATGGCGGCACATGCAGGCAGCCTGCAAAAAGGAAGTGCCTTCTGAATGTGCTGCTCTGCATTCTGGGATTGCTGTCCTTTCCCTGACCCCAGCTCTGCTCTTTCTGAGCAAAGCACAGCTATAAGTGTGATGCTTCTGAGTCAAGATGGCTGCACCCATATCCTAAAGTCCTGAACAGAGTTGCAGCCCAGTGGGGGAAAGAATAATAAGTAAGTGACTAAAAACTTCAAATATATTAATTTTAGATGCTGGGGAATCGTTTAAGGGTTTGGGTTTTTCAATAAATCATGGTGAAGGTCCGGTTTAAATATCTGTTAAAATTAATACTATTATAGGATAGGCTACACAAAAATAAATATGCCACTAATATAAAAATTCCCTTCTGTACCTTTTCCCACTTTGAGGTTTCATAAAAGCAGAAAGTAATGCATGTCAGCAAAAATTAACAGGGCTGAGCAGCCAGGCGGAGAGGGACTGCTCAAAAAGCCTTTAAAAACACAAAACTCAAAATGATCACTCCTAGCCGGGACTTTGCATCTTACCTATGCTTTGTATAGTTTTGCCATTAAAGTGGACCAAAACCCACCCTGGAGTCTATGAGGACAGGCATACACGCTCCCCCCCCCCCCCCCGGGGCACCCCGATCAGGAGTGCCCCGCTGTGTGAAACCCCCCAGGTCGCCCAAAATCTCACCTTTGTTCCTGGTCCAACTGCACATGTGCCAGCATCCCCGCTATCCCCCTAGCAGGGCGCGTGCCCGCGCCAGGAGTTTGTGAATGGCCGGCGTGGGCACGCTCCCTGTTAAAGGATAAAGGGGGATGCGCCCGCCAGCGCGTTCCTATCTACTTGCATTAGACAAGCTCTTGGACGAAGGAGCTTGAGCGGATCTGAGCTCCCAGTTTGGTAAGAGGGCTGCGCATGTGCCGTCGGCCCGGGGAAAGGTAAGCGAAATTGGGTGACCTAGGTGTTTCACGCAGCAGGGCATCAAAACCCAGGATAGATAAAATCCTGGATTTTGGTCCACTTTAAAATGTTGCTATGGTGCCCTGTGACTTTCATTTATATTTTGGTATTTATGTAAAATATACCTCTCTGGTCACACTATGTGCTGGCAAGCTGGAGGCGCTCTTAGCTTGCAGCATCTCTCACCCCTTTTTTCTGGTCACATTATGTGCTGGCAGGCTGGAGGTGCTCTTAATAGGCAGCATTTCTCGCATCCTTTTTCTGGTAACATTATGTGCTGGCAGGCTGGAGGTGCTCTTAGCTTGCAGCATCTCTCACCCCTTTTTTCTGGTCACATTATGTGCTGGCAGGCTGGAGGTGCTCTTAATAGGCAGCATTTCTCGCATCCTTTTTCTGGTAACATTATGTGCTGGCAGGCTGGAGGTGCTCTTAGCTTGCAGCATCTCTCACCCCTTTTTTCTGGTCACATTATGTGCTGGCAGGCTGGAGGCGCTCTTAATAGGCAGCATTTCTCGCATCCTTTTTCTGGTCACACTATGTGCTGGCAGGCTGGAGGCGCTCTTAGCAGGCAGCATTTCTCGCATCCTTTTTCTGGTCACACTATGTGCTGGCAGGCTGGAGGCGCTCTTAGCAGGCAGCATTTCTCGCATCCTTTTTCTGGTCACACTATGTGCTGGCAGGCTGGAGGCGCTCTTAGCCTGCAGCATCTCTCGTCCCCTTTTTCTGGTCACACTATGTGCTGGCAGGCTGGAGGCGCTCTTAGCCTGCAGCAACTCTCATCCCCCTTTTCTGGTCACGCTATGTGCTCACAGTAATAACGAGAGGCACAATTTTTATTATGATATATGTAAAGTGCACAGTGTTGCTTACATCACATTGCAGTTGCCACACCCACTGTTCCCCTAATGTTTTTCTCTGCATCTCCAATGCCCTGATACTGTTACAAATAACTACAGGGTCTTTTTGAAAACGGATTGAAGTTTGGCACAATGCAACGTGTAGTCCGAGACAATGGAACAACAACCGGGCGCTCACCTTTAGTGTAACTTTAAACCAGACCAACCTTACAAGAAACAAGAAGTGCTCTTCCGCATCCCTTTCCAGAGCAATTCTGATTGCTGCACATTCATTTCCCTTTTTGTAACTCCTGCTGTGGTCTATATAGAAAAAAAAAAACAAAATGCTGCCTCATGGAGCTACAGGCCGCCTGCAAAGTTTCCTGCCGCTATGTCAGTTGAATTCAAGCAGCAGCTTAGCTGAGATGCTGGGAAAGGAAGCTCCAAAATAGTCGCTACCAGGAGAAAATCTGTGAGGTGGCTTTTTTTCTAGCTTTGCGTGGGTTCAGGAGAAAATTGTGCTGACAATGGGCTCGATTCAATAAAAGGTAGAAAAAAATTCTCATGGTAGTAAAAGATTCAATTCATGAGAAAAAAAGCCTGAGAATGACTTGAATTACTGAATCACCAGCTAAGAAAACAATGAAAGTCAATGGCACTTTTTTACTCCTAAGTAGAGAACTGTTTACTCCTTTCTACACTGTAGTAGAAGCTGCAATTGACTTTCATTGTCTTTTTATCTGGTGATTCAGTAACAGTGACATTCTCAGACTTTTTTCTCATCAATTGAATTTTTTACTACCTTTATTGAATCGAGGCCAATGATTCCGTATCATGCATGCAGATTGGGAAAGGGAGTGCCGGGGAATTTTTTTCCCAGCTACTCCAATTAAAAGGCAAACGTCCACTTTAGAACCTTTTCCCCGCCTAGGCCTTATCATGCTTATACTGAAAACCATGACGTAATAAACAGTTCACACCGAGAATAGCTGTTTTGTGTCTTTCTTGCGCTTGGTGTGGGCTCCAGACGTCTGAAGTGTGAAGGTAACTCTGGTCTACAGACAAATAAGGTAATCCCAGGTAGAGGACTCAGTGGAAGTCGCTCTTAGGTGTCTGCCGGTAATAGGGGCAGATATTTTTTCACACACACCATGGGATTGCTTTAACAGTGAGAACAACACTGATGTTGTGTCTGGGAAGGGCATTCTGATGGCAACGCCCCCACACAGTCCTATTATTCTTGGCACGAGACTTGCCCTAGGGTTGGAGGTGTAAGAGGTCGCACTGGACTTCCCCCCCCCCCCCCCCAAGGGGTAGAAATACTATCATCTTGGAGAAGTATTTTTAGTGAGAACACAATTTGTGGAAATTAAACACTGGAAAGCTTTGGATGTTATACCCAATACATATTTGACTTATAAAGCCTAAAAATAAAAGATTCTGTATCTCTTTGCTCACTGTTTGTATATACAGAAGAGGAGTGTTGCTGGAAAGCTCTAAGAACATGGTATCTGGCTACATGGAGATAGACTTATTAAGTATAAATCTATCTCTTTATAGTCAGGCATCATGTTAGAGCTTTTCGGTTACACATTGCATTTAGGTATAAATGGTTTACAAATAGATGCAGACTCCATGTCTGCAGGCAGAGTTTGCAACTCCAGGAACCTCTCTGCTCCTGCACCAAAATGATGCAATGTATGAGTTTGTTTACATTAGCTCAGCAACACATATAACACATTGTAACAAATGTCAGCTGTGCACAGCCAGGAGAAATTGATACTATTGTCATTCATAAGAGTATATATACACAGCAGGGGCTTCACCATGAGTCTGAGAGAAAGTTTACTGGTATAACACACTAAATTGGGCGTTAATGCGGCTTCTGGGTGTAAGTGAACCTTCAGCCACTTTAGATCTTTACATTAAAAGGCCCAATGCAGGTTTGCTTTGGCATCGATGTCACAAAAAAAAAAATAAATAAATAAAATCAGCTTACAACAAATGAGCAGGTGTCACATGGACAGAAACTTAGGATCGAGTACCCACACCAGTAATGACTTTTTCCTTGCAGTGACACTGATGGTTTATAGCAAGCTTAGATCTCATTTCTAAACTATACAAGCAATACAAATTCAGCAGGCAATCAAATCTATGCCCTATCTAGAATTCCTGGGCCCCAAACAACCACAGTTACCTATATGTAACAGCAGGGCCCCTAGCTTGAACTGGGCCTCTGGCCCCAAAGCTGCTGGCCCTACCTCAATATTCAGAGCATAATAGGCTGCACAGAGCCCCCCCCCCCCCATTACCTGTGATTTTATTTTTCACTTTTATATTATCTTATATTTGTAATGTTAGGGACCCTATTTTGAACTGGGCACCAGTATTCAAACTTTACAGGAAAATGAAGTTCAAACAAGAGGCCCAGCTATCACATTATTATGTTATGTGGGGGGCTAAACACAGTACAGGCTGTATAGAGTCTGCCCCCTGTAACCTATATACAATGGATAGGCCCTTTAGTTTGAACTGGGCCCAAAGGCAAACAAGGCTGGAGAGAGGGGAGGGGGGCAGATACCCTCATTCATCATCAGTACTAGCAGCTCTAAGGTCATAGCTAACAACAGGGCCCCCTCTTCATGGCTAGGCCCCATACTGGAGTAGTGGTTGTCCCGTACTGATGGCAGACTTGCCCACCTCATGAAGTACCAAAACATGGTCCAGTGTTCTACCTAAATAAGGAAAAACACACAGGACTGTTATTACTCTTAGGTGGGGCATCCCAAATGGGAATGTGGCTGTGTTTATCCCCACAGTTAGCCCAGGAAACTCACCTTCCTGGTGCTCCCATGGCTGTTAGCAGCTAAGCCGGCTGAGGGGAGCATGGTGAACCGCTGGCCACATCCCCTGTTTCTGGCTGTGGCAGGTGCCTGTGCCATCCATTCAGAAAGGCCTGTTGCAGGTTCGCACACAGCTAAAGGTGAGCGGTGATGCGACCGCGGTGACGAGGGCCCTGGGAACAGAAGTGGGAAATAGCCAATGCGGGGGGAGGTTTACAAAGTAGGGCATCCCAAGGGGTGAAATTTGGGAGGCCCTGGTTTATTTTATACCCCAGAGCCTCCAGTGTGAATCCCAGGCTGATCCATTCCCTCCCCCAGGGGTATCCAAAATCTGGATGCCCTGCTGTGTGAAACCCCCCAGGTCGCCTTGTTCACTTACCTTGCTTCTCGGTCCAATGGCGCATGCGCGGGCCGCATCCCTGCTATCCCTCTAGCAGGGCATGTGCCCACGCCAGCCATATGTCAATGTCTGATGCAGGCACGCTCCCTGTTAGAGGGGAAGCGCGGGATGTAGCCGCCAGCGTGCTCGGAGTCACTGGCCTTAGGCGCGTCTTAGATGGTGTGACGTCATCGGCTCAGAGCACGCTGATTGGACAATTGCTACACATACGCCATAGAACCGGGAAGAGGTGAGTTTCTTTGGGCGATCTGGGGGGTTTCACCCAGCGGGGCCCCAGGGAAAAGGATCAAAACCCTGGATAGTCAAAATCCTGGGTTTTGGTCCCTTTTAAACCTCATACAGGGTCGGACTGAAGCACTGTGGGCCCACCAGGGGACATTCTCCTTGGGGCCCACCCAACAGTTAATACACAATTATATCTACCTATCTAATCTACCAAATACAATAAACACTACAGACAAGCCAAAAACACTATAGTCTTGGATCTCTTGTACTGCCCTGGCTCAGTGCCTGGGGACCCTTTAGAGGATTCTCTGGTGCGCTGGTGGGCCAGTCCGACACTGGCCTCACAATGCACCCCAGCTTTTTAAAAGCCCCCACAAAAAGAGGAGACAGAGCTGAGACCTGTGAAGGGGCCGCTCTATGTCGGGATGGGTGATGACAGGTCCTCTTTAATGGCAGCAGCTATGTACCTGGGCCACAAAAACACAGCTCTGCTGATTACACAAGTCACTGCCAGCCAGCTACTGCTGTTGATAAAGTACTACAAGTCCCAGCATCCCCCGCGCGCGCTGAGGGCCAGAGTGCCCACACACACTGCGGTGGCAAGGAATGCTGGGACTTGTAGTTTACAATCAGCTGCCCTATGACAGCTCAGTCGGTAGCCAGTGCGGACAAGGTCGGTAGCCTCCCCGGTGTCGGGGTTACGTGTATGTTTATATAGAGAGACAGCTCACCTGGCGGCGTAACCGGCTGCCGTCCCTCCGCCACGTCCAGTGCTGCGGGCAGCGTCGCTATGGCTCTCCTCTTCCTGCCAGGCTGCCCCGCACACACACACCTCTACAGCAAGCCTCACAGGACAAACCAGCTCGCAGCGCGCAGCCGTCACTAGCGTCACCCTGCTGTCGCCCAATGGCAAGGTGCCGCGGGCGGGCGCAGGCAGGTGCAGTGTTGATCTTTAGGTTGGCGGAGCAGGCGGTGGAGGCAGACTGGCTTGGGCGGCTTGAATCCTAAAGTAGCTGCTGAGAAAATAATATTGTAATGGCGCAGGTGGCGATTGTGTGCTTTCTGGAGGATCAACTGGACCCATCTACTGTCCACTAAGAAGGAGGGAGCCCTGTTACACCCCCTGCACTGTCACCCTATATAACTGTACTTCCCATCCTCTTTTCATTTGTGGCGTTTCATTCCTAAACTCCCTATTCTAAGTATGTCACACACCCCACTTCAGATACTTATTATTATTACACTTGGGTAACTCACCGCTAGGTGGCGCACTTGCAGAGATCTCCAAAAGCTTCAGCAAGCCCCTCCCGGTCTATATATACCTGGTACCTCTCACCAATTCCCCAGTGTTGGTCTCTGCAAGATGGCGACAAGACAGAAGAGAGAAGTCTCCTGCTTGCAGGTAGCCGGGGTATCACCCCGGCCCCCCCCCAATGGTCTATTTCTGCCCGGCTCTGTTTTGTGTTTATCCCCTTATTCTATGGCAGCCTCCCAGCTCAGTCTGGAGGCCGGGCACAGGTAGATGGCACTTTAGGTGCCTAGGAGATTAGCTCCTCCGCTCGACCCTATATTATGGGGCATAGCGGTGCTCCGGTTGGTGATCCGGACGTGGGATGCCCCAGCCCTTATATCCCCATTAGTTTGCCCTTAGTGCCCTTGACTTTTATTCATGTCTGTGTGTGTGTGAGTGGCAGGGATGAGTGGTCTGGCGTTTTCTTTTTGGTGCTTGGTGCTTGGGGGGCTCTCTGAGCCCCGTGTTTTTTACTTAGGGGGCTGTGCGGGCGGCGGGCTCGCCGGCCCGTTTTGTAGGTAGGGGCGTGCGCCATGTCAGGGCGCCTGTCTTGGCCTAGGGTCCCCTGCTCGCTCTGTGGGCGGGGCCGGCAGGCGCGCTGCGCCGCCGGCCCGTAGGCCGCGGTCGCGCTCGCCGGTGTTTTATTGCGGGCGGATCGGGGCGGCATGTGCGCTGCCGGTCCGCCTTGGCGGTTTCCGTGGGCGCCATTCCTGTGGCGCCCGCTGCTCGCTCTGCCTCAGAGGTGGGCGGGACCGCGGCTCGCGCGGCCCGCGCCGTGACAAGCGGAACGAGGAGGGGCGGGGCCTTAGCGGCTCCCGCGTTTCTGTTGGGCCCGCCCCGAGTCTCGCTCCTTCTCTCCCTGGCTGGCCGCCATTTCGTGGCGTCTGTTAGTTGCGGCAGGATCCAGGTAGGTTCTTGTTGTTTTCTACCGTGTTTGCCTATAGGGGATAGTGGGGCAGGGATCGCTGGCTATTGGGCCTTATTGCGGGCTCTGTTTCTTCCCCCCCCCCCCCCTCCCCCCCCCCCCCCCCCCCCCTCCGACCGGGGGTGTTGGTGGTGTATGCGGCCAGGTTTTGGGTATGCCTGTGTTGGTAATAGAAGCAGGTGGGGTATTTCGCAGCCATTATTTTATGCTTATATGCTCTTGGCCCCTGGCCTCCCTGTTTTTCTGCTAAGTCTGGCCCTCCCTGGCTTCCCAGTATTTTGACTATGTTGTGTGTTTGCTGCCATGTTGTGCTGGTTTTGACTGTTGTCTTTGTCTTTGTCTTTCAGATTCCGGGATTCCATCCTGTGGGGCTCTCCCGGTCTCATATACCTGGCTAGTTTGGGTTCGGCCTTATAGTCCCTCTTGGGTGGCTGGCAAAAATTTTTTCCCTGGTCTGGGCAGTATAGATTGTATATATATGTATAATATATTTATATATACTTAGATTGTATCATTGGGGGCATCCCGGGTTGCTTACTGCATAAATCCCTGGGTTCCGCGAATACCATAAATTCACCATATGGAGGCTGCCAAGGATACCGGAACTGATCCTTCGGGACAATCCAGGCTGTGCGGGGGTTGTGGGACTCCGCTCCCGGGGGATGATGTCATTATATGTATACCATGTGCAAAGCGGAACATTGAGCGTCAATCCAGCACTCCGGTGCCTGGGACTTCTTCGTCCGCGCCATCTCCCTCTTCGCCTCGCCTGTTCCGGACCCCGTGTGACGTTGTCATGGGTGGGGATTCGCAATCTGAGGTGTGCGCCCGTCTGGCCAGCCTCGAGAAGCGGTTTTCAGATATGTCCGCTCTGAAGGTTACCGCGAAGCGTAAACACCTATCTCCGCCTCAGCCGGACTCTGATGAGGAGGTTGTTGAGGATTTGGATTGGGTGGATCGCCCCCTTGAGGAGGGGGAGCTTGAGGAGGAATTGGATGTCTCCGTGGGTCAGCAGGTGTTGGGTACTGAGGGGGACCATATTGATGGTCCCGTTCCTGACACGCCTTCTATTTTAGCCCAGATGTTTGAGGTTCTGGATTTGGACCCTCCCGAGGCGGCTCCTCGGCCTAGGGGTCAGCTCTTTGGGGGGGTCAAGCAGCGTTTGGAGTTTCCCAGTCAACAGCATTTTGAGGATGTTGTCCTTAAGCAATGGGAGCAGCCTACACGGCTTGTTGGTGTTCCGCCCAGCTGGGATAGGAAATATCCCTTTCCGGCGGACTTGCTAAAGCGGTGGTCGGTCCCTCCCGAGGTGGATGCCCCGGTTTTGGGACTGTCTAATACGGCGACTGTTCATCTTCCTGACACTACTTATCTCAAGGATGGCGAAGATCGCCGGATTGATCAGTTGGCCCGCCATGGTTTTGTTTGTGCGGGCTCGGTTTTGAGGCCTGTTTGTGCTTCGGCTCTTTTGACTTTGGCAGTGCGGTCTTTGGTCAGGGATTTGTGTGTGGACCTTGATCCCTCTGGTGATGAGTTTCTTGCGCTCAAGCGTTGTGACTCTTTTTTGTCATTTGTTCTGGCCGCCCAGGATGATGCCATGTTGATGTGTGGCAGAGCTTCTGCTCTGTTGGTGGCTATTCGTCGCTCTGTGTGGTTGCGACAGTGGACAGCTGACCTTAATTCTAAAAGATCTCTCACGGCCCTTCCTTTCTTGGGGTCGAGGCTTTTTGGTGAAAAGCTGGATTCTGTTGTCAAGGGAGGCAGGTTGCCTCAGCGCAAGAGGTTTCGTCGTTCCTTTCGGGGGGCGGTCTCCTTCAATCCGTCCTTTAGGGGAGCCAAAGCCGGCAGAGGTGCGGGCGTCTCGGTTTCCAGGGGCACGGGTTGGAATAGGGGTAGAGGCCGTGGCCGCCCCGTTCACGCTTGGGGCGCCAAGCCTAAGTCAGTTGCCAAGCCCGCTCAGCAATGAGGGGGCGCCCTCACCCGCTCGGGTGGGGGGACGGTTACGATGCTTCTCCCGGGTGTGGGACCTGGAGGTGTCGGACAGGTGGATCCGGGAGGTAGTGTCGACCGGTTACAAGCTGGAGTTCGAGTCCCGCCCTCCTCCAAGGTTTTTCAGGTCTCGGGTGCCTCTAGATCCTGTGGCCGCGCAGGGGCTCCTGGCGGCAGTAAGGAATCTTCTGATGTTGGCAGTCATTTGCCCGGTTCCTCCTTCGGAGGTAGGAAGAGGTTATTACTCCAATCTCTTCACTGTCCCCAAGAAGGACGGGTCCTTCCGTCCGATCTTGGATTTGAAGTGTCTCAACAGGTTTATTCGTCCCCGGAAGTTTCGCATGGAGACCTTGCGGTCGGCGATCGGCTCGCTTCGGCAGGGGGACTTCATGACGTCCATAGACATCAAGGACGCGTATCTTCACATTCCTATCTTTCCGCCACATCAGCGGTTTCTTCGCTTTGTGGTGGAGGATCGTCATTTTCAGTTTGTGGCTCTCCCATTCGGCCTCACTTCGGCCCCGAGAGTGTTCACGAAGGTGTTGGCAGGGGTGATGGCCCTGCTCAGAGCGCAGGGGATTCGCATTGTTCCTTACCTGGACGACCTTCTCATCATGGCTCCTTCCTTCAGCCAAGCAGAAGGGGATACCAGCACGGTGGTGTCCATGCTGGAGAGGTTCGGCTGGGTGATCAATTACCCCAAGTCCTCTCTGGTTCCGGCCAGGGTGGTGACTTTTCTGGGGATGTCCTTGGACTCTTGTCAGCACAAAGTGTTTCTTCCTCAGGACAAGGTTCTTTTGATTCAGGAATTGGCTCAGCGTCTTCTTTCTATTCCTCGCCCGTCCATTCGGCTAGGGATGAGACTGGTGGGGTTGATGGTGGCCTCGTTCGAGGCGGTTCCCTTCGCACAGTTTCACACGAGGACGCTGCAGCTTCATCTTTTGGCGTCTTGGGACAGGCGCCCGCGGTCGTTGGATCGGTCCTTCCAGATTTCCCCTCGGGTTCGGCGGTCTCTTCGGTGGTGGTTGTTTCCGGACAATCTTCTGAAGGGCAGGTCGTTTCTGACTCCGCGGTGGGAGACTGTCACCACGGATGCCAGCTTGTCAGGATGGGGAGGTTTCTGGAAGGATCTTCAGTTTCAGGGGCTGTGGGACCCTCAGGAGGCTCACTTGCCCATCAATGTTCTGGAATTGCGAGCCATCAGGTTGGTTCTGTCTCGCTTGACGCATCGGTTACAGGGCCTGCCTGTTCAGGTTCGATCGGACAATCAGACGGCTGTTGCTTACATCAATCACCAAGGAGGGACTCGCAGTCTGGGTGCCCTCAGGGAAGTGTCTCTGATTCTGGTCTGGGCAGAGACGTATGTTCCTTGCATTTCGGCGGTGTACATTCCAGGAGTGGAGAACACGGAGGCGGACTTCTTGAGCCGGTGCTCGTCCCGCCGGGGGGAATGGTCTCTCCATCCCCATGTGTTTCGGTCCTTGTGTCTTCGGTGGGGAACGCCGGAGGTGGATCTGTTTGCCTCTCGTCACAATCACAAGCTTCCGACATTCGTGTCACTGTCTCGGGACCCTCTGGCACTGGCGACGGATGCCATGTCGTTGAGCTGGAAGGATCTGGGGTTCCTGTATCTGTTTCCTCCGATTCCCATGCTAGGCAGGGTGCTGCGAAAGCTAGTTCAGGAAGGAGTTCCCGCCATTCTCGTGGCTCCAAGGTGGCCAAGGCGGGTGTGGTTCGCAGACATCGTTCGTCTGGCAGTGGATCAGTTCGATCTGCCTCTTCGGCCAGATCTGCTCACTCAGGGACAACTGTGTTACCCCAGTTTACCAACGCTGGCTTTAACGGCTTGGCTGCTGAAACCTCCATTTTGAAGGAGGAGGGTCTTTCGGACTCGGTCATTCAGACTCTTGTTAGTGCTAGGAAGAGGTCTTCCTCTTCCATCTATTATAGGGTCTGGAGATCTTATATTGATTGGTGTGAGACTAGATCTTTGCCATGCCGGGTTTTTTCTATTTCTCGGATTTTGGATTTTCTTCAATCTGGGTTGGATTCTGGTCTTCAGCTGAGTACCTTGAAGGGGCAGGTGTCTGCCTTGTCAATTTTTTTCCAGAAGTCTTTTGCTAGCCATTCCTTGGTCAAGACTTTTTTCCAGGGGGTTTCGCATCTGAGGCCTCCTAGGAAGCCATTGCTCCCAGTGTGGGATTTGAATTTGGTGCTTTCTGCGTTGCAGGCTCCTCCTTTTGAGCCTTTGCAGGGTATTGCTTTATCCACTCTGACTCAGAAGGTTGTCTTTTTGGTGGCCATCACTTCGGTTCGGCGTGTTTCGGAGTTGGCAGCCTTGTCGATTCAGGCTCCTTATTTTGAGAAACATCAGGACAAAGTGGTCTTTCGTTTCAAGTCAGATTTTCTTCCTAAGGTGGTGTCTGCTTTTCATCTTAATCAGGACATTGTTCTTCCTTCCTTGTGCCCTAGGCCTAGGAATGATAAGGAGAGTGCGTTGCACTGCTTGGATGTGGTGCGATGTGTTAGGTACTATTTGCGTGTCACGTCTTCTTTTCGTAGGACTGATGCTTTGTTTGTAGTGCCTTGTGGTCCTAGGAAGGGTTTGGCTCCGGCCAAGTCTTCCATTAGTAAGTGGATTCGTCAGGCGATTATTGCTGCCTATTTTGCCAAGGGGAAGGACCCCCCTTTTCGTGTTACTGCACATTCTACTCGTGCGATCGGTGCGTCCTGGGCTTTTCAGCACCAGGCTTCAGTTGAACAAGTTTGTAAGGCTGCTACCTGGTCTTCAGTTCACACCTTTTCCAAGTTTTACAAGGTTGATGTTCGGGCCTCGGCGGATGCTGTTTTTGGCCGTAAGGTTCTGCAGGCTGCAGTGGTTTGAGTTTTATCTGCGTTATTGCCTGGTTTGGATACCCGCCCTCTTTTGGACACTGCTGTTGGATGTCCCAAGTGTAATAATAATAAGTATCTGAAGTGGGGTGTGTGACATACTTAGAATAATACCATTTTGTGATTACTCACCTGTAAAATGGGTATTATAAGTATGTCACACACCCCACTTCACCCGCCCTTTTTTGGTATCCTGGTTCTTTATATGGTGAAGTTTTGTTATTTACGGTTGAGGGTTAAATTTGTTTAGTTCTGGTACCTTGTCTTACTGCTTTTTGAACACTGGGGAATTGGTGAGAGGTACCAGGTATATATAGACCGGGAGGGGCTTGCTGAAGCTTTTGGAGATCTCTGCAAGTGCGCCACCTAGCGGTGAGTTACCCAAGTGTAATAATAATAAGTATCTGAAGTGGGGTGTGTGACATACTTATAATACCCATTTTACAGGTGAGTAATCACAAAATGGTATTTTTCTGAAATGGCAAGGAAGACTCAGCAGCCAATCAGATACATGGCAATTATGAGCAACAGCTAGAATTGGCCGATTAACAAAGTTGTTCCGCCTTTAAAGTGGACCAAAACCCAGGATTTTGACTATCCTGGGTTTTGGTTCTTGTCCCTGGGGCCAGGGCCGGCGTCAGCACATGGCAAGGCAGGGCAGCTGCCGGGGGCCCACTGACGGGGCCGGCCTTTGGGGTGTGTGACAGGGGCATCCAAAATCAGGAGAATCTAGATTTGTTTAGACTCCGAGGTCCATGTTTAAAGGGGGTAGGTGCGCTTCAAAGTAGATCAAAACTAGAGTTTTGGTCCAAATAGCCTAATTCTTAGGAAGCATCCAGATTTGGGATGTCCCTCTGTGATGTGATGCGACTGTTCACCACAAAGGGGCCCACTTAGACCATTCCGCCCAAGGACCCACATAAACCTGGAGCCAGCCCTGCCTGGGGCATCCTTATCTGTGTGGAACCCCCCAGGTTGCCTGAACAAACTCACCTCTTTCTGGTCCTATGACCTGTGCGCGACCACTCACAATCAGCAAGCTCGGATACGCTTGAGTCCTTTCGCCCAGGAGCTTGTCTAAATGCCTGGCGCATGCACACGCCCTGCTGAAGGGATAGCATGGACATGCGCCGCTGGACTGTGAAGAAGGTGAGTTTTCAGGCAAACTGGGGTTTCACACAGCGGGTGCACCCCCTATCAGGTTGCCCCAGGGAAGCGAGTATGCCTGCCATGGAGTCTACAAGACCTGTCATCACCAATCCCAACATGAGGCGCCCCTTCACAGATCTCAGCTCTCTCTCCTCTTTTGTGGGTGCTTTTAAAAATTGCCAGAAGCTGGGTGTCAGGGAACCGCAGGTCACGTGATCCAACTATCAACCAGGGACCTCCGGACACACAGACCGTGTTCCCAAAAATCCTTGTCCGAGGCCTCCTATCAGGAATACCAAAGCCTGCGGACACACAGATTCTTGGTTAAGGCAAAAAGATCGCTCAAGTTAAATATAAGTTTTAATGCTATAGCACACTAGGCAGTGATAAACATTTGGCTATGATGGAATATGAATGAATAAAAAATCAGCTCTAAGTGGGTTACAGTGAGTTACACAGAGAGACAATAGTCAGTTACCTTAGTATGCAGTTGCAGAGTAGTGGTAATGAGAGCTCCCACAAGAGGTAAGTGGCAAGTTTGTGGATGGACACCTCCAGCACACAGGAACCGTGACCTCTCCGGGAGTGACAAAAGCCTGGCCGCGGGGTTACCCCTTTTATGTGGCGAGACCCTTTCACTTCCCTCCCTTCTGTGGGACAGATTGTCCCCTCCCACTGTTCTGGAGCTTGTTTTAGCCCCTAAAACCCTTTAGGGGTTATAACTTTGAGCAGGAGGGTCGTATGGCTTTGGATACGGCACCAAAAGATTGGGCTAGATGCCGGGCATCTGATGAGTCCAAAAATGGGGTCCCTAAATGAGTCAGAACCTTAGATCTCCATTTTTCTACTTTTCCTATGTCGCAGAGCCCGGAGTAAACCATCTCCGAGTGCGGTTTTGTGAGCGGGTTCTGGTTCTGTACCTGGCTTGGTGCTGGGACACATGGTGGTGCAGCAATGGTCCGATTTGGGTTGGTGCCGCTTGTCTGCGGCTCTCATCTTTGATGTGATGAATTCACAGCCAGGGGTCCTCCCACCTCCAGACCCACTGGATCCTTCTCAGGCTGGAGGTGTGAGAAAATCAGCAGGGAGTCTGTGATCTGCCCTGCTAATTCCCCTTCCTGGGGAGATTAGGACCTGTGCATTTATGACTAGGAAGCCTTAACTGGGGGAAATAAAGGGGAACTCCGGACTTGTATCTGTGGGTAAACTGGGTCGTTCCTTCACACTGGGGTGCATTTAAATTATACTCCCTCCTCCACACACACACAAGCTCAGGTGGTAGCAAGCAGTATAAATGCTGAGCGACAATCTAAAACTTTCAGTATGCTTATACCCCTAAAATGCCATTGGTTAAAGTAGAACAAAACCTCTGAAATTTGACTTTCCCAGGTTTTTGTTCCGTGCCCCCAGAGCATCTGGAATTGGGATGCCCCACTGTGTGAAACCCCTGAGTTTGCCCAGCTCTCGTCCAATCAGAGCCCTTTGCCATGTTAACATCATTTTGGCACAGGACTCCTTCAATAGTGAGCATGCCCTGCCACATCCCCTGCATCTCCGGCAGCGTGCGCACAATACCTCCCCAGTATATAGCCCATTCATGAATGGCCAGCGCGGGCGCGCTACCTGTTAGAGGGAAGCGCGAGATGCGTCCACCAGCATGCTCGGAGCTGCTGTGGTTGGACACCGCTTGGACTCGCATACCACAGCAGCTCCGAGCGCGCTGATTGGACAAGCGGGCGCGCATGCGCTGTAGGAGCGGGGTGAGGTGAGTTTTATCGGGTGTTCTGGGGGGTTTCACGCAGCGGGGTGCCCCGCGGAAGTGGACCAAAACCCAGGATAGTGAAAATCCTGGGTGTTGGTCCACTTTAAAGTGCTTCTGCAGGCAAAGGTAATTGTTACACCATTGTGATAGGCTACCCATTTGGCGCTGTCCTAAACAGTTTTCCGTTTTTAAATTGAAGAAGAAATGGCCGAGATATCAAGGTTTACAGGTTCAGCTTATGATTTTTCTTCTGAAAAAAAGTGGGTGTAGCCATTGGATCTGTGATGCTGCATAATATTCAGCTCTCTGCGCTGACAGCAATGTAATGAATCTGGAGAAGGAAGCAGAGGAGGAGGGGAGGAGGGGGGGGGGGAGTGGTGGGAGCAATTCTGTCCCACTCTGCTGAGCTGATTGAGGGATGGGATGAAAAATGTCATTGGCCGAACCTGTAAACCCCAATATCTCGGCCAATTCTGCTTCAGTTGAAAGACGGAAAGCAGTTTAGGTCAGTGCCAAATGTAGCTTGACACAATGGTGTAACAATTACCTTTGCCTGAAGTATCACTTTAACAAATCACTAGGTTGATTTTCCATAGCAACAACATTGGTCGCACACATCATACAATGTTGTCACTATGAAAAATTGATCTAGCGGTTGGTCAAGCATCCCAAATTTGTCCCTCAGCTTAGTTATACCCCTAAAATGCCACCAGTTAAATAACAATGAAAAGCCTTTAATCAGACAAATACCCTTTTGTGAGGAAGTTCTAGTTACAACCTGCTTAGTCATTAAACAAAAGACCTAATTTCAATGCCAGCACCAACTAGGTTCATCAAGTGCCCCAGCACGGGGAACTTACCGTATTTTTCGCCCTATAAGGCACACTTATTTTTCCCTAAAAGTGGGGGGAAAATGTCCATGCGCCTTATCGGGCGAATGAAAAAATAAAAAAGCTCCCCCGTTCCCGGCGCTCCCGCTTTGCTTGCCACACTGACAGAGCCCAGAAGAAGACAGAGGAGCGGCGGGCTGTGTTCCCGCCCCTGCCGCTGCTATCGCTGTCTTTTCAGGCAGCAATAGCAGCGGCAGGGCCAGAGACAGCGCCCGCCACTCCTACATCTGCTGCCTCTTCTGGCTGGGGCACATGCGAGCACCCAGGTCCGTGCAGCAGGTGGGAGTGGTCTGCACGCCCACCCGCTGCCCTGACCTGGGTGTTCATCCGTGCCCAGGAAGAGGCAGCAGATGGAGGAGCGGCGGGGCTGTCTCTGGCCCTGCTGCTGCTGTCACTGCCCGAGGTATCACCAGTAGGAAGAGGGAGGTTGTGATGCCGCTGTATAGAGCCCTGGTGGGCCACAGCTAGAATACTGTGTGCAGTTCTGGAGACCTTACCTGCAAAAAGACATTATTCAAATAGAACGTGTCCAAAGGCGGGCAACGAAAATGGTGGAAGGACTTAAACTTAAAACTTATCAGGAGAGACTTAAAGAACTTAATTTGTACAGTCTGGAGGAAAGAAGGGAGAGGGGGGACATGATTGAGACCTTTAAATATGTGAAAGGATTGAATAAGGTTCAGGAGGGAAGTGTTTTTAAGAAGAAGCTTAATAATAGAACAAGGGGGCACAACCTGAAGCTAGTCAGGGGGAAGATCAGGAGCAATGTTAGAAAATATTATTTTACAGAATGAGTAGTAGATGCTTGGAACAAACTTCCAGCAGAGGTAGTTGAAAAATCAACAGTCACTGAATGTAAACATGCCTGGGATAAGCACACATCTATCCTAAGATAAAGAGAACATACAGTATACACATAAGGGCAGACTAGATGGTCTCCTTCTGCCGTCAACCTTCTATGTTTCTATGAAAAGACAGCGATAGCAGCGGCGGGGGCAGGGACAGATCCCTGCTTCTTACGGCCAGCTCCGTGAATCGTGTGGGGGGGCCGCTCAGCGGAGCTGTGTCGTCGAACAGGTGAGTTTTCCTTTTTTTTTTTTTTTTTTTTTACTTAAGCCAATTGCCTATGGAAATGGGGGGAGAGGGGGATGCCACATAGCCAATGGGAATGGGGGGAGAGGGGGATGCCACACATCAATGGGAATGGAGGGAGAGGGATGCCACACAGCCAATGGGAATGGGGGGAGAGGGATGCCACACAGCTATAGAAATGGGGGGAGAGGGGGATGCCACACAGCCAATGGGAATGGGGGGAGAGGGGGATGCCACACAGCCAATGAGAATGGGGGGAGGGGGATGCCACACTGCCAATGTTAATGGGAGGAGGGGGATGCCACACAGCCTATGAGAATGGGGGGAGGGGGATGCCACACAGCCAATGGGGGATGCCACGCGGCCAATGATAATGGGGGGAGGGGGATGCCACACAGCCTATGATAATGGGGGGGAGGGGGATGCCACACAGCCTATGATAATGGGGGGAGGGGGATGCCTTACAGCCAATGGGAATGGGGGGAGAGGGATGCCACACTGCCTATATGGGGAATGGGAGGGGAGAATGCCACACTGCCTATATGGGGAATGGGAGGGGGGATGCCACACTGGGTATACGGGGAATGGGATGGGGGCATGCCACACTGCCTATATGGGGAATGGGAGGGGGGAATGCCACACTGGGTATACAGGGAATGGGATGGGGGAATGCTACACTGTTTATGGAATGGGGGCATCCCACAGGGCCTATGGGAATGGGATAGGGGAATGCCACACTGTCTGTAATGGTGCGTTTTTGGTTTAAAATATTTTTTTTCTTATTTTCCTCCCCCAAATCCTAGGTGCATCTTATGGGCAGGTGCGTCCTATATGGCGAAACATACGGTACTTCTTATGATCTTGCTGGTACTATTCACAACTGAAGTAGCTTTATCAGCCACAAGCATGACCAGCAGGAAACCCCCTGCCAGGAAGCTGCACTGACTTTCAAAGAATTCCAATGGAATTCTGCAGTATGTTCCGAGCGACAGTGGCCAATCAGTGCGCTGTATTTCCGGCAGAAGATCGAGGCTAAGGTAAGAATTACAGGCATTCTGGGGCTTTATGTGCGGCGGAGGGGGTGCCAGATGCCCCCCCCCCCCAGACTGTCTTAAAGCAGCGATATTGGCATGGTATTGATCCACTCAGATATTTAGTAAAGCAAGTTCAAATCTGGGTGCACATTTGGATGTGAATTGCCACCTGCATATCAGTGAGCTTTTTACTTTTAACACACATCACCTGCACATGTGATAAGGCATATTTATAGGTGAAGTACCTCATTTTTCCAATGAGGTAAGAATAACTTTTTGAAATTTGGGAAACACCACCCTATGGGGTATGCTAAATAATTTATTTTTTTATGCACACCCCATAGGGTGTTTTTCCAAACTTTCAGAAATATTCTTACCTTATTGGAAAAATGTCCCATAACATGTGCAAGTGAAAAATTAAACAAATATTATATTTTCCTATTGCATGGCACGACCCTTACGTATGGGTTATTCCGCCACAAGGTGGCGCAGTGTACTGCAGAAGAGTTGTGGCTCCTCCCAGTTCCATATAAAAACAGGATCACCACTAAACCAATCCAGTGTTCTCTCTGCAGTGATTCTGGAAAGATAGAAGATGGCTCTTATATTGCGCAGGTGAGCGGGGCAACCAAGCCTGCGGCCCTGCATGGATATTTTCACCCGTTTCTGGACCCTCTGGCTGACGGATCGGGTGAGGGTAGAGGAGCACTAGGGTCAAGTGCTCAAGGAGCGCTGCTCCAAGCCGCAGACCCTGTACCACAAAGGGTAGCCGGCCATAGGCTTTGTGGTGAGCCTACTAGGGATGCGGTTTCCTGTCCTAGCTTCTGAGGGGGTGAGTGTTTTTTTTTGGGGACTATGTGACTTGTTCTGGTGTTTGGGGTCCTCCCCCATCCTGGCCTGGGCTCTTGACGCTGCCTGCTCACTCTCTTCCCCCCCTCCCTGACGTGTGCAGGGGGGGGGGGTGGTAGCGGCGAGTGCTTTTAGCTGTCTTTTAAACAGTTTTTAACTGTTTTCGCCGCCGTCACCGCTTTGTACTACGCTCTGCGGCGGGCGGCGCTATAACTGTGAGGCGTTTTTTTGCTGTGTGATGACGCTGGCGCGGTCACGTGAGCGCCGTTTTCACGCTTTTCAGGGGAGCGGGGCCGGAGGATGACGCGTATTGCGTCGTCCTTCCGCGGCCCGCCCCTCAAGGTTCCTCTGCCGGCTCCATTTTGATTCTGCTGCGCGTCTGGGGCCCTTCTCCCTCCCGGAGCTGCGGCGGTGATCTCTCCCTGTGTCGCTTCCTTCTGTGGTCTGGTGGCTTGGTGATTTTGGCCTGCTTGGTCCGTGAGTCCCCTTTGGGGGTTTTTGGTTTCCTTGGGGCATGTGCTGCGGGATGCTTATGTGTCTTTACTTATGTTTTTCAGGCGGGACAACTGTGGGTTGTGGTTTCTCTCGGTCCTACCCCTTACCCTCCCTCATCTCCCCTTCCTGGCTTCTGGGGGCATCCCGGGTGGCTTTTTATTAGCCCTTACCCTGTGCTGGCCTATTGCGCCTGTCTTAATCACCATATGGAGGCTTCTGGGGATAGCGTGCTTGGGGGTCCTTCGGGGCTACCACGGCTGTGTGTCATGTGCAGAGTATCCCCTGTGAGTAACAGTGTCACAGTGTGCGTGCCATGTGCCCAGGGTATCGTTGTGGCCCATGCTGGGCTACCCGCTTTGCTTCCCAGCTTTGCGCCCCCTTCGGCATCGCCTACCCCTCCACGCTTGCATTTAGCCGAGGGGGATACTAGCGGGGGGTCACAGTCTGATCTGGCACTGCGTGTGGCCAGCATCGAAAGGTAGCTTGCCAGGCCTGTTCCACGTAAGGCCTCTGGCAAGAAGCGGCACCTGGCTCCCACGCCCTCCCTCTTTCCTGAAGAGGATGAGGGACCTGATGTTTTTGGGGGGCTTTACCCTCTAGAGGAGGGGGAACTCTTCCAGGACTCTGACTCCTCTGGGGACCAGCAGGAGGGTTACGACAGTGACCCTGGGTCTGCGTCTGGGGAGGACTCATGGTTCCCTGAGGACACTGATAGCCTGTTGGCTCACATTTTTGAAATCTTGCACATTGTCCCCCCCCGAGGATGCTAAGAGGAAGCAGGGCGAGCTCTTTCGTCCTGATAAACAGCGTCTGGAGTTCCCTGAGCAGAGCCATTTCACTAATATGGTGCTCAAGGAGTGGGAACTTCCTAGCTGATTGCCCGCGGTGCCCAAAGGTTTGGATAAGAGGTATCCCTTCCCTGCTGACCTGGTCAAGCGATGGCCGTGTCCCCCTGAGGAGGACACTCCCGTTCTAGGGCTGTCCAACACCTCGGTCATGCCTTCCCCTGACACTACTACCCTGCGGGATGGTGAGAACCGGCGCATGGATCAGCTGGCCTGCCATGCTTTTACATTTGTGGGGGCTGGGCTGCGTCTGCCATTACAGCTATTGCCCTTAAGAAACAGCTTAAGCATCTCCTTGAGGGTGCTACGGCTGGTAGCAGGGGGGAGGATTATAGGGCCCTTTTGCTTTGCTCTGATTTTGTTGCCTTTGTCCTTACTGCCATGGATGATGTGGTACGGCTGAGTGGTAGGGCCTCTGCCCTTTTGGTGGCTATGCGCCGCTCTGTTTGGCTGCGTCAGTGGGCAGCTGACGCTGCTGCTAAGAAGGCTCTCACTGGGCTCCCCTTTGCGGGGCTGCGGCTCTTTGGTGAGCGCCTGAATGTTCTAGCCAAGGATGGTAGGCTGCCTCAGCGTAGGAGGCAGCCTCGGCCTTTTCGGGGGCCCTCCGCTTCCCTCCCGTCCTTTCGTGCTCCCAGAGGGGGAGGGGGTCCCTGTTTTGGGGTACCCGCAGAGATTCTTGGGGCCGTGGCAGATCACGTGGTCGTCCCGGTCTCTCATGGGGTCTTAAGCCCCCTCAGGCATGAGGAGGCGCCTTCACCCATCCGGGTGGGGGGGATGGCTTCGGCTCTTTGCTCACGTCTGGAGGCTACGCCTCTCAGACCAGTGGATTCAGGAGGTGGTATCCTCCGGTTACAAGATAGAGTTTGCAGCCTGGCCGCCCCCCAAGATTCATCAGATCCCGGATGTCTCAAAACCCTCTGTCAGCTCAGGGTTTGCGCCTGGCAGTTCAACGTCTGTTGGAGTCAGGAGTCATTTGCCTGGTGCCTTCCCAGGAATGGGGTCAGGGGTTCTACTCCAATCTGTTCACGGTCCCCCAAAAGGACGGGTCCTTGAGGCCCATCCTGGACTTGAAGGGTCTCAACAAGTTTGTCAGGTTCAAGCACTTTCGCATGGAGACGTTACCCTCGGCTGTCAGTAGCCTTCGCCCGAGCGACTTCATGACCTCCGCGG
This sequence comes from Gastrophryne carolinensis, assembly GCA_027917425.1. Taxonomy (NCBI): domain Eukaryota; kingdom Metazoa; phylum Chordata; class Amphibia; order Anura; family Microhylidae; genus Gastrophryne; species Gastrophryne carolinensis. Next base: position 76,569,009 of record CM051237.1, on the reverse strand, counting down.
ACATCAAGGATGCCTATCTTCATGTACCAATTTTTCCAGGTCACCAGAGATTTCTCAGGTTCGCTCTAGAGGATCAGTATTACCAGTTTGTGGCTTTACCGTTCGGTATCACCTTGGCGCCTCAGGTGTTCACCAAGGTGCTGGCAGGCGTGATGGCTCTGCTGCGGAATCAGGGCATTCGCATCCTCCCTTACCTGGACGACATTCTGATTGCGGCTCAGTCTCCTCATCAGGCCGAGAAGGATACTCTGGTGGTGACCTCCACTCTCGAGTCTTTCGGCTGGGTGATCAACTATCCCAAGTCTTCACTGTCTCCGTCTTTGGTGAGGTCCTTTCTGGGCATGACTCTGGATACCTCTCAGGTCAAGGTATTCCTGCCTCAGCAGAAGCAGGCACGGACTCTGCTCTTGTGTCCCCATCCCTCCATCCGGCAAGGGATGCAGTTAGTGGGTCTGATGTCTGCTTCGAGGCGGTCCCTTTTGCTCAGTTTCACATGAGACCTCTTCAGTTGCACCTCTTGTCAGTTTGGGATCGGGACCCTGTGTTCCTGGATCAGGAATTTGCTCTGTCCCCCCCGGCCAGACAGTCCCTCTCGTGGTGGCTGGACTTCTAGTGGGCAGGACCTTTCTGCCCCAGTGCTGGGAGACTGTCACCACAGATGCCAGTCTGACCGGTTGGGCCCCCAGGAGGCCCATGCTCCTATCAATGTCCTGGAACTGAGGGGGATCAGGTTGGTTCTTTCTCAGCTGACCACGCACCTTCGGGGTCGGGCTGTTCAGATCCGCTCAGACAATCAGACGGCGGTTGCCTACATCAATTATTAGGGAGGGACTCTGAGCATGTGAGCCCTCAAGGAAGTGTTCCAGATACTGTCTTGGGCAGAAGAGAATGTCCCTTGCATCTCGGCGGTTTACATTCCGGGGGTGGAGAACCAGGAGGCAGACTCTCTGAGCAGGGGGACGTCTCGGCTGGGGGAATGGTCCCTCAGCGACAAGGTATTTCACTCCCTGTGTCACTGCTGGGGTCAGCCAGATGTGGACCTGTTTTGCGTCCCACCACAACCACAACCTTCCCAGGTTTGTATCCCTGTCACAGGACCCTCTGGCCTCCGCCACGGATGCGCTAGCAATGCCTTGGACAGAGTTTCGGCTCCTTTATGTGTTCCCTCCCTTTCCTCTGCTGGGCAGGGTGCTGCGCAAAATAGCCCAGGAAGGGGTACCAGCTATTCTGGTGGCCCCCTGTTGGCCAAGGAGGGTGTGGTTCGCAGACGTCGTGCAGTTGGCAGTAGATCAGTATGTCTTGCCCAGGGATCCAGATCTTCTCACTCAGAGACAACTGTGCCATCCCAATTTACAAACGCTGGCTTTAACGGCTTGGCTGCTGAAACCTCCATCCTGATGGATAAGGGGCTGCCAGCTTCTGTTGTCGATACCATGATTAGGGCTAGGAAGAAGTCCTCGTCCTTTATCTACTACAGGATCTGGCATGCTTTCATTGCCTGGTGTGAGTCCAAGTCTTCCTTGTCGGGTGTTTTCTATCCCCGGGATTCTGGAATTTTTGCAACATGGTTTGGATTCGGGCCCTCAACTTAGTACCCTCAAGGGACAGGTGTGAGCTCTGACAATTTTTTTCCAAAGATCCTTTGCCAATCACCGGTTGGTTAAAACTTTTTTCCAGGGAGTTACTCATGTGCGTCCGCCACGTAAGCCTATGCTGCCGGTTTGGGACCTGAATCTGGTGTTGTCTGCTCTGCAGGGTCCTCCCTTTGAGCCTATCCGTGGGGCTGCTTTGCCCATTTTGACTCTTAAGGTGGCCTTTTTGGTGGCCATTACTTCGGTCAGGCGAGTTTCTGAGCTGGCGGCGCTTTCCATCAAACCTCCTTATTTTGAGCGGCATCAGGATAAGGTTGTGTTTCGGCTTAAGCCGGATTTCTTGCCTAAGGTTGTGTCTGCTTTTCATCTCAATCAGGACATTTTTTGCCTTCTTTGTGTCCTAACCCTGCTAATTTCAAGGAACGGACCCTTCATTCTTTGGATATTGTCAGGGCTCTGAAGTTTTATTTGGTTGCTACGGAGTCTTTCAGGAAATCTGACGCCCTTTTTGTTCTTCCTGCTGGACCTAGGAAGGGTGTGCCTAAATCCACTATCAGCAAGTGGATCCATCAGGCGGTGGAGCAGGCCTACTCTGCCAGGGGGAAGGTTCCTCCTTTTGGGGTTACTGTTCATTCCACTCGTGCTATTGGTGCGTCTTGGGCTTTTCAGCACCAAGCTTCTGTTGAACAATTTTGTAAGGCCGCAACTTGGTCTTCTGTTCATACTTTTTCCAAGTTTTACAAGGTTGATGTTAAGGCCTCAGCGGATGCTGCTTTTGGCCGCAAGGTACTTCAGGTGGTAGTGGTTTGAACTGCCTATTGTTACTCTTTGGGGATCCCACCCTACCTTATGTACACTGCTGTTGGACGTCCCATACGTAAGGACTTCTGGAAACAGACCGTGCCATGCAATAGGAAAAAGACAATTCTGTGAGTACTCACCTGTAGAATTGCTTTTACTATGCATGGCACGGCCTGCTTCACCCCACCTGTGTTATCGTTATTCTTGGTTGCCTCTTTATGGTGATTGTTCCAAGTTACCTTTTTTACTTTTATTATCTCCCGGTTTCTTGAATAACTGCTTGTCAACGCTGGATTGGTTTAGTGGTGATCCTGTTTTTATATGGTACCGCGAGGAGCCACAACTCTTCTGCAGTACACTGCGCCACCTTGTGGCGGAATAACCCATACGTAAGGACTTCTGGAAGCAGGCCGGTATAGTAAAAGCAATTCTACAGGTGAGTACTCACAGAATTGTCTGATTGCACCTTGTGTACGCAAATTAAAAAAACTTAACGAGAAGCAGGCTGCAATTCACACCCACATGTGCACCCAGAGTTCAAGTTGCTTTACTCATTAAATCTTTAGCAGGACACTTACTGTCAGCACTTACGTACATTTGCTCCTGTATCAACTCAAAGCTTGAAGCACCCCTGAGGCTTCCTTTCCCAGCTGTGCTGCTGCCTGAACTTAAAGCGGTCCTTGACTCTGAATAAGAATCTATCTTATATGTTTCCTACACCCTGTACATACAGATTGCTCACATTAAATTTCATCCTACCTGCATCTACTGCATGTTATGAGCCTTTAAACATCCAAGATGGTGGCTCATTGATCGTCAGGCAGCCTGCAAACAGGAAGTGCTTTCTGACTGTGCTGCTCTGCATTCTGGGACTGCTGACCCTTTCCTGACCCCAGCTCTGCTCTGTCTGAGCAAAGCACAACTATAACCCACCCCCCTGTATTTTATCCCACTCTCCTCTCCTCAGTAAGTGTGATGCTTCTGAGTCAAGATGGCGGCACCCGTATCCTAAAGTCCTTAGCAGAGTTGCAGCCCAGTGGGGGAAAGAATAATAAGTGATTAAAAACTTAAAATATATTAATTTTAGATGCTGGGGAATCATTTTTTAAGGTTTTTGGCTTTTCAATAAATCATGGTGAAGGTCAGGTTTAACAGACAGAACCCATATGCACAGCAGCAGGAAGCCCATCAGTACCTCTTCTCTGCAGACTACCTGCAGCTCCTTAGGAGGCCATTTTAGGGGTAAAATAGACCACAACTGGAGTTACAAAAATATTAATTTTAATTTTTGAATGTTTATGTGCAGCAATCTGAATTGTCCTGGAGAGAGATGCATGTGAGCATTGTTTCTTCTAAGGGTGTTGATCAGGTTTAGGTTTCCATAAGGCACATGCTGCCACATACTTGAGAACCTACCTCACATCTCCACCTCTTCACCCTTTCGTTTGTAGGCTCATAATGGAAAGGCTGTCACTCTTATATTATTTTGTTATCAATGTGTAATGTTTGCATTTAGGTTGCTCACGTGTATATTATTGTGTTACTTGTTCAACAGGTCACAGAAGACGATAATCCTACAACCTGGGGATTAGCCAGGAAAAGGCCACCATCCACCCTTGCCTACAGAAAGACTAGAAAAAAAAAAAAAACATGGGAGCAACCTCACCTGCTAGCATCTCCAGCTTTTGAGAACTACCCTGTGAACTGGTGAAGGGGTCTCCTTCCAAGTTGACAAACTGTTAAAGAAAATATAGGTAAGGGAAAACAGTTATTTCTTACTTTTTCCAGGAATCCCAGGACAGCGCCTATGAGAGATGACCCCTACCCACAGGAAACACTAGACCATCCCCATAAAAGAACTTCCTGTGTCAGTGGTCCCCAGTAGGCATCTTTCCAAGATCTAATAGGTTTAGGATCAGACCCCTATAACATTCCAAATATACCCCATCCTCTTGTTCTCACATATATAATCTAGGGTGGTTTGCAGCTGTCCTGGGGGATTCCTGGAAAAAGAGTTCTGTTTCTGGGATGGCCAATAAAACAAAGATCTTCAGCGTTTAATCTCCACTTAACAGTCTCACTCTGCTTAGAAAGTCCGCCTTATAATTCAGTTCTCCTTTGAGATGAACTGCTGAAATGAACAGAGATTACTTTCTGCCTATTAAAACAACAGGTGTGCTTGATGGCAAAGATTCTCTCGTTCTCGTACCTCCCCGTTTGTTCACATAGGCTACCGTAGCCATATTGTCTGATCATATCTGTACATGTTGATATTGAACCAAAGGCAATAGACGTGCTAGTGCTCTTAGGACTGCTGACAATTTTTTGATTTGGGAAAGTCGACACCATGTCTGGTTCCCAAAATCCCTGCACACAAATCTGGCTACAATGTGCTCCCCAGCCATAACTGCTGGTATCTATGGTCACAATCACTGGTGAATCCATCAACCAGAGCCAGCCTTGTAACAGGTTGTGTGGGACCAGCCACCAAAACGGGGACACCCCTACCGAGTAGAATCACTATTGTCTAATGACTCCAAATCCAAAGCATACAATTCTGGAGAGATCTTGAGTGAGCTTGTGCCCAGACTAATGCAGAAATTGATACTGTCATCAGGCCCAGAACTGACATAACTTTTCTTATTAAAATTAAATCCTCCCTCATCAATGCTGATACCTCCTTGGATCTTCTTGACCTTGTCCAGAGTCAGAAAAAATGTGCTTCTGAATCAATTCTGAGCCCCAAATACACTCTCTTTCCTTTGTTTAAGGTTTGGACTTTTCCAAATTGATGATCCAACCAAACTGTTGCAACACCTAAAGCACTTGAACCAATTTCTGTTTAAGTTCAAGTTCCGGTGGAGCAAAAAAAAATACAATTTTGTGAAATACTCACCTGTAGAATTGGTATTATAATTATACAGTATGTCGTGCTCCAAATGTAATACTTACACTAGGATTATCCTCGGCCAGATGGCGCTGCACTGCAGAGACATGCAAAACAGGCTCCTCCCGGCCCCTCAAATAGCCAGGGACCTCCCACAAATCCCCAGCATTGAAAAGCAGTAAACGAGAAGCCGGGAGAATTTAACCACCCAAACTGGTAACTATAATAATGATAACAATCACCATACAGGGGATCCAGAATAATGCAAAACCAAGGGTGGGGTAGAGCAGGACGTACTGTATACTTATAATACCAATTCTACAGGTGAATATTTCACAGAATTGTATTATTCTTAGTATACAGTACGTCCTGCTCCAAATGTAATACTTACACTAGGGACATCCAATAGCAGTGTCCAAACAGTAGGGTGGGATCCCCAACAAAAAGGTAACAGCAGACAGTTTAAACCACTGCCGCCTGCAAAACCTTGCGGCCAAAGACAGCATCAGCTGAGGCCCTAACCTCAACCTTGTAAAACTTTGAAAAGGTATGAACAGAAGACCAAGAAGCGGCCTTGCAAACTTGTTCAAAAGAAGCCTGGTGCTGGAAGGCCCAAGAGGCACCAATAGCACGAGTAGAATGAGCAGTAAGGCGGAAGGGAGGACTCTTTCCCTTAGCAGAATAGGCCTGAATCACAGCCTGACGGATCCATTTGCTAATAGTAGACTTGGCAGGAGCCAAACCCTTCCTGGGCCCAGAAGGGACCACAAAAAGAGCATCAGTTTTCCTGAAGGACGCAGTGACCACCAGGTAATACTTCAAACACCTGACCACATCCAAGGAATGCAAAACCCTCTCCTTAGCGTTGCTACGATTAGGGCACAAAGAAGGAAGAACAATATCTTGATTCAAATGAAAAGCGGACACTACCTTAGGCAGAAAATCTGGCTTAAAGCAGAACACCACCTGGTGTCTCTCATAGAATGGGGGCTGAATAGAAAGAGCCGCCAACTCAGACACACGCCTGACCGAAGTAATGGCTACCAGAAAGACAACCTTGAGGGTAAGAACAGCCAGAGCAGTATCCTGCATAGGTTCAAAGGGAGCATCCTGCAAGGCAGACAAAACCAAGTTCAAATCCCAAACAGGGACCACAGGTTTACGTGGGGGACGCACATGAGTAACCCCCTGGAAAAAGGTCTTAAAGAATGCTGAGCAAAAGACTTCTGAAAGAAAACAGACAGGGCAGAAACCTGACCCTTCAGAGAACTGAGTTGGAGTCCCGACTCTAACCCATGCTGTAAGAACTCCAGAACCCTGGGGACTGAAAACACCCGACAGGGAAGAGACCTAGACTCACACCAGTCAATGTAGGTACGCCATACCCTGTAATAGATGGAAGAAGAAGTTTTCTTCCTAGCCTTCACCATGGTATCAACCACAGAGGCGGACAAGCCTTTCTCCATCAAGATGGAGGTTTCAGCAGCCAGGCCGTCAAAGCCAGAGTTTGTAAATTGGGATGGCGTAAGGAGCCCTGAGTGAGCAGATCTGGCACCCCTGGCAGAACGTACTGGTCTACTGCCATCTGAACCACGTCTGCGAACCACACTCTTCTTGGCCACCTGGGGGCCACCAGAATCGCTGGCACCCCTTCCAGAGCAATCTTGCGCAGAACCCTGCCCAGCAGGGGGAATGGAGGAAAGACCTACAGGAGCCGAAATTCCTGCCATGACATGGACAGAGCATCCGTGGTCAAGGCCAGAGGATCCTGAGACAGGGAGACAAAGGCCGGGAGCCCCCTGCTCAGAGAGTCTGCCAGGAGATTCTCTGCCCCCGGGATGTACACAGCCGAAATGCATTGAACATTGGCCTCCGCCCATGTCAGAATCCCAGACACCTCCTGGAGGGCCCCCCTGCTCCAGGTCCCTCCCTGATGGTTGATGTAGGCAACCGCCATTGTCTGAGCGCACCTGCACAGGCAGACCCCGCAGGTGATTGGTCAACTGATCCAGTACCAACCAGATCGCCCGAAGTTCCAAAATGTTGATAGGTATGTGGGCCTCCTGAGGGCCCCACCTCCCCTGGAACCGCAGGGACTTCCAGAATCCCCCCCATCCCGACAGACTGACATCCGTGGTGACCGTCTCCCAGGAGGGGGCCAGAAAGGATCTGCCCCCCAGCAAGTTCCTGGAGTCCAGCCACCACGAAAGGGACCGCCTGACCAGGGGGTAGAGCACACAGACCCCATCCAGAGACGTTGGGTCCTTGTCCCAAACTGGCAGAAGGTGAAGTTGTAGAGGCCTCAAGTGGAACTGAGCAAAAGGCACCGCCTCGAAGCACGCCACCATCAGGCCCACCAACTGCATTCCCTGCCTGAGGGAGGGATGGTGACACGACACCAGTAACCTCACCTGTGCAATTAGAGCTTCCACCTTCTGTTGAGGAAGGAAAATCCTTGACTGAACCGTATCCAGAATCATTCCCAGGAACGGGGTCACCGAGGAAGGGGACAGAGAGGACTTGGGGTGATTGATCACCCAGCCGAAGGACTCCAGGGTGGACACCACCAGCTGAGTGTCCAACTCTGCCTGCTGTAGAGACTGGGAGGTGATGAGTATGTCGTCCAGGTAGGGCAGCACGCGGATGCCCCTTGACCTGATCAGATACAGCACCTTGGTGAACACTCTGGGAGCTGAAGCGAGACCAAATGGCAAGGCCACAAATTGGTAATGTTGATCTTCCAACGCGAATCTGAGGAACCTTTGGTGTCCTGAAAACACAGGGATGTGAAGGTAAGCGTCTTTGATGTCCACAGACGTCATGAAGTCCCCTGGGCGCAGAGTTTCCATGCGAAAACGCCTGTTCCTGACAAATTTGTTGAGGATCTTTAAATCCAGAATGGGCCTGACTGACCCATCTTTTTTGGGAACTGTGTGAAGAGGTTGGAATAGAACCCCTTGCCTCTTTCTCTTAAAGGGACCCTGCAAATGACCCCCAGACCCAGAAGGCCTTGCACGGCCTGCACCAATACCTGAGCTGAGACAGGGTCCTGAGGGATCCGGGACCTGATGAATCTTGGGGGGGGGGGGGCGAACAGCAAACTCTATCTTGTAACCAGAGGACACTACCTCCTGAATCCACCGGTCTGGGACGTGATGCCTCCAGACGTGTGCAAAGTGCTGTAGCCGTAGAGTTAGGGGAGTGCATGACAAGAGGTGTTAGACAGCCCTAGAATAGGGGCATCCACCTTGGGAGGGCATGACCAGCACTTGACCATATCTGCAGGAAAGGGATACTTTCTGTCCCAGCTCTTAGGTACACCGGGAAGTCTACTGGGACGTTCCCACTCCTTAAGCACGAGATTATTGAAATGAGCTTGCTCAGGAAATTCCAAACGAGCCTTAGCAGTATGAAAAAGCTCACCCCTTTGCATAGGAGCCGCAACAGGGGGAGATGGACAGAACCTCAAAAATCTGTTCCAGTAGTCTGTCAGTATCATCCGGGGCCCAGGGGTCAGAGCCACCATCGTCATGACCCGTGGGTCTCTCAACAGATGACCCTGAATCGGAGAACAGCTCGCCTTCGTCCGAGGGGGTATAGCCACATAAATGCAAATACTCATCAGATTCCATAGGAAAAAGAGTGACATCAGGGGTTAAGTAACGCTTTTTAGCAGTGGCCTTACGCGCTAAGGTATTAGCAATCAATTTTTCAACACTGGCCAGTCTAGCAGACACGTCGGGCTGAGAATCCCCGCTTGTATGCAAGTCAGTGGGAGTGAGACTCAAGCTTGGGGGGAGTAGTGAGACGAGGTGCAGGCCCAGCCACAGGAGGGCCAGGTTGCAATGTTAGCACCTGCTGTGCGCAAGGAACACAGACCCGTGCATTGTCACCGTTAATAGGTGATACCCCACAAGCTACACACAGCCGGGCTTGTCCCGAAGGAACCCCGGTCACATTATCCTGAGATGCCTCCATATGGTGATTATAAGGCACAATATGCCAGCAGGGATTGGCGCTATAAAGCAACCCTGGATGCCCCAATAACCCGCTAGTGAAGTGGGAGTAATTATACTAGGACCAACTATCAATTTACACCGGACCAGGAGAAGCCAATGGGTTCACCCGTCTGAAAGACACAATGAAAAGAAAGAGTCAGAGCCATACACACTAAAAAAGGAGCATAAAGCCGCCTACGGACCGCGGTAAGTAGAACCGTCACACACGCACGACCAGACAAAATGGCGTCGGGAGTACCTTCGAAGGGCGGGCCAGAGCGAGCCGTGACGCAGAGCGCGCCAAGCCAGGCCCCGCCCCCCCGAAGAGCGCGAAGCCCACAGACAAGCAGCCAATGAGAACGCAGAAGCGTCTGAGGTAACGCCGCGGCGCAGAACATCCAAATGAAGGAAAAGACGCGCGCGGCGGCAGCATTTTGCAAATAGTAAAAAGAACAAGTCAGCGCGGCGGCTGACACCACATATACTAGTCAAACCGTATGCACGAATCACAATACACACTCACCCACACCCCCCCCTTCTTTCCCCCCCCGGCCCTCTGTACAGGACCCACCGCTACACGGGGCATTGGGCGATAATGCGGGAGGGGCATCCCATAAAGGCTCACCATCAGCCTATACCACCTACCCTTTGGTGGGGGATTGCGGTGGAGCAGCGCTCCTTAAGCACACATGGTGCTGCCTACCTGCACCCGACCAGCGCAGCCCAGGCTGGGAGGCACATCACACAAGGAACGGGTGGGAATAGTCCAACAGGGCCGCAGGCTAATAGCCCCACTCCCTGCGAGAGAGTGATAACTTCATGTCTTCGCAGTAAGCACTGCAGAGAAATCTGGGGATTTGTGGGAGGTTCCCGGGTATTTGAGGGGCCGGGAGGAGCCTGTTTTGCATGTCTCTGCAGTGCAGCGCCATCTGGCGGAGGATAACCCTAGTGTAAGTATTACATTTGGAGCAGGACGTACTGCATACTAAGAATATAGATGATTGTCATCTGTGACAAAAATACCATTTTGTGAGTACTCACCTGAAGAATGGATATTGTCAGTGTGCCACACACCCCGCTTCCCCTTTAATTCCTACGATCGGGTTACTCCACCAGCAGGTGGCGACGTTGCAGGGAGAAGTCTTGAAAACGAGCCCCTTCCGGCCTATATATACCTGGGACCTCCCACTTAACACCAGTGATTTAAAAAGCAGAAAGACAAGGTACCAGGAAATCCAACGGTAACCTCAAAATAAAGAAAAGCTTCACCATATAAAGGATCCAGGATACCAAAAAGGGCGGGTGAAGCGGGGTGTGTGGCACACTGACAATATCCATTTTTCAGGTGAGTACTCACAAAATGGTATTATTCTCAGTGTGCCACACACCCCGCTTCCCCTTTAATTCTTACGATCGGGACATCCAAAAGCAGTGTCCACAAGGGATGGGTATCCAAAGGCAAAGTGAAGCATAACTTAAATGAATGCAGTCTGCAGAACTTTGCGGCCAAACACAGCATCCGCTGAGGCCCGCACATCAACCTTATAAAACTTAGAAAAAGTATGAACAGAAGACCAAGTAGCGGCCTTACAAACTTGTTCAACAGAAGCTTGGTGCTGAAAAGCCCAAGACGCTCCAACGACGCGAGTAGAATGAGCAGTGATACGAAAAGGGGGAACTTTCCCCTTAGCAGAATAGGCCGCAATAATGGCCTGACGTATCCATTTGCTAATGGAAGATTTGGCCGGCGCCAAACCATTCCTAGGCCCACAGGGCACAACAAAAAAGGCATCAGTTTTACGAAAAAGAGAAGTAATAATCAAATAGTACTTAACACAGCCTACTACATCCAAACAATGCAAAACCCTCTCCTTGTCATTCTTAGGCTTAGGACACAGGGAGGGAAGAACAATACCCTGATTCAAATGAAAAGCAGAAACAACCTTAGGAAGAAAGTCCGGTTTGAACCGAAAGACCACTTTGTCCTGATGCCTCTCAAAGTAGGGCGCCTGAATAGACAAGGCCGCCAACTCCGAGACACGCCGAACCGAAGGGTTAGCTACCAAGAAGACAATCTTCTGAGTCAGGGTAGACAAAGCAATATCTTGCAAAGGCTCAAAGGGAGGAGCCTGAAGAGCAGAAAGAACCAAATTCAAGTCCCAAACAGGGAGTAATGGTTTCCTGGGAGGCCGCACATGCGTAACCCCCTGGAGAAAAGTTTTAACTAAAGGATGAAGCGCAAAACGCTTCTGAAAAAAGATAGATAAAGGCAGAAACCTGCCCTTTCAGAGTACTCAGCTGAAGACCAGAGTCCAGCCCTAATTGTAAAAACTCCAGAATCCTGGAGACCGAAAAGACCCTACAAGGCAAAGATCTAACCTCACACCAAGCGATATAGGCTTTCCAAGTCCTATAGTAGGTGATAGAAGAAGACCTCTTTCGGGCACCGATCAGAGTTTTAATAACTGAGTCAGACAGACCCTCCTCCTTCAAGATGGAGGTCTCAGCAGCCAAGCCGTCAAACCCAGCGTTGGTAAATTGGGGTAAGACAGCCGACCCTGAGTGAGCAGATCGGGCCGAAGAGGCAGAATGAGCTGATTCACTGTCAGCCAAACGATGTCTGCGCACCATACTCGTCTTGGCCATCTTGGGGCCACGAGAATGGCGGACACCCTTTCCAGAACCAGCTTCCGTACCACCCAGCCTAGCATGGGTATCGGAGGAAACAGGTACAGAAACCCCGGGTCCCCCCAGTTCAGGGATATGGCTTCCGCCGCCAGAGCCAGAGGATCCTGGGAGAGCGACACAAGGATCGGGAGCCTGCAATTGTGACGAAAGGGAAACAGGACCACCTCCGGTGTCCCCCACCAGAGCGGACTGCAGACTGCCGAGAGACAAGGAACATGTGCCTTCGCCCAGGTCAGGATCAGGGACACCACTCTGAGGGCACCCAGACTGCAAGTCCCTCCCTGATGACTGATGTAAGCAACCGCTGTTTGATTGTCCGAGCGAAGCTGAGCCAGAAGGCCCAGACCCTGATGAGACAAAAGAGCAAGAACCAGACGGAAGGCTCTCAGCTCCAGAACAGAGGCCGAGGGTTGGAAAGAAGGACCCAAGCCAACTCCTGAATCAGACAAATTTCGGACTGAGTGAGAAACACCCTGTGTTGACCGGAATCCGACCGTATTCCCAGAAAGGACACCACCCTGGCCTGAGCAAGGGAGGACCTGGGAAGGTTGAAAAACTTCAGATGCAGGACGGGGCAAGCCGACCCGTCCTTCTTAGGGGCTGCGAAGAGAATGGAGCAAAAACCGAGGCCCACCTCTAAGCGCGGCACCGGCCAGATGCCCGCCATTTCCAGGAAAAACCGCGAAGGAGGGCGAGACTCGAACTCCGGTTTGTAAGCGCCCTTTTAGAGTTAAGGTCCGCCGTCCACTGGCGCAGCCATATAGACCGATGAATAGCCACCAGCAATGCCGCTGTCCTGCTACTCGTCGCAAGAGCATCGTCCTGAGCGGTCAGGACAAAAGAAACAAACGACTCACACTGCTTGAGAGACCTAAACATATCACAAGCGGGATCAAGATCTGCGTGCAGACCCCTAATAATGGATCTAACTGCCAGCAGAAGAAGCGCCGAAGCACAAATTGGCCGTAGTGTCGACCCGGCACTGATAAAAACCATGGGGAGCCAATTGATCAATCCGACGATCCTCACCATCCTAAATGGTAGTGGTGTCAGAAAAGTGCAACGCAGCCGAGCCAGTCAGCCCTAACACAGGGGTATCGACGTCGGGGGACACTGACCAAAGCTTCACCAAGTCCTCCGGAAAGGGATAACGTTTATCCCAATTAGGAGGAGTTCCAACCAGGCGCGCGGGTTGTTCCCATTCCTTAAGGACAACCCTCTCAAAGTGCTGTTGCCTGGGAAACACCAAACGTGGCTGGGGTACGTCAAACAACTCACCCTTTGGCAGAGGGACCACCGCAGGCGGATCCAAGGCCAAAACTTTAAACATTTGAGCCAAAATGGAAGGAGCGTCAATGGACACCCCCACAGCCTGATCACCAGCAGTGTCAAACAATAGCTGGTCTGCAGGCTCATCCAACTCCTCAAGGAGTTCCCCCTCCTCATCAGGGGGACAATCGGACCAATCCAAAAATTCAGGTACCTCACCCTCCGAAGCAGGCACTGCCGGAGAAAGGTGCTTCCGCTTTGCCGTAGCCTTCTGAGCCACTGAAGCGGAAATGATTTTCTCGAGGTTGGCTAACCGCGCATGCACCCCGGAATGCGAATCCCCATTTTTGACAATGTCACACGGGGTCCGGAATAGGTTGGGGGGGGGATAGGAGATGACGGAAGTTGCGAGGAGCCAGAAGCCGGAGCAACGGACTGGCGCGCAATGTTCTGCCTTGCACATGGAACACATAATATGACATCATCGCCTGGGAGCGGAGCCCCACAACCCCCACACAGCCTGGATAGCCCCGAAGAGCCATTTCTGGTAACGTTGGAAGCCTCCATATGGTGAATTTGTGGTATTCGCAACAACCCAGGGTTTTATGCATTAAGCAACCCGGGATGCCCCTTTGTAATTAAAGTATCGGAAGTGGGAGGATTTTTTTTTTTTTTTGAGCCTAGGAAAAACCCAATTTAGAGTCTAAGACTAGCCAGGTATAACAGACCGGGAGAGCCACTGCAGTGAGGGGATCCCAGAATCTGTGGGGGAAAAGAGACCACAGTCAGTCCCCCAACCAGTATGCACCACATTCATACATAACCAACAAGGCAAACATATATGAATAGTTTAAACATCATGAATAAAATATACATGACATATGCTATTTCAAGGCAAAGCCAGAGAGTGCATCAATAAAAAAATAAGAGTATATACCTGCATAAATATATATATATATATATATATATATATATATATATACACACACATACACACACATACACACATATACACACACATACCCAAATACAGGCATTTGACCCATACATAAGCAGAAGTGCCCCAGGAAAAAACGCTATACATGGCAGGCAATAACAAAGTACACCTCTACAGCTCAAGCCGCACTGGACCTCTTCCCCCACCGGCTTCAGCACACCTGTCTCTAATGAGACAGGGGAAGTGAAGGGCGGGCCCGGACACAGCAAAAAAAGGGGGGAAATTTGAAAGTGCAACACAAACAAAGGCCCCAGCAGCCCAAGCCACGCGCCGCCACCACAGCGCTGCCCTGCCAAAGCACTTCCACACATAACACTAAGTAAAGCATCTCATGCAACACGCACCCCCCCCCCCCATTTAGCGACGGGAGAAGGGACCGAGCGGGAGAAGGTGACCTAAAGGGAACATCGGGACAGGGGCATCCCAAATCCAGATCACCATGCCGGATAGCCGCATTGCCCCACAAGTGGGGTTGAGCGGAGGAGATAAGCTCCTAGGCACCTAAAGTGCCATCTACCCTTGCCCAGCCAGCAGCCTAGGCTGGGAGGCTTCCGTTTAACTAGGCATAAACAACACAATAGAACTGGGCAGAAATAGACCAAAAGGGGATGCCGGGTTTGACCCCGGCTACCTGCAAGCAGGAGACTTCTTTCTTCTGTCTTGTCGCTTCATGCAGAGAGAAAAAACTGGTGTTAAGTGGGAGGTCCCAGGTATATATAGGCCGGAAGGGGCTCGTTTTCAAGACTTCTCCCTGCAACGTCGCCACCTGCTGGTGGAGTAACCCGATCGTAAGAATTAAAGGGGAAGCGGGGTGTGTGGCACACTGAGAATATTGTTTAGCCAACATTACTAAGAGGAGGGGGCTGCAGCCTTTTTCGATGGCTATTATTAATGAATTATTAATTACATGCATGGATGGATTCAGAGGCATTTTTTTCCCTTTCCATCATCCAATATTTTATGTAGTAAGAACTAGGTCTGGGTGCCAACCGTGCATGCGTTACCATAGTATAACATACATGATGTGAGTGGGGCCCTATACATGAAGACAGGAATGGACTATGAAATAAAAACTGGGATTGTTTTTTTGTGGTAAGCCATCTGACTTAATATGACACCAAGGACAGGTCACCTGTGGACAAAGATCAATCTTTGTGGACCCAGACTGCAGCAAGGTAAAATATAGCGAAAACGATAATAACACAACATACTTTATCAGAATAGAATGTTTTTATGAAGAAAAATGTGATTTAGGTCTTAAAAAAAAACACATCAATTTTGTACAAAATTATGTATTCTGAGGAGGGGCACGTCACAGGAGGTCAGGAGCCATCCATCTGTCCTAAGCTGTATTTCTCAATGACTTCATTAGCATAGTTCTGAGCTTTGATCTTCAATAGCAGAGACACCATCACTTTCATATTATTCCTGTAAAGATAAAATACAATTCTGTGTAGAATTGTTATTATGAGTATACAGTACGTCCTGCTCCAGATGATAATAATAATAATAATAAAAGTCTGGGTTAACCTCCGCCAGATGGCGCTGGACTGCAGAGAACAGCAAAATTGGCTCCTCCTAGCCCTCAAATACCCTGGACCTCCCACAAATCCCCAGGATAGAAAAGCAGCTAAAGTGGACCAACACCGAGAGGTGATCGGCCCGGAAATCTATAAGATTCCCGGGCCGATCACCTCCCACCCCGCGGGACATCCGAGATCGGGATGTCCCGCGGGGTGAAACCCCCCCAAACACCCCAAATCACCTACCTTATCTTCCGCCACCTCCCTCGCGCCCCTCTAGGCGTGCGCGCCCCCGCGCCGGCCGTCTGTGAGTGGCCGGCACGGGCGCGCCGAAAGTGACGCGAGGGAGGCGGCGGCGGCGGAAGCCGCTTGGACGTTCCTGTTCCCCGCCTGGACGTTGGCGGGGATTGGACCGGGCAGTCACGTGGGAGCGGGGAGAGGTGAGTTTATTGGGGTTTCTGGGGGGTTTCACACAGCGGGGCACCCCCGATCGGGGTGCCCTGCCGAAGTGGACCAAAACCCAGGATAGTCAAAATCCTGGGTGTTGGTCCACTTTAACAAGAAGCCGGGAGAAGATAAAAATCCAACAATAACCAGCTAACAACAATAACAATCACCATACAGGGGATCCAAGAATAATGAAACCAGGGTGGGGTGGAGCAGGACGTACTGTATACTCATAACAATTCTACAGGTGAGTAATCACAGAATTGTATTATTAGTATACAGCACGTCCTGTTCAGATGATAATCCTTACGTCTGGGACATCCAACAGCAGTGTCCGTAAGGCAGGGTGGGATCCCCATAAAGACAACAACGCGCAGTTTAGACCACTGCCTCCTGCAGAACTTTGCGGCCAAAAGCAGCGTCAGCTGAGGCCCTAACATCAACCTTGTAAAACTTGTTAAAGGTATGAACAGAAGACCAAGTAGCAGCCTTGCAGACTTGTTCAACAGAAGCCTGGTGCTGAAAAGCCCAAGAGGCACCAATAGCACGAGTAGAATGAGCAGTAAGACGAAAGGGAGGATTCTTCCCCTTAGCAGAGTAGGCCTGAATCACAGCCTGACGGATCCATTTGCTGACAGTAGACTTAGCAGGAGCCAAACCTTTCCTAGGACCCGAAGGGACCACAAACAGAGCATCAGTCTTCCTGAAAGGCGAAGTAGCCACCAGATAGAACTTCAGATTCCTGACCACATCCAAGGAATGCAGAGCCCTTTCCTTAGAGCAACTAGGATTAGGGCACAAGGAAGGAAGAACAATGTCCTGATTAAGATGAAAAGCAGACACAACCTTAGGCAGAAAATCAGGCTTAAAGCAAACCACCACCTTGTCCTGGTGTCTCTCAAAGTAAGGGGGCTGGATAGAAAGCGCCGCCAACTCAGAAACACGCCTGTGCGATAGCAACCAAAAAGACTACCTTAAAGTGGACCAACGCCCAATGCTGATCGGCCCGGGAATCTATAAAGTTCCCGGGCCGATCAGCATCGCTGTGTGAAACCCCCCAGAAAGCCCCGAAATCCCTACCTGCACCCCGATCCAGCGGCGCATGCGCGAGCCGCCGCCGCTGCTCGCGCATCCCTCTAGCAGGGCGCGCACTGCGCCGGCCATTCACAAACGGCCGGCGCGGTGCGCGCCCTGCTAGAGGGATGCGCGAGCAGCGGCGGCGCGCTCCCTGTAAGAGTGACGCGCGGGAGGCGGCGGCGGGCGCGCTCGCTTGTCCGTCGACGGACCTCGGCTGCAGCGGTCACGTGGGAGTGGGGACAGGTGAGTTTTTGGGGCTTTCTGGGGGGTTTCACAAAATCGGGGTGCCCCATCGAAGTGGACCAAAACCCAGGATAGTCAAAATCCTGGGTGTTGGTCCACTTTAAGAGTGAGAATGGCCAAGGCAGCCTCATGCACAGGTTCAAATGGAGAACCCTGCAAGGCAGATAGGACCAGGTTCAAGTCCCAGACAGGCAACATAGCCTTACGTGGGGGACGCACATGAGTAACCCCCTGGAAGAAGGTCTCGACCAGATGATGCTGAGCAAAGGATCGCTGAAAGAACACAACCAAAGCAGAAACATGACCCTTCAGCGTACTGAGCTGGAGCCCCAGGTCCAAACCGTGTTGGAGAAACTCCAGAATCCTAGGGATAGAGAACACACGACAAGGGAGAAACCTAGACTCACACCAGTCAATGTAGGCACGCCAAGTCCTGTAGTAAATGGAAGAGGAGGACTTTTTCCTAGACCTGATCATAGTGTTAACAACAGAGGCAGGCAGCCTTTTTTCCATCAAGATGGAGGTTTCAGCAGCCAGGCCGTCAAAGCCAGCGTTTGTAAATTGGGATGAAGTAACGGTCTCTGAGTGAGCAGGTCTGGAACCCTGGGCAGATCGTACTGATCCACTGCCAGCAGCATGATGTCTGCGAACCACACTCTTCTTGGCCAACAGGGGGCCACCAAGATTGCTGGCACCCCTTCCTGAGCAATCTTGCGTTCGTTCATCTGATCAGACCGGCCAATCGTACCCCACGTGTGTCACTGCAATTCTTCAATTGGCAACACACGTGGCTATAAACTGCTGCCACCAGAGCACAAACAGTGCTCAACTCTATCATATAATACAGGCCACACACAATACAATCAGATCGAACGTATCGATCGACCCACAACCACTTCCAGCCAGGGGCGATCGAGCGTCCTAGGCAAGTAAGGTAGCCAGGCTCTTCAGAATTTATTTAAACAAACAGAAAAACACAAAAACAACAAGAAACACGATGCAAGGTGATAAAAACAGAGTTAACTATAAAACACTGTAAATAAGATAAATAGCAAGTGATATAACAAATGGCAAAATACTTAGGTGTCTGGGCTTGCAGTCCGATCAAATAAATTGTCCCCACACGCTTTCTGGTCTTCTTTTGCTTGGATGTTAAAAGCAGCGTGTGTCACTCTTGATCGAGTCAGATCGAGTGTTAGAGTTCTCCTGTCCCCATTCTGCGGCTCACCTTATTCCCTCTAACCAGGGGTCAGTTCCTGACCCCTCCTATGGGCAGAGCGATTGGAGTCACCCACTGTTTTATTGGTTTATATGGGATTCTCCATCTTTGGGTACCTGAAAGCTGGTCCACATGACATCCCCCATCTGTTCTGGGATTCCACAGGGAGGGGGATGAGGAGAACATTCCATGGAAGGGGGCAGGATATGGACCTTGGCTCTGCTCTCCATGGCTGGTTGATCCTGATAACACTTTATTTATGCTTAGCAGTTTTATGAGGGGAGATAGTCATTCAAGGCGACCCTGTGTGCATGCAGGGGGAGTTTTATGGCACGCAGGGGGGAAAGTTATGCAGAGCAGAGGGGTCAGCCAAGAGAGATTATATATATATATATATATATATATATATATATATATATACACACACACATATACACACACACACACACACACATATACATATATATTACACCAACCTACACACAGAGAAATTAACTACACCTAGGATGGTCTGTCACACCTTCCCCCCTATGATGCGAGGTGGGGATAGCGACCCACAGTCACTTTCCCCAAAGCGCACACTTAAGAGGAAAGAAGAGGTCCCCAGTTGCACTCATTCCTAGTGCAACCGGGATCCACAGCAATGGGTCCAGACGGGCAGGGGCATGCAGGGGGAGTCTAAGCACTGGGGCTTCCAGGCCTAATGTTGGCATCTGGGGGGGCTGTGCTCGAGGCAGGAAGGAACACAGGGAAGAAGCATAGGGGCCCAGGAGCATGGTTTTCCATTCCATCTGAATTATTGGGCAACACCGGTATTTGGCTGTCCACGTTCCCAGGGAATCCATCTTTTCCAGAGCCTGGCGCAGGCATTGGAAGAGGGACTTCTGTGATCGGGACACCAGCAGCCATGTTTCCCACGTGTTGGCGAGTAAGATGAGGGGGGCCCGGAAGTAGCCTGAATGACCCTCATGTTAGACCAAGGTGTGGTTTGCCCCATCTTCCCTGATCCTTCTTGCCTCTCACTCACTCAGCTTTGGTAGGGGTTGCCCTGGATCTGCATCGCGTGGCAGATCCTAGGATCCAGGGATTGTTCTCTTCGACACAGCCCCAGCTTTGGGACAATTCAGGAAGTCTGCGGTTAGAAGTAGGCCCTCCCGATTCGGCCCAAATGCTTGGTCATCTTGCTTTCCTGGGGAGCTGGAAGCTAGGCTTCCGAATTGCCTCCCAAGGTTGTCCATCTGCAGCGCTGGCTGCAAGGTGGCACTACAAGTCCCAGCCCACTGCCCCGGGGCAACCAGGAGCAGGGGTTGAAACCTGCTAAGAGCGGAGTCTGTGGGCTCAGGGCTGGCCAAACCGCCATCGGAATTGGGGCTCTGCCTGATAACCCTAGACCCCTGCTCTGCAACCTTTGCAGAGCTGAAAAGGACAGTCAAGTTAGGGGTTATCCCCCCAGTATTGTTAACTCTCTATTATCGACATCTATGTGACTGCTCTTCAGTCTAATTCCAGCCTGAAGAGCCTGTTCCAGGGCGGCTCCACACTTTCCAGCCACCCGCCCAACACCCACCTGAGGGCCCACCAGCACTGACACAGCTGGGGCCTCAGATGTCGGTTGTGCAGTGTTTGTCTGAGCGCCTGCCGGCACTGACATCACCGGGACCTCAGAGCTACTCTGCACAATTTGATTACAGTTACGCTTAGGGGGTTCTACAGGCCTACTACCTACTCCTTTTCCATCCCCCTCTCTGGGAGATCTGGGTGTCCCAAATCCGGCTTCCACCCTCAGCCCACCCACAAGGTACCCTGATGCCACACCTGCACCTTTGCTTAGTACCCTTACGTGCCCGAAGGTTCGGTTGGTAACCCCAATGCACCTGATGAGGGCTCAAAGAGATTAACTGACCCAGGCCTCTGCCCAACAGCACATCCGTGGGAAACTCATCAGAAAGCCCCACTACTCTCATCCCTCTGCCCGTTCCCCAATCCATATATACTTCAGCAAGGGGCACATGTGAGCGGAGCCCTCCTACTCTGGTGAGGGTGAGGAATTTTCCAGGGATTATATTCTCTGGGCCCCCCAATTCAGGGTGAACCAACGTGACCTCGGCTCCTGTGTCACGAAATCCTGAGACCAGACAGTTGCCGACGACAACGGGCTGCAAGTTTTCACCGTCGCTCCAGACACTCTGATGGACAAACAGCACAGAGGTGCTCATCTGGCCAGCTGCAGCAGTCCCTTTTCTCTCCGGACAGTTGAGTCGGAGGTCCCCGACCTTCCCACAGGTTCAGCAGGTGCCCGCTTGGCACCAGAGGCTTCCCGGAAGGGCTTCTGGGAGGTCTGACTGGCCGATGGTGACTGGCAGGCAGGTGATGATCTTCTTTCCAGTTACTAGGGGGCGCACGACGGCCATCAGACACCCGGGTGTGCACATAGCTGTCGGCCAGTTCTGCTGCTTCTCTGGCCGAATTAGGTTTGCGCTCCAACACAAACTGCTTGAGGTCAGGGGGGCAAACGTGCATGAATTGGTCTTGCACCATCAAGTCCTCCAGGGTATCAAAAGTGTCCTTTTTGAGGCCATGGACCCACTGCCAGAAGGTGTTACGCAGTCGGGTCAACAGGTCTAGGTAACTGTCTGTGGGTCCCTTTTGTAGTGATCAGAACCGTCGGCGGTAGACCTCTGGGGTGAGCTGATACTTTGCAACAATAGAGTCTCTTATTGCCTCATAGTCCCCATCTTTCTCGGGAGGCAGCTCAATGAATTCCTCCAAAGCCTTGTCCTTCAGCCCTGGGGTTAGGTACAATGCCCACTGAGACCGTGGCAAATGATGCTGGCGGCAGATCTTCTCAAAGGACTGCAAGTACAAGTCCACGTTGCAGTTTGTGTCCATTACTGGGAACTTTGGGGCAGAACCCACAGTTAGAAATGCAGAGTCCACTGAAGGCAAGCGAGGTGCAGGGTCAGGGGTGGTTAGTCAGATCTTAGCCATTTCCAGCTCATGACGGCGGGCAGTTTCCCACTCTGCTGTGCAGCCTCCCGCTCTGCCTGACGCTCCAGGAACTGTAGATAGGCCTGCGGATCAGTGGCCGATTGGAGCTGGGGGTCCCTGCCAGAAGCAGAGAGGCTGGGACTGGGAGACCCAATGGGAGCAGGCACTTCAACAACCACCTCAGTCTGGGACGGATCAGCTGCACTGGAACAAGCAAGTCTATCTGTTACAAGCTGCGTTGGTGCCTCCAGATCGGCTTCATAGAGCGATCGCACAAGCTGTGTTTTGGTTCGATCATAAACGGGCAACTGTCTGCGCTGGCATTCATTGATAAAATCGTCTCTGCTCATCCGCTTGTACTGCACCAGCCCAGACATTTCAGCAAAAACAAAACAAAGGGACCGAAAAAAAAAAATACAATTCTGTGATTACTCACATGTAGAATTGATAGTATGAGTATACATCCCGTCCCGTTCCGAAAGATATCCTTACACATGGGTTATTCATCTTCAGATGTCACGTGACTGCAGAGCAAAAAAAGTGGCCCCTCCCGGCCTATATATACCGAGGCACCTCCCCCAGTATTTAAAAAGCAGTTAACAAAAGCCGGGAGAAAAATAACCAACAATCACCATAAAGAGGTAACAAGAACAACAAGGGTGGGGCGGAACGGGACGGGATGTACACTCATAATATCAATTCTATAGGTGAGTAATCACAGAATTGTATTATTCTTAGTGTACATCCCGTCCCGTTCCGAAAGATATCCTTACACATGGGACATCCAATAGCAGTGTCCATAAAGTAGGGTGGGATCCCCAAGAAAAAAGGCAGCAGCAGGCATTTTAAACCACTGCCACCTGCAGAACTTTGCGGCCAAAAGCAGCATCAGCTGAGGCCTTAACATCAACCTTGTAAAACTTAGAAAAAGTATGAACAGAAGACCAAGTTGCAGCCTTGCAAACTTGTTCAACAGAAGCTTGGTGCTGAAAAGCCCAAGAGGCACCAATAGCACGAGTAGAATGAGCAGTAAGGCGGAAAGGAGGTTTCTTTCCCTTAGCAGAATAGGCCTGAATCACGGCCTGACGGATCCATTAGCTGATAGTGGATTTAGCAGGAGCCTGGCCCTTCTTAGAACCAGAGGGAACCACAAAGAAAGTATCAGTCTTTCTGAAGGGTTCAGTAGCCACCAAATAGAACTTCACAGCCCTAACAACATCAAGAGTGTAACACCCTTTCCTTGGGGTTACCAGGATTAGGGCACAAGGAAGGCAACACAATGTCCTGATTGAGATGAGAAGCAGACACAACCTTAGGCAGGAAGTCAGTTTTAAACCACCTTATCCTGGTATCTTTCAAAATAAAGAGGCTTGATGGAAAGCGCCGCCAATTCAGAAACACGCCTGACTGAGGTAATAGCCACCAAAAAGGCCATCTTGACAGTGAGAGTGGACAAAGCCGCCTCCTGCAAGGGTTCAAAGGGAGACCCTTCCATGACAGACAAAACCAAGTTCAAATCCCAAACAGGTAACATGGGCTTGCGCGGAGGACGCAAATGAGTAACGCCCTGAAAGAAGGTCTTGACCAGATGATGCTGAGCAAAAGATCTTTGGAAAAAAACAGCCAGAGCAGAAACATGGCCCTTTAGAGTACTAAGCTGAAAACCCATATCCAAGCCATTTTGTAAGAATTCCAATATCCTGGAACATGAGAACACCCAACATGGAAGTGACCTAGACTCACACCAGTCAATGTAAGCACGCCAAACCCTGTAGTAAATGGTAGAGGAAGACTGCTTCCTAGCTCTGATCATGGTATTAACTACAGAGGCCGACAACCCTTTGTCCATCAAGATGATCAAGCCAGGGCGTCAAAGCCAGCGTTTGTAATTTAGGGTGGCGCAGCCGCCCCTGAGTGAGCAGGTCCGGCACCAGGGGCAGGACGAACTGATCTACTGCCAACTGTACGATTTCTGCGAACCAAATTCTTCTTGGCCAACACAGGGCCACCAGAATGGCTGGCACTCCCTCCTGGGCTATTTTGCACAGCACCTTGCCCAGCAGAGGAAAACATAAAGGAGCTGAAAGCTCTTCCAAGACATTGCCAGAGCCTCCACTGACAGGGCCAGGGGATCCCGTGACAGGGGTACAAAGACTGGAAGCTTGTGATTGTGACGTGACGCAAAGAGATCTACATCCGGCTGGCCCCAACGGAGACACAGAGTGAAACACCCTGTTGCTGAGGGACCATTCTCCCATGTGAGAGGCCCCCCTGCTCAGGGAGTCTGCTTCCAGATTCTCCACTCCCGGAATGTACACCGCTGAGATGCAGGGAACATTGTCCTCTGCCCAGGAAAAAATCAGGGACACTTCCTTGAGAGCCCTCTTGCTCCTGGTTCCTCCCTGATGATTGATTTAACCCTTTAAAACGCCAGCTACGTAAAATTCACGTAGCTGCCTCTCCTGTCATTAAATGCCAGCTATGTAAATTTTACGTACCTGGCTTTCCCCCCTGCTAACTGGCAAAAAAAAAAAAAAAAAGACACTCACCTGACCCCTCGTTTGATTCGGCCGGGTCTCCCCTTTAAGATGGTGTGCTCCGATCGTCCGTGGGACCTCCTCCGGCTGCAGGGGAGGGCCCGGAATAGGGTGCCCCCCCCCCCCCCGTTTTAGCTGCCACTGGCTTTCCTGTAAAAAAAAAAAAAAAAAAAACAAAAATGACATTTACCTACCTGCATGTGCGCTGGCTCCCGTCGACCCTCCTCTTCACCTGGGGGGCCTCCGATCCCCCCCCAGGGCTTGCCGATCTTCAGGAGAGATCCCGGGAGGCTCTCTCCTCTCTCCTTCTCGATGGCGGCCGCCATCTTGCCGCTAAGCCCCGCCTCCTTGGGGGCTGGGCTATGACGTCATCCCGTTCCGTCTCCCCGTCAAGCCCCACCCCTTTTGGGGGCGGGGCTATGACGTCATCCCGGTCCCGATCACTGGCTTCAGCTGTTTCAGCTGTCAGATGCCGGTGATCGGTGCACTGGAAGGAGGTGGCAGGAGATCCTCTGATCTCCTGCCCCCCCTTCTCTGGATGCCGATCACCGGCATCTGTCATCAGAGCGGCGAGGGACAAGAGCTTGCAATCGGAAGTACAGTAAAAATTTTTTTTTTTTTTTTAATAAAATCATTTTGTGTGTGTTTTTTTTTTTTTACAGTTAACCCTTTGTGAGCTGGTAAGGGGTCTATCAGACCCCTGTACCAGCTCACAAGGCTCTGGGTCTGGCAAGTCACCTGCGGGCTAGCGGGTGACTTGCCATTAACCCCCAGCCCCCCATTACCTGCCTCCCCAAAGGCCAGGGGGGGGGGCAGAAGGGCCCGGGCCACTATGGCTATGTGGGCCTGTTCTACAAGCCCCCATAGCTGGCCCGGGTCGGTAACGCTGGGTAGGGGGGACCCTACGTCTTTTTTTTTGGGGGGGATTTTTAAGGGTTTTTAACCCTTAAAATTCCAAAAAAAAGGGGTCCCCCACCCTGGGAGGGGGGACCCTATGTCAATTTTTTTTTAATTAACCCCTTATGTCCTGTCACCCAGCTGGTAATAAATGCTTCCAGCATTTTGTGGTGTGGTGTGTTTTTTTTTTTTACATTTTAAGTGGACCAACACCCAGGATTTTGACTTTCCTGGGTATTGGTCCTTTCCCCTGGGGCATCCCGATTGGGGATGCCCTGCTGCGTGAAACCCCCCCGATCACCCACAATAACTCACCTTACCCGGGTCCTACGGCGCATGCGCGGCCGCTCGTCCAATAAGCGCGCTCAGAGCGGCTGAGTTATGGACGCCTAAGAGACATCTAAGCTCAGCCGCTCTGAGCACGCTGGCGGCCGCATCCCCCACTTCCCTCTAACAGGGAGCGTGCCCGCGGCGGCCATTCATAAATAGCCGGCCTGGGCACGCGTCCTGCTAGAGGGATAGCGGGGATGCGGCCCGCGCATGCGCCGTAGGACCGGATTCAAGTGGTAGCAGGTGTTCCGGGGGGTTTCACACAGGGGGGCATCCCGATTTTGGATGCCCCAGGGGGAGGGAATAGAACGGTCCAGGAATCTTATAGATTCCGGGGCCGATCAGCCCTGGGTGTTGGTCCACTTTAACCCATTGTGAACTTGTAAGGAGTCCATGAGACCCCTGTACCAGTTCACAAGGCTCGAGGGCTGTCAAGTGACCTGCGGCTAGCTGGTGACTTGCCATTAACCCCGGCCCCCCTATTACCTGCCTCCCCGAAGCCCAGGGGGGCAGAAGGGCCCGGGCTGATTTAGGCGGTTCTGGCTTGTACTTGGCAGGGCGGGGGGCCACCAAAGCTGGCCCCTGCACCCTGTTCTACAATCCCTGCATAGCTGATCCCTGGGCTACTTATGCTGGATAGGGGGGACCCCATGTACTTGGCAGGGCGGGGGGCCACCAAAGCTGGCCCCTGCACCCTGTTCTACAATCCCTGCATAGCTGATCCCTGGGCTACTTATGCTGGATAGGGGGGACCCCATGTCATTTTTATGGGAATTATTAAGGGTTTTTAACCCTTAAAATAAAAAAAATGGGGGTTACCTCCCCCCCCCAGGAAAGGGAACCCCACACCGATTTTTTGTCTTGATTTAACCCTTTATAGTGTGGATTGTAGTTGTATTTTATTTTTACATGTTATAAAATGTTTTTTCAGTTTGGGGGGTCTTCTGAACAGTAACAGGGGGCTACCGATACATATGTGGTACCGTTGTAATCGGAAGAAATGGGGCTTTCACATGCAATATGGTTTTCTTTAATAAAACAAATGTTTTATTTGAAATAAAGGAGATAATTTTCTAAAAAAAAAATTTTTATTTTGTTTTGTTTAATTTACTCAAAAATATTAAAAAAAAACAGTAAAAAAATTACAAACAAGACATTTCATGTTAAAGCCTAAACTCTGCCGCAAAAAAAAAATATATGATTTTCCTGGAAATTCCTGCAAAAATCACAGTTAAGCATAGCGCAAAATGGTGAAAAATGACCTGTCAAGTGAGGGTGACAAAGCCTAAAATAGGCTGGCAGTTAAAAGGGTTAGTAGTACCTATGCATGTTGGGTATCGTTCTGCTCGGGGGATTTTGCGCTTTCAGATTTAGCTTGTTTTTTTTGTTTGCATATTGATATTTTAGGAAAACTCATTTTTTATTCTGCTTTATTATACATTTTTTAAGGAAACCCTGTGCGACCAACGAATTCTTTGAGGGATTACTTCCAGAAAGATGGGCCCACTACAACATGCTGGGTATGTTTAGAAAGCTTATCATGTGTACTTTCAGAAAATATATGGTTTGTGGCGGGTATTCCAAATGTAAAGGGTTGTTTTGGTAGAAAAAGCGCAAGGTGCCACTTTGTCTGCAGAGCTGAAATTTTCAAGCAAAATTACCGTCTCCCCAAGCTTTACTTTGGGGTGTTTGGCAACTCTTTCCTTGACAGTAGCTATGCATGTTGGGTATCGTTCTGTTCGGGGGATGTTGCTTTTTTAGATTAACTTCTTAACTGCTTTTTTATCCTTTTTTAGGGAAGTTCTGTGTAACCAAAGAATACATTGAGGGAGAACTTCCAGAAAACTGTGGCAACATCAACAAGCCTGGTATGCCTAAAAAGCTTGAGGTGTGTACTTCCAGAGAATATATAGTTTGTGGGGGGTATTTCAAATGTAAAGGGTTGTTTTTATTGAAAAACTGCAAGGTGCACATAGTGCTTAGCATAGCTGTATTTGATCTGAAAATCCCCTAAAGCGCTGTTTCAGTTTGGGGGAGTCTCCTGGGCAGGAAAGGGTGTCTACCAATACATATGTGGTGCCGTTGTAACCGGGAGAAATTGGGATTTCACACGCAATAAGATTTTATTGACAAACTTACATTTTTTATTACAAAAAACACTACAAATTGTAAAAAATAGATTTTTTTTTTATTTTTTTGCACATATCTCACCCCAAAATATTAAGAAAACACTTAAAAAATGACAAACAAGACATTTCATGTTAAAGCCCAAAAACAATATACAATTTTTCTGGGAAATCCCTGGAAATCCCTTCAAAAATCACAGTTGAACATGCATAGTGCAAAATAGTGAAAAATGGTCTGGCAACAAAGCGTAACAAAAACTCCAGGTAGGCTGGCACTTAAAGGGTTAAGCAACCGCCGTCTTGTTGTCTGAGCGGATCTGAACCGCCAGACCCCGAAGTTGCGTGGTCAGCTGGTAAAGCACTAACCTTACTGCCCTCAGTTCCAGAATGTTGATTGGGCATGGGCTTCTTGAGGACCCCACTGCCCCTGGAATTTCAGGGACCTCCAAAAGCCCCCCCCCAACCAGTCAGACTGGCATCCGTGGTGACCACCTCCCAGCAGGGAGTCAGAAAAGATCTGCCCACTAGCAGATTCCTTGCGTCCAACCACCATGACAGAGACCGCCTGGCCAGTGAGGACAGAACAAAAATCCTGATCCAGGGACCCTGGCTCGCGATCCCATACTGACAAGAGATGAACCTGGAGAGGTCTCATGTGAAACTGAGCGTATGGGACAGCCTCAAAGCTGGACACCATCAGACCCACCAACTGCATTGCCTGTCTGATGGACAGATGAGGGCAAGACAGAAGAAGCTGTGTTTGTGCCTGAAGACTCTCTACCTTCAGCTGAGGGAGAAAGACCTTGACCTGAGAAGTATCCAGAGTCATGCCCAGAAAGGGCTTTACCCTGGAAGGAGACAGAGAAGACTTGGGAAGATTGATCACCCAGCGAAACTTTTCCAGAGTGGATACCACCGCCCGAACGTCCAACTCTTGCTTGTTGCAAAGTCTGAGAAACTACAAGAATGTCGTCCAGGTAAGGGAGAATGCGAATGCCCTGAAATCTCAGCAGAGCCATTACTCCTGCCAACACCTTGGTGAACACCCTGGGGGCAGAAGTAAGACCGAATGGAAGAGCCACAAACTGGTAATGATGATCTTCCACTGCGAACCTGAGAAATTTTTGATGGCCTGCAAAAATAGGCACATGAAGGTAAGCATCCTTGATGTCTATAGAGGCCAAGAAGTCCCCTGGGCGAAGAGAATTTATGGCAGAACGCCACAACAGAGTCTCCATGCGAAAGTGCCCGAATCTGACAAATTTGTTGAGGAGCTTTAAATCCAGCATAGGCCTGACTGATCCGTCCTTTTTGGGAACAGTGAAAAGATTGGAATAATAGCCCATGCCCCTTTCCCGTAGAGGGACCGGGCAAATGACCCCCAATTCCAGTAGGTTTTGGACAACACAGACACTGAGCTGGGGTCCTGAGCTATCCGTGATTTCATGAATCTTGGGGGCGGCCAGGCTGCAAACTCTATCTTGTAACCGGAGGAGACTACCTCCTGAATCCACCAGTCTGAGACAAGGCGTCTCCAGATGTGAGCGAAAAAATGAAGCAGTCCCCCCACCCGGATGGGTGAGGGCACCCCTTCATGCCTGCGGTGGTTTGGGAGAGGATTTTGGCTTAGAACCCCAGGAAGGACCGGGCCTGCCACGTCCTCTGCCCCTGCCCCAAGACTCACCACGGCCTCCAGCGAGGGGAGCCCCTCTTCCTCTCCTGGGGAAATAAAAGGGGGACAGAGCAAATCTGGAACCCTGAAAGGGCCTGAGTGGTTTCTTGCGCTCAGGCAGCTTGCCTTCCTTGGCAAACAGATCCAGACGTTCTACAAAAAGGCGTAGTTCTTTAAAGGGGGCCCCAGTAAGAGCCTTCTTAGCAGCAATATCCGCCATCCATTGGCGCAGCCAAACCAACGGCGTATAGCAACCAGCAGAAGTAAATTCCTCACAATACATAAGCCAGTTAAATACATCTCTGCCCAAAGCAGCAGAACCGCCCTAAGGCACTTCTGATCAATCTTCTAATTGCAACTGTTGTAATAGCAGATGCACACACAGGACGCAGCGCGGTCCCCACACAGGCAAAACCATGAGTGGCCAGCTGATCAATGCGCTGGTCTTCCACATCTTTTAAGGTGGTAGTATCAGGTGAATGCACCACAGAGGTATGAGAAAGTACAAGAATTGGTGCCTCAACCTCAGGTGGGGAACACCATAATTTAGCTGTTTCCAGGGGAAAGGGATACCTCTTATCCCAGCTTTTTGGTACACTAGGAAGTCTACTAGGCTTTTCCCATTCCTGTAAAACGATATTGTTGAAATGTGCCTGTGCGGGGAACTCCCAGCGCCTCAGTATCAGCTGCATCCCGAGGCTTGTACCCGGTCCTGGGATCATAAAAGGACCTACTCTGATTCTCAGATTTAGACTCAGAGAATAATTCCCCCTCAGGGGAAAACCCAACAATGTCATCCAGCGCTTCAGAAGTCATAGGGCAAACATATGTATTATCAATCAAATGTCGTGTCTTGCCAATAGCCTTGCGCGGCTCATAACCGCCCATCCGCCTCTCCAGATCGGCCAACCTAGTAGCAAAATCAGATTGGGCATCCCCGCTAGCATGCGCTGCAACCGGAGCTGCATGTAAGCGAGAGGGAGTTAGCAAGGCCTCAGGAGACGCGGCCCTCAGCAGGGGCATCCCAGACAACCGCGCAAGATTCTGCTGGGCACAGGAAAGACAGACTTTGAAGTCGCCAGGTATAGGGGAAACCCCACAATCAGTACAGCACCAGCCTTGTCCCGAAGGAACCCCGGACTCATTGTCTTGAGAAGCCTCCATATGGTGATTATTGTGACTCAAACAGGCCAATTGGGAATAATGCTAGAAGCAAACCTGGGATGCCCCCAATGCACCGCAAGGGAAGTGGGAGGATTTAAGATATTAAAACAATTTTTCCCTTAAACAATGTAAAGGCTGGGAGAACCACTATTTCTAAAGGCCTGAAAGACATAAGAGAGAGGATCCCGTAAGGCACATATACATATAACAGTAAAGAATAAGAATAGCCCGCGAGGGCACTTACAGACCGCAAACCTAGAGACTTCAGCCGCGCAGCACCGCCGAGACAAGATGGCGCCCACAGCTATATCTCGAGGGGCGGGCCGCGGGGGAGCGATGCAAAAGGCGTCACTCGCCCCGCCCACCTATCTCTGAAGCGCGCTAAAGAGACGCGTCCACGTGACTTAAACAACCAATGGCTGCGCCGAAAGGTCTGAGGTAAATGTCGCCTCCATATTCAGAGCGGTGTACCAGAGCGTGGTAACAGATAAAAAGAAAACAGTGCAACCAATTCAAAACGGGGATCACTGCATATTGCGCCCCGCATACGCCAGAGCATGAAAAACAAATGGTGCCACACAATACATGATACACAATAATATATATATATATATATATATATATATATATATATATATATAAAGGAAACCCCCATTCCCCTAGGGGACTCAGAGGAACGAGGGGAGTCAGCGGTAATCCACACGGGAACCCACTATTGAGGGATAGGGGGTGACAAGCACACGAAATGAGGGCAGGGCATCCCATAAGGCTCACCATGGCCTAAACCGTCTACCCTTTGGTGGGGGAGTTGCGGCGGAGCACAGCTCCTTAGCACCTAAATATGGTGCCGTCTACCTTCACCCGAATGCTACAGCCAAGGCTGGGAAGCAGTATAATAAAGACATAACGGGTGGGAATAGCTTCACATAAAAACCTGTTCACATGCCTGAAAAAAGAGAGAGCCACTTTCTCGTCCTGGCAGTCCGAGACTGCAGAGAAAATCTGGGGTTCTGTGAGAGGTGCCTCGGTATATATGGGCCGGGAAGGGACACTTTTTGTGCTCTGCAGTCACGTGACATCTGAAGAGGAATAACCCATGTGTAAGGATATGTTTCGGAACGGGACGGGACGTACACTA
Source organism: Gastrophryne carolinensis (assembly GCA_027917425.1). Taxonomy (NCBI): domain Eukaryota; kingdom Metazoa; phylum Chordata; class Amphibia; order Anura; family Microhylidae; genus Gastrophryne; species Gastrophryne carolinensis. The sequence goes on along the minus strand of CM051237.1, from coordinate 76,537,416 downwards.
AGAATAAAGGGGGGGGGGGCAACAATTGCTATCTGCTCAATAGTCACAACTATTCACCAATAAAATAACTGATTAATTTAAATAAAGTCCTTCAATACCGTGTTACTTAACACAAAACTTATGCTCTAAATTGAAAGAAATAAAAAGGTGATCCCACGAGCTGCCAACCAATTTGTGACGATTGCACGGGTTGATCAGACCTATTGATCGTTCATCTGATCAGACCGGCCAATCGTACCTCACATGTGTCACCGCAATTCAATTGGCAACACAAACAGTGCTCAACTCTATCATATAATGCAGGCCACACACAATACAATCAGATCAAACGTATCGATCGACCCACAACCACTTCCAGGCGGGGGGATTGAGCGTGCTAGGCAAGTAAGGTAGCCAGGCTCTTCAAAAATAGCGTGAGCTTTTTAGATCAGATCAATCTGCTGTAGTTTTAAAATTTATTTAAACAAACAGAAAAACACAAAAACAACAAGAAACACGATGCAAGGTGATAAAAACAGAGTTAACTATAAAACACGGTAAATAAGATAAATAGCAAGTGATATAAAAAAATGGCAAAATACTTAGGTGTCTGGGCTTGCAGTCCGATCAAATAAATTGTCCCCACACGCTCTCTGGTCTTCTTTTGCTTGGATGTTAAAAGCAGCGTGTGTCACTTTTGATGGTCAGATCGAGTGTTAGAGTTCTCCTGTCCCCATTCTGCAGCTCACCTTATTCCCTCTAACCAGGGGTCAGTTCCTGGCCCCTCCTATGGGCAGAGCGATTGGAGTCACCCACTGTTTTATTGGTTCATATGGGATTCTCCACCTTTGGGTACCTGAAAGCTGGTCCACATGACATCCCCCATCTGTTCTGGGATTCCACAGGGAGGGGGATGAAGAGAACATTCCATGGAAGGGGGCAGGATATGGACCTTGGCTCTGCTATTCATGGCTGGTTGATCCTGATAACACTTTATTTATGCTTAGCAGTTTTATGAGGGGAGATAGTCATTCAAGGTGACCCTGTGTGCATGCAGGGGGGAGTTTTATGGCACGCAGGGGGGAAAGTTATGCAGAGCAGAGGGGTCAGCCAAGAGATATATATATATTACACCAACCTACACACAGAGAAATTAACTACACCTAGGATGTTCTGTCACATGCGGGGTCAAGTGAGCCAGCACCAACCTGATCGCCCTCAGTTCCAGAATGTTGATAGGGGTGTGGGCCTCCTGAGGGCCCCACCGCCCCTGGAATTGTAGGGACTTCCAAAAGCCCCCCCAACCAGTCAGACTGGCATCCGTGGTGACTGTCTCCCAGCAGGGGGCCAGAAAAGATCTGCCCGACCAACAGGTTCCTGGAGTGCAGCCACCACGAGAGGGACCGCCTGGCTAGGGGGGACAGAGCAAAGGTCTGGTCCAGGGACGCAGGATCCTTGTCCCACACTGACAAGAGGTGGAGTTGAAGAGACCTCATGTGAAACTGGGCATAAGGGACTGCCTCAAAGCATGACACCATCAGGCCCACCAGCTGCTATCCCTGCCTGATGGAGGGAAGAGGGCAAGAGAGTAGAAACTGAACCTGCGCTAGCAGACTGTCCACCTTCTGCTGAGGAAGAAAGATCCTTGCCTGAACTGTATCCAGATTGATTCCTAGAAATGGTGTCACCAGAGAGGGAGACAGGGAGGATTTGGGATGGTTGATCACCCAGCCAAATGACTCCAATGTGGACACCACTCACTGGGTATCCAGCTCTGCCTGTTGGAGGGACTGAGAAGTGATGAGAAGGTCGTTGAAATAGGGTAGAATATGAATGCCCTGGGATCTGAGCCGAGCCATCACCCCTGCCAGCACCTTGGTGAACACTCTGGGAGCTGATGTAAGACCAACGGGCAATGCCACAAATTGGTAGTGCTGATCCTCCAATGCGAACCTGAGGAATCTTTGATGACCTGGAAAGATGGGAATGTGAAGGTAAGCATCCTTGATGTCCACAGACGTCATGAAGTCCCCTGGGCGCAGTGAGCTGAGAATCTTCAAATCCAAGATGGGTCTGACTGACCAGTCTCTTTTGGGCACAATTAAAAGATTGGAATAAAAGCCCTTGCCTCTTTCTCGTAAGGGAACTTGACAGACCACCCCCAGCTCCAGAAGGCTTTGCACAGCAAGAACCAGAGCCTGAGCTGACAGGGGGTCCTGAGACATCCGGGACCTGATGAATCTTGGGGGCGGCCAGGCAGCAAATTCTATCTTGTAACTGGAGGACACTACCTCCTGAATCCACCGGTCTGAGACATGATGCCTCCAGACGTGAGCAAAGAGCTGAAGCCGTCCCCCCACCCGGATGGGTGAGGGCACCCCTTCATGCCTGAGGGGGCTTGGGGGAAGGCTTAGACTTGGAGCCCCAGGATGGGCCAGGGCGTCCACGTCCCCTGCCTCTTCCCCAGAAATCTCCTCGGGACCCTGTAAAGGAGGCTCCTCTCCCCGTTCTGGATCCACGGTAGGAGGAAGGAAAGGAGCCTGAACCCCGAAAGGGCCGGGACAGTCTTTTGCACTGGGGTAACTTGCCACCCTTAGCAAACAGGTCCAGGCGGTCCCCAAACAGACGTAGTCCTTTGAAGGGGAAACCAGTGAGAGCCTTCTTGGCAGCGTTGTCAGCCGCCCACTGGCGCAGTCAGACAGAGCAGCGTATAGCCACAACCAAGGCAGAGGTTCTCGCACACATCCTAATGGTATCATCCAAGGCAGAAAGTACATAGGCAATGAACACCTCACAGCGTGAGAGAGCATTATACTCTTCACTAGAAGCATCATCAGGAGCTCCATCTAAGAGATTTCTGAGCAGGGTCCTAATAGCCACAGCTGTAATGGCAGAAGCACACACAGGACGCAAGGCAGTTCTCACACAGGCAAAGGCATTGGAGGCCAGCTGGTCAATGCGCCGGTCCTCACCATCCTTCAGGGTAGTGGAGTCAAGAGAATGCATGACAGAAGTGTTAGACAACCCCAGAATTGGAGCATCCACCTCTGGAGGAGATGACCACCGCTTAACCACATCAGCGGGGAAGGGATACCTCTTATCCCAACTCTTAGGGACCCCGGAAGTCTGCTTGGACGTTCCCACTCCTTCAGCACAAGATTATTAAAATGGGCTTGTTCGGGGAACTCCAGACGTGGCTTAGCCGTATGAAACAGCTCCCCCTGCTGCTTAGGAGCCGCGGCTGGGGGAGCAATAGCAAGCACCTCAAAAATCTGAGTCAAAAGCCTATCAGTATCATCTGGTGCCCAAGGGTCAGTGCCCGAATCAGCATAACCCTTAGGCTGCTCATCAGAGGACTCTGAGTAAGAGAATAATTCCTCTCCTCCAGGGGAGTATACCCAGACAGTTCCAAGAATTCATCAGCCACCATAGGGAAAGCAGTGACACCGGGCGCCAAATGCCGCGTCTTGCCCGGGGCCTTGCGAACCAAGGTATTAGCAAGCAGCCTTTTCACACTAGCCAGTCTGGAAGAGACATCAGGCTGAGACTCCCCACTGGTATGCACCTCACTGGGAGTCAGATGTAAGCGTGGGGGGGTAAGTGATGATAAAAGGGGCGCAGGCCCAGCCACCGGTAACCCAGACTGCAGCTCAAGCACCTGTCGGGCACAAGGTACACAAATCTGCACATTGTCATCGCTAGCGGGGGACACCCCACACGCCACACACAGCCGAGCTTGTCCGAAGGAACCCCAAGCACATTATCCTGAGAAGCCTCCATATGGTGATTATAGCGGCACAATAAGTCGATAGGGATTTTTGCCGTAAAGGCAACCCGGGATGCCCCAATAGCCCGCAAGGGAAGTGGGAGGAATTTAAGCACGAGGCCTCAATAAGTTTGTAAAAACCACATAGAGGGGATAGGACCGGGAAAAACCAACTGCGTTTAACCCGCTTGCAAAACACAAAAAGAGGACCCATAAGCGGCATACATACAACCATTAATAATAAGCTTATCCCGCAGGGGCACTCACGGACCGCGGAGAGAAGACAACAGCCACGCAGCAGAGGTGTCCAAAATGGCGCCGAGATACCTTGAGGGGCGGGCCGCGGAGACATGATGCAAAAAGCGCCATCCGCCAGCCCCGCCCCCGAAGAGCACGAAGGCGCACACGTGACCAGCCAGCCAATAGAGGCGCAGCAGCGCCTGTGGGAATGTTGCCGCCGACCGCGGAGCGCAGCACAGGTGCGCGCGGCAATTTCAAAGATAAAGCGCGGTGACAAGCAAAGGCAGAAAACAGTGAATGTACAAAACACATACATACACACGCACACATCTGGAGCAGGACGTACTGTATACTAAGAATACATGCTTTATATTTTTTTTATCAAGTACTAAAAATACCATTTTGTGAATACTCACCTGTAAAATGGGTATTATAAGTATGTCACACACCCCACTTCAAACATTAATTATTACACTTGGGGTTATACCACCAGCAGGTGGCGACGTTGCAGAGAAGTCATGAAAAACGAGCCCCTCCTGGTCTATACATACCTGGTACCTCCCACTCATTCCCCAGTATTCAAACAGCAGTAAAGACAAGGCACCAGGAAAAAACCCCTTGGTAACCCTCAAACTGTAAACGAAACTTCACCCTATAAAGAATCCAGGATACCAAAAGGGCGGGTGAAGTGGGGTGTGTGACATACTTATAATACCCATTTTACAGGTGAGTATTCACAAAATGGTATTATTCTAAGTATGTCACACACCCCACTTCAAACATTAATTATTACACTTGGGACATCCAAAAGCAGTGTCCAGAAAGGGCGGGTATCCAACAAAGCCATAAGCAAAACACAAACCACTGCAGCCTGCAGAACCCTGCGGCCAAAAACAGCATCCGCTGAAACCCGCACAACACCTTGTAAAAACTTGGAAAAAATGTGAACAGAAGACCAAGTAGCAGCCTTACAAACTTGTTCAACATAGGCCTGGTGCTGAAAAACCCAAGGCACTCCAACAGCACGAGTAGAATGAGCAGTGATACGAAAAAGGGTAAACCTTCCCCTTGGTAGAATAGGCCCCAACAACAGCCTGACGAATCCAATCGCTAATGGAAGACTTAGCGGGAGCCAAACCCATACTAGGCCCAACAGGGCACCACGAAAAAGACATCAGTCTTACGAAAAAGAGAAGTAGTAAACAAACAGTACTAACAGTGCAAACCCTCTCCTTGTCATTCCTAGGCTTAGGACACAAGGAAGGAAGAACAATGTCCTGGTTAAGATGAAAAACAGAGACCACCTTAGAAAAAGTCCGGTTTGAAGCGCAAAAAACCACCTTGACCTGATGTCTCTCAAAGTGAAGAGCCTGAACCAACAAGGCTGCCAACTCCGAGACACGCAGAACAGAAAAGATGGCCACCAACAAGGCAACCTTCTGAGTCAGAGTAGGAAGAACAATAACCTGCAAAAGCTCAAGGAGAAGCCTGAAGAGCAGAGAGAACCAAATTCAAATCCCAAACAGGGAGCAAAGGCTTCCTAGGAGGCCGCAGATGCGAACCCCCTGGAAAAAAGTCCTGACCAAAGGATGGAGTGCAAATGACCTAAAAAGATAGACAAAGCAGAAACCTGCCCCTTCAAAGTACTCAGCTGAAGACCAGAGTCCAGCCCAGATTGAAGAATTCCAAAATCCTAGAAACAGAAAAGGCCCGACAGGGCAAAGATCTAGCCTCACACCAATCAATATAAGATCTCCAAGCCCTATAATAGATGGAAGAAGAGGATCTCTTCCTGGCACTAAGAAGAGTCCGAAAGACCGAATCCGAAAGACCCTCCTCCTTTAAGATGGAGGTTTCAGCAGCCAAGCCGTCAAATCCAGCGATGGTAAACTGGGATAGCACAGTGGACCCTGAGTGAGGAGATCCGACCGAAGAGGCAGATCGAACTGATCCACTGCCAGACGAACGATGTCTGCGAACCACACCCGCCTTGGCCACCTTAGAGCCACAAGAATGGCGGGAACCCCTTCCAGAACCAACTTTCGCAGCACCCTGCCTAGCATGGGGATCGGAGGAAACAGATAAAGAAAACCCCAGGTCCCCCCAGCTCAGGGCCATGGCATCCGCCGCCATAGCCAGAGGATCCTGGGAAAGCGACACGAACGTCGGAAGCTTGTGATTGTGACGAGAGGCGAACAGATCCACCTCTGGCGTCCCCCACCGGAGACAAAGCGACCGAAAAACCTGGGGGTGGAGAGACCATTCCCCCCAGCGGGAAGAACACCGGCTCAGAAAGTCCGCCTCCGTATCTTCCACTCCTGGAGCGTACACTGCCAAGATGCAAGGGACATGAGTCTCTGCCCAAACTAGGATCAGAGACACCCCTCTGAGGGCACCCAGACTGCGAGTCCCTCCTTGGTGATTGATGTAAGCAACCGCCGTCCGATTGACCGATCGAACCTGAACAGGCAAACCCTGTAAATGCTGCGTCAAGTGAGACAGAACCAACCTGATGGCTCTCAACTCCAAAACATTGATGGGCAAGTGGGCTTCCTGAGGACCCAACTGCCCCCGGAACCGAAGATCCTTCCAGAAAACTCCCCCTCCTGACAAACTGGCGTCCGCGGTGACAGTGTCCCAAAACAGGGTCAGAAATGACCTGCCCTTCAAGAGATTGTCCGAGACCAACCACCACAGTAGAGACTGCCAAACCCGGGGAAACATCCGGAAGGACCGATCCAACGACCGCGGTCGCCGGTCCCAAGATGCCAACAGATGAAGCTGAAGCGTCCGCGTGTGAAACTGCGCGAAGGGAACTGCCTCGAAAGAAGTTACCATCAGCCCCACCAGTCACATGCCTAGACAGATGGACGGGCGAGAATTGGAAAGAAGAAGCTGAGCCAATCCTGAATCAAAGGAACCTTGGCCTGAGGGAGAAAGACTCTGTGCTGGCAAGAGTCCAAGGACATCCCCAGAAAGGTCACCACCCTGGCCGGAACCAGAGAGGACTTGGGGTAGTTGATCACCCAGCCGAACCTATCCAGAGTGGACACCACCGTGCTGGTGTCCCCATCCGCTTGACTGAAGGAAGGCCCAGAAAAGGCACCATGCGAATCCCCTGAGCTCTGAGCAGGGCCATCACGCCCGCCAACACCTTGGTGAACACTTTCGGAGCCGAGGTGAAGCCGAATGGAAGAGCCACAAACTGAAAATGCCGATCCTCCACCACAAAGCGAAGAAACCTCTGGTGAGCTAGAAAGATCGGAATGTGAAAGTATGCATCCATGATGTCTATGGACGTCATAAAGTCCCCCTGCCGAAGCGAAATGATCGCAGGTCGCAGAGAGTCCATGCGAAACTTCCTGGGACGAACCAACAGGTTGAGAAACTCCAAACCCAGGATGGGACAGAACGACCCATCCTTTCTAGGCACTGTGAAGAGATTGGAATAATACCCGCGCCCCACCTCCGAAGGAGGGACCGGGCATATGACAGCCATTTCCAGAAGATTCCTTACCGCCGCCAGGAGCCCCTGCGCGGCCAAAGGATCTGAAGAGACACGGGACCTGAGAAACCTTGGAGGAGGGCGGGACTCGAACTCCAGCTTGTAACCGGCCGACACCACCTCCCGGACCCATCTGTCCAAGACCTCCTGGTCCCATACCCGGGAGAAGAGTCGCAGCCGTCCCCCCACCCGTAAGGGTGAGGGCGCCCCCTCATTGCTGAGCGGGCTTGGCAGCTGGCTTGGGCTTGGTGCCCCAGATGTGAACGGAACGGCCACGGCCTATACCCCTGTTCCAGCTGGCACCCCTGGAAGCCGAGAAGCCCGCACCCCTGCCGGCTCTGGCTCCCCGAAAGGAAGGATTGAAGGGGGCCGCCCCCCAAAAGGAGCAACGAAAATTTCTTGCGCTGAGGTAACTTACCTCCCTTGGCAACAGAATCAAGCTTCTCACCGAAAGTCTCAAACCCAGAAAGGGAAGAGCCATGAGCGATTTCTAAGAATTAAAATCAGCAGTCCACTGCCCCTCTGAGCGGCGGAAGGCTACCAACAGAGCAGTAGCCCTGCCACACATTAACATTGCATCATCCTGAGCGGCAAGAATAAATGAAACGAAGGATTCACAACGCTTAAGGGCAGAAAACTCATCACCAGTAGGATCAAGATCCACACATAAATCCCTGACAATAGACCTAACCGCCACAATAAAAGTGCCGAAGCACAAACAGGCCTCAAAACCGAACCCGCACAGACAAACCCATGACGGGCCAGCTGATCAATCCGGCAATCCTCGCCGTCCTTAGGAGAAGTCGTGTCAGGAGAATGTACAACCGCCGTATTAGATAGTCCCAAAACCGGAGCATCAGCCTCGGGAGGGACAGACCAACGCTTAACCAAGTCCGCCGGAAAGGGATACTTTCTATCCCAGCTAGGCGGCCCCCTCAACGGGACGCGTAGGTTGCTCCCATTCCATAAGGACAACATTCACGAAATGCTGTTGACTGGGAAACTCCAAGCGCGGCTTGGACACCCTAAAAAGCTGACCCCTTGGCCGAGGAGCAACTTCAGGAGGGTCCAAATCCAAAACCTCAAACATTTGGGCCAGAATGGAAGACGTGTCGGGGACCGACCCCGTGGCCTGGTCATCCTCAGCACCCAGCAGCTGCTGAACCTTAGGATCATCTAAATCCTCAAGCTCACCCTCTTCAAGGGGACGATCCAACCAATCCAGAGCCTCAACAACCTCATCATCCGAGTCCGACGGAGGCGGGGACAAGTGTCTCCGCTTAGCCGGAGCCTTGAGCGACCACAGCGGAAAACATTTTCTCGAGGCTGGCCAATCGGGCGCAAACCTCAGATTGCGAATCACCCCCAATGACACGTCACAAGGGGTCCGGAAACAGGCGAGGAGGGGAGGGAGATGGCGCGGCCGAGGAAGGACGGGGCACCGGGGTGCCGGACTGGCGCTCAATGTTCCGCTGGGCACATGGAATACATAAAATGACATCATCCCATGGGAGCGGAGTCCCCCCCACAAAGCCTGGACTTCCCCGAAGGACCGTTTCCGTATCTTTGGTAGCCTCCATATGGTGAATTTATGGTATTCGCAGTAACCCAGGGATTTACGCAGTACGCGACCCGGGCTGCCCCTCTAGTATATATATACACACACACATATATTACAGTAAGTAAGCAAAAACGGGCCAGGCAGGGACCCCTATGGGGCAGCACAACAGGTGCTAAATACCCATAAATACATAAAATATAATACTCCATAGACAGGGAAACCCTAGTAAAATTCCCAGCCAAAAAAAACCATGCTAAGGGACCCTGCCGCCACCCCCCAGCGAGGAAACATCCTACCTGGAATAATCAAATGGAGCAATATGGCGGCCAGCGAACGATGAGGGAAGAAGAAGAAGAGAGGGGACGGACCCATCAGAGCACGGGAGACGCCGTGGCCCCGCCCCTCCCAGAACCGCCAGACACGGCGAGGGCCGCGCAAAACGCCGCCCCGCCCACTCTCCTAGTCAGAGCCGCCGTCAGCGCGCACCCCGAATGGCGCTCACATAAGCCGCCAGGCGGGCCGGCGGCACGCAAGCCGCCCGGACCCGCCCGCCGCCAGTCTCAGCCAGCGGGCGCCGGGAACAATCCTCGGCGCCCTGATAACCAAGCGGGCCAGCGGCGCAGCACGCCGCCCGGCCCCGCAGATCCGGCTGAGAGGCTGGCGCCAGAAATTTCTGGCGCCCACCCTCAGAGAAAGAAAGGAAAAGAGCGGCGGGCCGGTGGCACAAACGCCGCCCGACCCCAGCGCAACCACAAGTAGACCAGGGGGCTCAAGGAGCCCCCAAACAAACAAGTGGACGGGCAGACGGACGGGCCGTGGCACCCGTCCCTGCCATAAGCACAACATACAATCCACCACACACACCAACATAAGTGCTCATACAAGCCCCCACACAGGGAGAACTAAAAGAGGGGTGGCAAGCAAAGAGTGGAAAAAGGTGGGGGGGGCAGCAATGACCTAAGGGCTGGGGCATCCCACATCCGGATCACCAACCGGATAGCCGCATTGCCCCCTAATATGGGGTCGAGCGGAGGAGCTAATCTCCTAGGCACCTTAAGTGCCATCTACCCTTGCCCGGCCGACAGCCTAAGCTGGGAGGCTACCATACAACAAGGGACTGTTAAACAAAAGAAGCCGGGCAGAAATAGACCATGGGGGGGGGGCCGGGGTGATACCCCGGCTACCTGCAAGCAGGAGACTTCTTTCTTCTGTCTTGTCGCCATCTTGCAGAGAAGAACACTGGGGAATGAGTGGGAGGTACCAGGTATGTATAGACCAGGAGGGGCTCGTTTTTCATGACTTCTCGGCAACGTCGCCACCTGCTGGTGGTATAACCCCAAGTGTAATAATTAATGTTTGAAGTGGGGTGTGTGACATACTTAGAATAACAAACTTAGTAAAAGATGGCTGCCACTGGAGGCAAATGACTACTTTCATGGCACAACACCGGGTATGTCTAGCCAATTGCCCTACCTGCTCAATTGCTCTCGTCTCACATTCTTTTCAACTGAACGAGTCACGCCCCCACTTCTCAGATGACAGACAGCAAAGAGCATCCCTAGATCTTTGCCAAGGTCGGGATGGCACACAGATATGCACCTCCCGCACCCTTAACTCGCACTACCCTGGTGTGGCGATCGGTGCACAACACTGGAAGGGCGATTCTCCCCACCTACTGGGGCATAGTAGAGATGGCGTGGGGACCCATATGGTAAAGCAACTTATATGGATATTTGGCCCATGGTTGTTACTAATAACTTTCCACTTGAATTGATATTCCAAAGCCGTAATGACACTCAAACAGGGCCAGATTATGAGGAGGGGGAGCACCCCGGGGCCTCCACCATTTGCCCTGCAAAGGTCTTTGGTCTGGCAGGCTGCAGGAGCCAGCAACAAAGCTATTGGCGGCAGTGGGGCTTGGGTAAGCCTTTTTTTGTTTTTGCAAACCTGCAGCCAAAGCCACCACAGGGCAGGATGGAGAGTCTAGAGCAGCAAAGTCACAGTCAGCAACGCTACAGTGATGGGCGCATGCAGAGCTATCGGCGGCCGCTCACTGCACATAATAAGCCACCAAAGCACAGCCGCTGGCAGCTCAATGCAGGAAACTGTTTTCTGCTGGACCAGCTGGGCGACTACACTACCCCCCCACCCAGAATGGCAAAGCAGGAGTTCCCAAGCAGCACGCACCCACACAAGGGTGGCACAAGGGACTTGATCTGACATTCCAGCCTTATCAGTTATAATAACTGCAATAATTCTAGAAGAATGTGAAAGTTTAGTTGTAACCAAATGAATAAGCATATGGCTGCCATTCTGACATCATACTGCTTCCTGTTATTATAGTTATGAATATTGGGCAAAGGCTTTAGTAAAAAAAAAAAAAGAAACGCAGGCTATTTTAGGGCACTGGGCTGTGGATGGATGTCGGGAACCTCCCTTTTGGGTATATGATCACTTTAAAGCCATGCACCCTCTGTCATTTCCCATTCCTGCCATAAAAATTAAAGACCCTAAAGTTGAAAGGTCAAAAAGCTGATGGGGAAAACTTGGAAGGAAAAAGAAAGACGACTGAATAAAATGCACTTTAGGGGCCCAGACAATGCCAAATGGCTGCCACTGGGGCAAATGACTACTTTCATGGCACCACATAGGATATGACAAATTGCTCTACCTGCTCTAATTTTTATTTTATTTTAATCCTTACTTTTTCACAATCACAAGCCTAAATAAAACAAAATACTAAGGAGGTAAGTGATTCATTGAGGATTAAAGATGTGACTGTCTAAAATGCATCAGAAATACACACACTATTTTATGGTATCTCTTTTTACTTGGAAAATCTTTGCTTTTAGAAAAATGTGGAATAAATAACATGGATAGAAAGAAAACACAATAAGGAAAAAAATAATTGGACTGGTTCGGACATTACGCAAGAGCTGAGGGGGTAAACCTAGGTTAGGCTATGGTCCAAGTGCAACCCAGTTCACTTACCTAAATGCTCCAGTTGCTGTTCTTTGTTGGGCAGATCTGTACCGGTGGTCAGCCAAGTAGCATGTGAGCTGCCAGGACACAGAAACTAGCTCCTGAATAGGAGCTATAGGAGTTGCTGGGTGCCCACAGAAGGCCTTAATCAAACTTCCACATAATGCAGAAACACCAGGCTGCTACTTACCTGTCATTGTGTTTGTGCAGGACATGGACACACTGCTGCAGGTGTTTGCTGAAGTTGGCAAGTCTAGATATTGTTGTTCCAGATTCAAGACCTTTAAACCAGCTCTGAGGGAGACACTCCACTATCTGCAGGGCAGAAACAAATTACATGCAATAAAACAGTCCAGTCATAAAACTGTGTATGGTCAGCAAGTTGGACTGAGAGCAGGTTTACATTCTTCACAGAACAGGTTACCAACTCCCACCCACCAACCATATAGAATAAAGGAAAACACAAGGCTTATAAACCAGCATCTTCTCTGCCAAGAGAGGACAGATTTCTAACCATAGGGTGATTGCGTTAAAGCAGAACAAAACCCACAGGGTGAAGCCATGGAACCCAGGTCCGGCTGCTGGCCTTCCCCCCGGGGCATCCCAAATTAGAATGCCCCGCTATGTGAAACCGCCCAGGGCACCAGTAATCACTCACCAAAGGCTCTTTAGCTGGCTCTCGTCCAATCAGAGCCACCCACTGAACTGATGTAATTCAGTGAGGCAGCCCTGTTGTGAACTGGACACATCCGCGCGGCTGTGCACGCCTCCAGCTCCCAGCTATTCAGATAGGCTGGGACACAAGTTTGGGGCAGCAGGGGATGTGCCGCTCATGCTCCCCATTCACAATAATTAGAGCTGCTCACCGAATTACATCATTTCAGCCGGTGGCTCGGATTGGAGGAGAGCCTGCACAGGTAAGTCTGAATGCGCTGGTCTGGGTCGGTTTCACACAGTGGGGCATCCCAATTCGGATGCTCAGGAGTGGGGGACGGCATGAAACAAAACCCGGGAAAGTTAAAATCCCAGGTTTTGTTTCGCCAGTATAAGCTTGGACTGTGGTGACCAAACATCTATAGCTTAGCATCTTATGGATTTTCTGTTTAATGAATGTCCAGCTTTTAGGGACAGCATCCCAAGTAGGACTAGGTGAGAGCATTTCCCAAAGAGGGTCTTCAGGAAAGGGCCCGCAATAGGCTTCCCCCCAATGATTTTCTGCTATCAAATAATTTGAGGAATTACTGAAAACTGTGCCCACATCAACAAACCTGATACACCTAGAAAGCTTGAGGTGTCTTCGTTTTTTACAATATATAGTTTGTTGACGGTACTTCAAATGTAAAGCTGTTTTTTCTTGAAAAGCTGCAAGGTGCGCATAGCAGTATTTTATCTTAAAATCTCCTAAAGCACAGTTTCAGTTTGTGGGGGAGTCCACAGCAATGTGCAGCGGGGGAGCCCGGGTCGTGCTGCCCCACTGTTCTATAGTACAGCAGAACTACAGTCATTTTCACCATAGTTCCGCTTTAAAATGTTATACCAGCCCACCCACCCTTCAGATCAGAGGTTTCATTTTCTAAAAACCTTCGTTGGGGTTTAACATTAGAGATTCTTATTAGAGAAATAAAAAGGATGTGCACTACCCCTTTGCAGTTTTAGGAAAGCCTGTATTCAAGAAAAAGTTGCCAGGCAACTGATGTCTGCAAGGTACCGCCATGAGACATCCCGTATGACCAGTAAAAGGAGCTGCCTTTGGCTGCTAGGTGCCCCCAGGGGGATTACTGCATGCATGTTTAACATGGTTGTCAAGTCAGCTGTCCATATATATGCATGTGGCTTTAAATCAGAGGTGCTCAACCTTTTTACGAGCAGGGGCCACTTTGGAGTGATTTGGAGCCTGGTCATGAGCCACAACAAATAGGTTCAGAAATTCTTTTGGAATAGCGTAATGAAGATTTTCTACAACAATTAGGATACTCACTGTCTCAACAAACTCCACTTGTATGTCCTATCACACCCCTACATTCATTTGTAACAATGCCCACATGCTAGCAATACACATGCTGACTTACCTCTCTGAATATATTATTTATAGACCACCCCAACAATCCTACATATTAAACAATGTTCCCAATACTCAACCTATTTAGGCTCCCACCAAAACTAAGCATAGGATTATATTTTTTTGTTTTTACCAAATTGTGCCAATGATTTCACCCAGGTATGAAAGCACTACTGTCACCTCTTTTTGCCAACGCGCCCCTCCTTTACCACTCTTTATGCAATTGTCCATTCTTACTGTACCCCTATTTAACTACCTTTACAGGTCAGTTCCATTAACCCCTCTCACTTTCCCCACAACAGGTCAGGGGCCACATCAGATGGCTTAGAGGGCCACGTGTGATTGAGCATGTGTGAATCTACATGGAGAAAACAGAGAAGAAACAATGATCACGCCGGTTACCTTGCTGCATTTGGTCACCATGTTGCCATCTGGCTCTGCATTTAGAAGCACCAGCAAGAGGTAACGATTCAGTAGTCTGTCAAGAGCCAGTTCCTGGAGGACTTCTTCCTCAAGGAAGCCATCCCAACGTACCACATGGCCCAGCAACTGCAGATGCAAGCAACAAGAGGTATAAGTAGGCATTCAGGAGTCATCATGGCTGCTATGTGAGATCAACTGATACTAAATTCACTAGGCCCTCATGTAATACAAAACCCTTTTAATTTGATCGCAGTTTATACAGTACTTCCATAAACCATGTGAGTCTGTCAAGGTCTCCTCCTCCAGCAAGAAACAACCCCCCCCCCCCCCCCCAAACCATGAAGTTCATGGCTGAGTTAACCCTCATCTGTCTTCATCTAATGCCACTAGCAATTATTCCTGTACCAGTTACGGGCTGGCACAGGCTGAACTGGATAAACCCCTGGAGCCAGATCAGACCAAGGATAGAAAAGGTCTGCTCAATGGCAGGTAGGCACCACCAGAGAAGTTTTTATGATGGAAATGCATAAAAGCAGCTTCCACGTGCCAACTGTATAAACCACTGCCCCAAAGCGAATGGATTTCCATCGTTCTGATCGCCCCACACTGGCCCAGAAGGGTGCAGTTCACAGATCTGTTAAGTCTAGCAACGGGGCCCTCCTGCCGACTCCCCAACCGTCTGGATCCTCTAAAGCAGGGTCCTCTGCGACACTCCAATCCTCAAACGCTGGCTTTAGTGGCCTGGCTGTTGGGACCAGCATCCTGGAGGAGAGGGGCCTATCCGCGGTAGTAGTTGTGACCCTGATACAGGCACGAAAACAGTCATCCTCCAGAATTTACAACTTGGAAGGCCTTCGTGGCTTGTTACAAGTCGAAGGGTTACTCCTGTAAGAGGTCCCACCGTTCCAGCGACATCATGTCCGATCTAAGAGGTTCCAACTTCCGCACCCAGACAAAATTGCCCTGTCCTTCTTGGGGATGATGAAGAGAATAGAGTAGAAACCGCAGCCCTGCTCAGATGGGAGCACAGGTACAACAACTCCCCCGCCCAGCAGGAGATTGAGCGGGAAGGCTTGGAAAAAGTTCACAATCCAGCGTGGAGGTCTGGTCACGATCTTGTACCCGGAAGAGACAACTTACCGGACCCAAGTGTAGGATATGCGATCCCTCCACACTGGTGCATACTACAGCAGGGCGCCCCGTTAACCCTGAGGGGCTTGGGCCTGTTGCCTTATGGGGACTTGGGCTTCCCTTGTGGCTTCTGCTTCCCTGAATTGTCCTTGCGGAGTCTGCAGTCAGTAGATCCTTCGAACCTACGGAAGGCACGAAAATTGCCCGACTTTTCCTGACCAGGTCACCCAGAAGTTCCCCGAAATGACGACCTCCAGAAAAGGGGAGGGCAGTTTTTGGAGGTAGCATTAGCAGACCACTGCTTCAGCCAGACCACCATGCACCTCAAGGTGACTAACAAGGGCAGACCCCTAGCCACCAGGCGCACCATGTCATCCAATGCTGCTACGATGTACCTGATAATCTCTATAACAAAAGGAGTTCAGGTGAAATGCAGAGGAGCTTGCCCACCAGGGACGCGGCGCAAGCTGGGCACAAAGCCGACCCCACCATGAAGAATGCATGCCGAGCAAGCTGGTCCAACCTCTTCCATCCACTGGATCTCTCAAGGCAGCACTATCTGAAGTAGGGATCAGAGTAAGTCGAGTCAGTCCTGATATTGGATAGGCTACCTCAGGTGGTGAAGACCAGACCTTAACTGCCTCCTCAAGGAAGAGGTATCTGCCAACCAAACCCTTATGGAGAGACGGAATCTTATCTGGTTTCTCTTACTCCTTTTCTACCAGCCTGTCAAAATGGGAAAGTCTGGGAAACACCTGCCTGGCTTTTTGGCGCTTGTAAGGCTCACTCCACGTCTTCTGCTGGGGCAGAGGGTTAGCTTCGTTAGGTGAACCCCAGGCGCTTTTACCTGGCGCGTTTACTTGACCTGTTCACACTTCCCTCACACTGCGCTGTCTCACGCTATCAATTTAAAGACAGACTTCAGGCATCCAAGCGGGGTCTCCAAGAAAGTGCAGAGGGTTGGGAGGCAGAAGCCCCTGCTCTCGATCAGCACTCTCAAAGCAACAAAACTGGAAATAAAGAAATAAAATGCTGAATCTCTTTACAGTCTCGTCAACTGCAAGAAAAGAACTGGAGGTGTCCGGCCACAGCGTGCCCTGTATAGGCCGGGAGGAGCTTAGTTTGTTTTTTCTTGCAGTGCCCGTCTATGGCTGATGGCGGTGCCCCTGAATGGAGGGGACGAGTAATGGTGGTTTGGTTATGGCTAGCCAAGCGCTGGTTGGCCATTCCTCTGCCAATCAGCAGCAGCTGCAATGAGACTGCCCACCCCAGCTGTGACTGAGTGTCTAGTTAGCCAATCAGTGCAGCAACCGAAGTGACTGTCATCAGTGGCTAGTCAGACTGAACTTGCGCTTAAATAACAGACATCCAACAGTTATGGAATACTACCTTTTACCCCACTTAGTGGGACCCCAGAGCAATCAGCAGAGACAAGCTAGCTAAAGTTGCTCTGAAGTTTGCAAAGGACACAATGAGCTGCAAAGAGACAACTACAAGACAATCTACAAGACAAAAAAAAAAAGGAAGGAGTGCCTTTATACAGTCTATAAATATATTTATACAAGAGTTCTGATGAACATGACATTTCATTTCACACACAGATTATAAACTTGTGTTTTGTTCACAATTAGGCTGATGCAGAACGGGCACATGTCTGGAGACTACAGAGAAAACAAAGTGGGTGATGTGGGTCACTTACTTTCACAGCGCTCCAGAACTGCCTCTCTCGAAATTTAGCATGCAGGGAGTTTCTGTCCTCTAACAACCTGTAGAAGACCACAGACATACCATGTTGAAACAGGTAATCATCAGCATACAAAAGATATACTTTACTATGTGGCCCTTTTTAAGTAGGGATGCCCCCATCAGGCATACAGGCTAAAACTGGCTCATTGTAAATACAGCTAAATGTTCCTTTTAGCTCAAAACAGACCAAAACCCTGCTTGTCCAAGTGCTGGCTCTCCCTGGGGTATTCCGAATTGGATAGGCTGGGGGCAGGAGCGCATCTGCGGCCCCAGGAGTCCGAGGCTGCAGCCAGCAGGCATGCTATGTCATCCGGCAAATTTGAGAGCAACCAATCCGCATTTTCCTGGTGGGTGTGGCTACAAAACACTGATTTATTAGAGAGCAGCGCAACGTTGGAGGATCAAAAAGAGACCCTAATGATATATTGCATCTGTATATGTGTGAACAGCACCCATTTTCTTTGCCAGCAACAGTTTTTGTCCAGTTATACAGTGGATTATTGGCTAGATTAACATTCTTTACTTTGAGAGGAATACAGGCATATTACCCAGTAAATCAGCATTTGGAAAAATGTCCAGTCCTTCACTGCTCTATTCTATTTCAGCTTAAATAACATGACCTCCATGATTGCGGATTTTTTGAATATCTTCCTCTTAAAACTACTGACAAAACTTCCAGATCAGTAAAGGCATTCTAAGGACATTAAGCATTGCTCGTACCTTTGAGGATAGAGAGGAATATATACGTCATCTTCAATGGCCTTTGTTAACCTGGACACCAAACAGACAATGAGCCCCTGTTTGGACAAAATACAAAAAGTTCTAGAGAACAGGGCATAAACTTGTTACCGTGAACCTAAAACTGTAGTGAAAAACTAAAAACAATGTGCCTGAACAGCAGTTTACACTAGAAAACAGCTGAAAGCGTTAAACTCTAATAATTATCCCCTGCTCATGCCATTGAACCTGCTGACAACCAAAAGCGCTGGCTGTAATTGGCATGTAAAGCCTCCAGGGATAAACAACTGAGCTATAGAACAGTGGCTCCAGCATATTAAAAAAATATTGTAAAAATATTAAAAAAATATTATATAATTAACGTAACTTCCATAGGAAATTTAGAAACAATCAGAAATATACTTTATGTATATTTTATTAAATATCTTATTTATAACAATCAGTGATAAGCAGCAGCAGCCGGGTGTCTAGTTACTCAGAACCTCAATGCTGCCTGAAGGCTCTTTGTTACAATGCCTGACACTTACAGGAATTTAAAGGCATTGTCCAGGCAGAAAAAAAAAAGTCTATACTCACATTTGCCCCACACCTCTCCTCCGTGCAGTGCCATCGCACACAAAGCACCCTATGGCAACATGTGATATAAAAAGGCAACACTGCAGAGACAAATAAAGACATTAATAAACATGAAAACAAATACATGCCTGTAACGAGGAAAACAGTGCATGAATCTACATTCAATCTTTACTCATTACAGGCATGTATCAGTTTTCATATGGATTACAGTGTCTATATTGGTCTCTAGTTTTTAATGGGAGTTCCTGGGTTGCTTTTTTATATAAAGGTGCTGCCCTATGGTGCTTTTCCTATATCATACTGTGTCTACTACTGCCTAATATACCGTATTTTTCGCCCTATAGGACGCACCTGCCCATAAGACGCACCTAGGATTTGGTCAGGTCAGGGCAGCGGGTGGGCGCGGCCTGCACCAAGTCGGTGCAGGCCACGCCTACCCGCTGCCCTGACCTGGGTGCTCGCATGTGCCCCAGGCGGAAGAAGCAGCAGATGGAGAAGCGGCGGGGGTGCTGTCTCTGACCCCGCCGCTGTCATCGCTGCCTGTAAAAGACAGCGATCGCAGCGGCGGGGCCGGGACAGAGCCCCCGCCGCTTCTCTGGGCTCCCGCAGTGTAACAGGCAACGCGGGAGCGCCGAAACGGGTGAGTTTTTTTTTTTACATTCGCCCGATAAGGCACACGGACATTTTTCCCCCACTTTTGGGGAAAAATAAGTGCGTCTTATAGGGCGAAAAATACGGTACTTGAGTCAGGCTGCACTGGTGGTGCGGTTTTTAAAATTTTATGTATTGACATTGTTTTGATAAACCAACAAACTATATATTACATTACTTATACAGGCCAGTGCTTGTGCCTATCTTACCCCAGATGAGGTCCCCATATTTTCTTTGCATCTAATATGGAGCCCTCGTTCAGACACAGGAGCCCTGGTTCACACGGCCGTGTTGCGATAGCAATCGCCCAGCAATCACCTTGCAGATGCTGTCCATCGTTTCACATATGCGATAGCATTTGCTGGGCGATTAGAAAAGAATCCTACATAGAGCATTATGGGGTGTTAGCATGGCGATGCTGGAAGCAAAATTAGATTGTTCTGTGTTTTTTCAATCAAGTACACCTGCAGCTCAGACAAGGTTTGAAGGAGGAGAGATAATTCTATAGGGCCGTTTACAGGTGAACCCCCTTCATTCCAGTGACAGGAAATCAAAATTCTTCAGCATATCAAGAAATTCTAGGCAATTCTGTGTTTTTAACTTTGTGGAACAGCATTGGGAATTTTTCTGAATCAACGTGACAAGTGCACAAAGAACTTGACTGGCCGGCTCAGAACACTCAGATCCAACCTCATCAAATATTTCCTGTGTCATTTGTGTTTTGGTCCCATTCATATAAAATTGGCTGTATATAAAATCACTATTGCAATCGCTGCACAATCGTGACTTGTGAACCGGCCCGGGTTCACGTGAGGGTTCTAGCATGCTCCAGGCCTCCATTTCAGGTTTTGCGTTCCCGACCTCTGCTCTGGAAGCTGGGAGTTTTTGGAGTCCCTGTTCTGTCTCCTCCGGTGCCGCCTGAACTAAGTCATCGGATGCGACCCCATCTCTAACAGGGAGCGTGCCCCTGCCGGCCATTCCCAAATGCCTGGAACAGGCACGCGCCCCTTTAGAGACGCTGCTCTTAGACGCGCCATGGGACCGGGAAGAGGTGAGCTGGGCTTGGCATCCTGGAGGTCTTCCCACAGCGGGGTGCCCCCGGGGAAATGACCAAAACCAAGGATAGTCAAAATCCTGGGTTTTGGTCCACTTTAAATTATTTTAGCACCAGTATTGGTACTAGCACTGTAGCACTTCTGTGATATCACAAGCACCTGCAATAGGTTCACAGATTCATTGTATACCATACTATTAGAACCCTTTCAGCATTCCTTCAGGACTTTTATATTTTTATATTGTCTGATGTGTATATGTTGATTGTATAATTGTGATCGATTTAAGCCTAGAAATAAAATTGTTAGATTGCAGTTGGTGGAGTGTATTTTGGGCCATCTGAGGGATGGATTTCATATGGATGGACGCCAGCATGTTTACCAGGCAATGGAGGGTGGATTTGCTCAATATAGCGATGCTGCACAGAGGACTGGGGCGCAAAAGGAGAGTACAGAATGTATCTTATTGCATGGACAGGAACTTTAAGTTAAACCGGACCTTCAGCGTGATTTAATGAAAAGCCCAAACTCTTAAAAAACAATTCCCCAGCATCTAAAATTAATATATTTTACCTTTTTAGTCACTAACTTATTATTCTTTCCCCCACTGGGCTGCAACTCTGTTCAGGAATTTAGGATACGGGCGCCGCCATCTTGACTCAGAAGCATCACACTTACTGAGGAGAGGAGAGCAGGATAAAGTACAGGGGGGCAGGTTATAGATGTGCTTTGCCCAGACAGAGCAGAGCTGGGGTCAGGTAACGGTCAGCAGTCCCAGAATGCAGAGAAGCACAGTCAGGAGGCACTTCCTGTTTACAGGCTGCCTGATAAGATGGCGGCTTCCATAAGCCGCCATCTTGGATGTTTAAAGGCTCATAACATGCAGTAGAGGCAGGTAGGATGATTTTTAATGTCGACAATCTGTATGCACAGGGTGTGGGAAACATATAAGATAGACTCTTATTCAGAGTGAAGGTCCGCTTTAATGGTTCTAAAACAGTATTCTATACTTTATGTTATAAGTAACCTGGTTGCTTATATAGTAGTGAGGAAAAGCCAGATGTTACTATTTTAGAAAATTTGTTATTACTAATTATTAGACATTTATAAAGGAGTAGGGACTTGGGCTTGCGCTGCCACAGTTCCTATGGAGTGCACTGGCAGGGTGTCGCAATCAGAACACTGTATACAACATTTTCCACAAAGGAGTACACAGATGTGTATTTTTTCCTTCTTTTGTGTTAGAAATTAATTTTGAGCCCTATGCTGCAGCACTAACACAGAGGTGGAAACCCAGCCTCACTTGAGCTCATCTCACCTTCACCATCTTGCTGGACTCATTTTCCAACACGTGTGTCTTGCATAAACAGACCAGCCTGTCAGTTTGCTTGGAGGACAAAGGATCCCACACACGTTCAACAAAAGCTAGAGAGAGATGAATAACACTTGTTACATCTCATGACAAGTCAGAAGATATACCAGAGATCACCACTCCAATACAAGCTGCCCTCCTCTGCTGCAATTGCAATATAAGACGCGATACATTTCTGGGTGAAAGTCATCAGGCAGGACACTATCCAGCCATTGCAAAAGCCTGATTTGCGCTATACATACAGTACGGCAAAAGGTGATGGGAACTATTAGAAAACAAAGGAGGGGTGGCAGCCACTTAGACCAATTTATAACTAACCTGGGAGGTGCACGTGGGCAATCTCTGAGAGCACCTTTTGGGACATACAATGCAATAAATAGTACAGCCGAGACCCCAATTCATCTATTGCATTGTATGTCCCATCGGGGACTCTCAGAGATTAGAGTTAGGACTGCACCCCACAGAGGCACCTTGGCGTTTGGTGGTGCAGCTTAAACATACTTCTGCAGATGTGTGTGACCGAGGCCCTCTGTTTATAACCAGATTTAGAGACAGATTACTGGTTTGTCTGCAAACTAACAGGGTTGAGTGTTGTGGCTCCTATAAGACTTGTGATGGGAACTATTGGGTTGTGCACTTTTTTTTTAATTATAATAGTGATGGTTTTCGGGTCTAGGCCAAAACAAGAAACCACCTAGATCTTTCTGATTTGGGGTCAAATTCTCTGTGCCATTACTACCCTGTGAACTAGCATAGGGGGAGTCCCTTGGACCACTTACCAGTCCATAAAGAGAAAAGTGCAGTTTAAAAATGGGAAAACAAACCCACTGTTGACGCATCATCAGTCGGGCGGATACTGGTCTGATGCTGGCGGGGAGCCGCTATTTTATACGTCCTGCTGACATCTGTAGCGCGGGGGGTCACAGGTCCGCCTCTCCTTCCTTGTCGTTCCGCAAAGTTAATGCCGAGTCACTGTGGCAAGGAGGCATTTATACCCCAGGACAGGAGTTCCTGTGAGTTCCCCCCTCATGTGATCAATGACGACACCGAAGGGGAGTGACTTGCAGGGACCTGCAGAGAGGACACCTATCGGCAGGAGACAGAAGAAAGAGGATGCAGCCAAGGAGAGTTCTTTTTTCGAACTAGCAAGTGATTCAAGGGAGCCCTATACCAGTTCACTTGTGGTGGCCGGAGCTATTGTACCTGGCATTGGGGAGTACCTGTGGTCGATGCTTCTTGGTAGTAATTTACATAAAATGTGCACATGTCTTACCAGAAACTTTGGGGACTACAATTTTCTCAATGACTGCTGCAAGTACTTTGTGGTCTGCATTCTCCTCCGTGTCGTTTTCATGTTCGTCTTTGGGGAAGCAAAAGTCTTCTAGGTCGCAGTACCATGCCATCTTGTCCAGTTCTGTGGTATCCTGGAGAAATTCAAGGGAAAACTGAATCACCAGAGACACCTTGATGTCTGTTACTACATGGGAAACTGGAGCACTGGAGTAACTGTATTAAATGGCCCTTCTTGATTTGGATGACAGCTCAAAAATAGGATGGTCTGGGATATATATATATTATACAAATGAAAGAAATCCACAAAACTAATCAATAAACGGACATCGGCCCTCGGTGAAATGGCTGAATATTAAACACAAAATACATTCATTTAAAGCAGACCAAAACCCACATTTTAACTAGCATCCCCTGAATTGCTCCCCTCATGAAGAGAAACTTTTGCCAATTTTTAGTGCTCCTGCTTCACTCGAATGCCAGATAATTGCCTTGTTTTTGCTGTAAAGCTCCACCTCCTCCATTTATTGCCATTGTCGTGTGTGGCAACAATGTCATTGCCACACCTATGCAATGACTGACATCTTAACAGAGAGGGACAGCAAAATAAACAAGACAATTCGAGAAGTGAAAACGTCTATTTCTTTTACCAAGATTTTATTTAAGTCTTTCAAGTTAAATACAAAATATGTCAACATAGTGGTACCTATTGACAGGTAGGGGTGACCACCAAAACAGTTATAAACAATCGGATTCTGGATACAAAGCGAAAGAGATTAATTACAATACAGTTCCTATATTCACAATCTGGAAGTGCTACGATATGTGGGAGAAGGTCACGATGCAAGTCGCGGCCTTTCTAGAGGTATCATGGTATCTGGACTGGTATTCAGCATCTACTGGTCGGCATTGAAGAAAACATCTATTTCTAGTTCTCCACCCGAAAAAAGAAATATAGGCAGGGGCTGTGGCCAAATGCATTCCACAAGTGAGTTGGGTTTCGGTCCGCTTTAACAGATCTTTATTAATTGCCGGTGCCCTAGCAATCACAACGAGCCTACCCAATTCATGATGCCCCGTTGGAAGGCCAGCAGCCCGGCCCAGATGGATTTTGTTCAGCTTTAAGCAAAAAGTATATTAGGATATAATGACCATGAGTATAACAAGTGATGAAATGTGCAGGATAAATCTAAAACCATGTGCTATAGATAACCAAACTACCCAATTGTTACTGTAAGAAATAAGTACATAGGTAAACAATAGTAATACTGACCCTCTCCATTATCAGGGAACACCAAAAGAGATCCCATCTAGAAGAGCAATGCATGTTTATATCTGGAGAACTTTGCATAGTTTAGGAGTGGACCACCACCCAAGAAATTAACTTTCTTTGGTGGTGGTGTTCTCAGGCTGGGCACTCCACTTTGGATGTCCCGTTGTGTTTATTGCCCGAAAACTCACCTTATCCTGTTCCCATGGTGCATGCACGGGCTTCTCAGCCAATTAATAGCACTCGTTCCATTCTAACTTCAAATAAATCTGAATGGAAGGAGCACTGCACCCTCACCTCCAACTATGGGAACACCCACGCTGCCCATTCAGAACGGCCTGATGCGTGTGCATGCCTAGATAGAAGTCTGCTGGGGATGTGGTGTGGGCTTGTGAAAGAAATCAGTGGATTGTGGGGTTTCACACAATGAAGCATCCAAAATTTAAAATACCCAATACCCAAGGGGTACACCAGCCCCCCCAAGAGTCTTATAGATTTAAGGGGGGGTGTTGCGATTTAACCCCCCAGGTTCTGATATGTGCGTTAAACCTCCTACGCAACCCTGCCAAGCTTCATAAGTGTGTACAGCAGGGATGGCCAAGCCATTTACGTGGAATTATGTCACATAGAGGGGCATAAAAAATCAGGGAGCCCTGCGGATAGAGCATAGGCTGGCGAGTCAAACTCCAGGGCAGCCAGTGTGGGTTTTGGTAAGTTTCCAAGTTAGAACCTAACTTTAGGCTAACTGCTAGGATGTAACATTCTTGTCTAGGGATGAGGATAGCTAATATTTGGGTAATCCGTTCTAATGCCTGTAGTGAACTATTCCAAACATTTTCCCCAGGGTCTACAGTATCAAAGACAAAGAAGACACAACAAATGGCTAATTCACACAATTCATCCATAGGATTGGTTGCGTTTTGGTACATCAGGTAAAAGAATAAATAAAAATAAATAGTAACTAGAGGATTTAACTGGTAATGACATTCTGTAGCAACATGAAAAGAAAAAAAAACATAGGTCTATCCCTGGAGGAAGCCAGAAGAGACAGACCAGCAAAACCAGATAAAGGCTCAGGTCCAGGAACATTACAGTCAGAACAACAAACCCACCTGCAGCGGATTCCAGCCTACTAGCTGCAGGCGGACAAGTGGATTGAGAAGTTTATGAAGACAAAGACTGATATAGGCATCATAGTAGGACTCCGGAAATCTTGTTCGCCACGTATGAAACTTTGACAACACA
This sequence comes from Gastrophryne carolinensis, assembly GCA_027917425.1. Taxonomy (NCBI): domain Eukaryota; kingdom Metazoa; phylum Chordata; class Amphibia; order Anura; family Microhylidae; genus Gastrophryne; species Gastrophryne carolinensis. The sequence goes on along the minus strand of CM051237.1, from coordinate 76,511,830 downwards.
TTCTTAATCTGGCAGAAATCCTCATCAACATCTTCAAATAGGGCCTTGCACTGCACCAGTGTGTTTTCTGCAACAGAAGGTAATGTAATTATAGGACTGGATACTTTTCTGCCTGGCCATTATTTTCAGATTCTTCTAAAAAAAAAGGCTTATGGCTGAACATTGCTGTTCCTCCACTTTATTTCTTAGATTTGTGCGCATATGGCATCATGCACAGAACATAAAAAAAAACGTAATTTCTTTCAGTCTTTTCAGTCTTTAGTTGCCTAGTTGTATCCAATTTAGTTAAAATGAGAGGAAAAAGGTTACTGTATGAGCCCTGATGGGACCCATTCAATATTCATATCAGGGCCCAGTCACATTTAGTTACTCCACTATGCACCAGGTTACTGTATGAGCCCTTACAGGGCCCCTTTCAATGTTAATTTCAGGGCCTGGTCACATTTAGTTACTCCACTATAAACCAGGTTACTACTGTATGAACCATGACAGGGCCCCATTTAATATTCACACCAGGGCCTGGTCACATTTGGTTACGCCACTGTGCACCACCCATCTATGTATTTAGTGAAAGTAGATGAAATTTGGAAGGAACAATGAATTTTTCATTGAAGCAAGTTTGACTTTGAGAGTGAATTGTATCTGGCATCTCAGCCAGCTTGTTTGTGTGGTAAAGGTAAAGAATGATGCAGGTTGAAACTCACACCCAAAAGAAAGCCCAAAGTAAAAACTAAAATTTACCAAATAATTAGCATGACACCCAATGCCACCATAGCGCTAAGAACGTGCAAAACACTCTTCCTCTTCCCTCCTTCTTTATCAGCTTAAGTATGGCCAAGTTATTTTATGCCTGTTAAACCGATGCATCTCAATAAATTAGAATATCATTGCAAAGTTGATTTATTTAGTAGAATAATGTGACACTACGAGTCTAGATACTATAGATGCTAGTTAGATACTACATGGTCGGTCGTCATTTGCTGTAAGCCTTAATGTGGACCCATTTCCTACCTAATGAGTGTGGCTACACATTGTGACAGGTTCGGGGAGGGATGGGTGAGGCTTGGGATTACTGGAGCACCCCCCACGCATCGACCACCGCAGCACCCGCAATTTTTACCTGAACCTTGAACTAAATGTGCCCCCACAATTGGCTGGTGGCAGTCACGTGGGTCGGTGTGGCGTTACTGGCAGCCGATCAGGGCCGGCCCACGTCACAGCCATCAGCCAGTTGCTGGGCCGCATTTTGGCTGAGGATTAGATAAAAGTTGCGTGCACTGAGGGGCGAGGGGGTGGGGTCCTCCAGCAACCTGGTTACCCCCCGAACCTGTCATGATGGAGACCCAAACCCATTAGGCAGGAAGTGTGTGGGTTCGCTTTAATCAACAATAGGACTATAAAATATATGAGTAGCTTTTTGAACAGATTTACTGAAATAATTAAAATTTTCGATAATAGTGTTTCTAAACATGACAAAAGTACAATTCTGTGATTACTCACCTGTAGAATTGATTTTACTGTGTACAGCACGGCTTGTTTCATTTCAATCATTACTTCTGGGTATTCCACCACAAGGTGGCGCAGTTGACTGCAGAAGACTTGTGGCTCATCCCGGCCCTATAAAAAGCCAGGAATCACCCATAGACCCCCAGTGTTGAAAAGCAGTTATGCAAGAAGCCGGGAGATGATACCGGAAACCATGATAAAAAATACACAGCCTCACAAAAAATAACTTTTGAACCAATCACCATAAAGAGGCAAACAAGGACAACGATAACAAGGGAGGGATGAAACAGGCCGTGCTGTAAACATTAAAATCAATTCTACAGGTGAGTAATCACAGAATTGTATTTTTCCAAGTGTACAGCACAGCCCGTTTCATTTCAATCATTACTTCTGGGACATCCAATAGCAGTGTCCTTAAAGTAGGGTGGGATCCCCAATGAGTAACGGCAGGCAGTTCAAGCCACTACCGCCTGAAGCACCTTGCGGCCAAAAACAGCATCAGCTAAGGCCCTAACATCAACCTTGTAAAACTTAAAAAGGTATGAACAGAAGACCAAGTAGCAGCCTTACAAACTTGTTCAACAGAAGCCTGGTGCTGAAAAGCCCAAGAGGCACCAATAGCCCTAGTAGAGTGAGCAGTAACACGGAAGGGAGGTTCCTTCCCGCCTGTCTAATCCACTTGCTGATAGTGGATTTGGCTGGAGGCAAACCCTTCCTAGGTCCAGAAGGAAGAACAAAAAGAGAGTCAGACTTCCTAAAGGGCTCAGTAGCAACCAGATAATACTTAAGCGCCCTGACCACATCCAGAGAATGAAGGTTCCGTTCCTTGGAATTAGCAGGGGCAGGACAATAGGAAGGTAAGACAATGTCCTCATTGAGATGAAAGGCAGATACAATCTTGGGCAAAAATTCCGGGTTAAGACGGAACACCACCTTATCTTGATGCCGCTCAAAATAAGGCGCCGCCAGCTCAGATACGCGACACACCGAAGTAATAGCAACCAAAAAGGCTACCTTAAGAGTCAGAATGGACAGAGCAACCTTACACAGAGGCTCTAAGGGAGGACCCTGTACAGCAGAAAGCACCAAGTTTAAATCCCAAACCGGTAGCAGAGGCTTACGCAGAGGACGCACATGAGTAACTCCCTGGAAAAAAAGTCTTGACAAGCCTATGATTGGCAAAAGATCTTTGAAAAAAAGATTGCCAGAGCCGACACCTGTCCCTTGAGGGTACTAAGTTGTAGTCCCGAATCCAGACCATGCTGCAAAAACTCCAGAATCCTGGGAATGGAAAATGCACGACAAGATAGAGACTTGGACTCACACCAAGCAATATAAGCATGCCAGACCCTGTAATAAATAGTGGACGAAGATTTCTTCAGAGCCGGAATCAAAGTATCAACAACGGAGGCCGGCAAACCCTTGCCCATCAAGATGGAGGTTTCAGCAGCCAAGCCGTTAAAGCCAGCGTTTGTAAATTGGGATGGAGCAGCTGCCCCTGAGTGAGAAGCTCCGGATCGTCGGGCAAGACGTACCGATCCACCGCCATCTGGACGGCGTCCGCGAACCATACCCTCCTCGGCCAGCGGGGAGCCACTAGAATGGTCGGTACCCCCTCCTGGGCTATCTTGCGCAGCACACGACCCAGCAGAGGAAAGGGAGGGAATACATAAAGGAGCTGAAACTCCGTCCAGGGAATCGCGAGCGCGTCCGTGGCGAAAGCCAAAGGATCCTTTGACAGGGAGACAAATCTTGGAAGCTTGTGAGTGTGATGGGACGCAAACAGTTCCACATCCGGCTGACCCCAGCGGCGGCACAGAGCGTGAAATACCTTGTTGCTGAGAGACCATTCTCCCAGACGAGACGTCCCCCTGCTCAGGGAGTCTGCCTCCTGGTTCTCCACCCCTGGAATGTAAACCGCCGAGAGGCAGGGAACAGTCTCCTCCGGCCATGAGAAGATCAGAGACACTTCCTTGAGGGCTCACTTGCTTCGGGTCCCTCCCTGATGGTTGATATAGGCCACCGCCGTCTAATTGTTCGAGCGGACTTGTACGGCACGACCCCGAAGGTGAGGAGTCAACTGGAAGAGCACCAACCTGATCGCCCTCAGCTCTAGGATGTTGATGGGTGCGTGGGCCTCCTGGGGACCCCACTGACCCTGGAACTTCAGTGACTGCCAAACTCCCCCCGAGCCGGTCAGACTGGCGTCTGTGGTGACAATCTCCCATCGCAGAGGCAGAAAGGACCTGCCCACTAGAAGATTCCTTGAGTCCAACCACCACGAGAGGGACTGTGACCAGAGGGGACAGAGCAAACTTCTGATTCATGGACTCCTGAGTCCGATCCCAAGCCGACAAAGGAATGTAACTGAAGAGGTCTCATGTGGAACTGAGCAAAGGGAACCGCCTCAAAGCAGGACACCATTAGCCCCACCAACTGCATCCTCAGACGGATGGAGGGGTGAGGACATGACAGCAGGGCCCACGCCTGCAACTGAAGGCCCTCCACTTTCTGCTGAGGAAGAGAAACCTTGACCTGAGAAGTATCCAGCGTCATGCCCAGGAAGGACCTCGCCAAAGACGGAGATAGTGAAGACTTGGGATAGTTGATCACCCAGCCGAAGGACTCGAGAGTGGACCTCACCACCCGAGTATCCATCTCGACCTGATGAAGAGACTGAGCAGCAATCAGAATGTCGTCCAGGTAAGGGAGGATGTGGATGCCCTGGTTCCTCAGGAGAGCCATAACACCAGCCAGCACCTTGGTGAAAACCTGAGAAGCCGAGGCGATACCGAACACGGCAAGGCCACAAATTGGTAGTGTTGATCCCCCAGAGTGAACCTCAGGAACCTCTGGTGACCTGGGAAGATCGGAACATGAAGGTAGGCATCCTTGATGTTCACCGTGGTCATGAAATCGCCCGGCCGAAGGGAACTTACGGCCGAGTGTAAGGTCTCCATGCAAAAGTGCTTGAGCCTGATGAATTTGTTGAGGCCCTTTAAGTCCAGGATGGGCCCCAGAGAGCCGTCCTTGGGCACGTGAACAGGTTGGAATAGTACCCCCGACCCCGTTCCTGAAGGGGTACCTGACAAATGACTCTGGACGCCAGAAGAGGTTGTATGGCCAAACGCAGTCCCTGAGCAGACGTGGGGTTTAGAGATATCCGGGACCGGAGGAATCTTGGGGGCGGCCAGGCTGCAAACTCTCGCGTCGGTCCGCGCTATCACGCAAGGTGGTAGTGTCGGGGGACGGCATGACCGAAGTGTTGGATAGCCCCAGGACCGGGGCGTCCACCTCAGGTGGGCATGACCAGTGCCTAACCAAATCGTCCGAGAAGGGATACCTTCTATCCAACCCCTTGGGCACCGAAGGTAACCTGTTAGGGCGTTCCCACTCCTTGAGGACCATATTAGAAAAATGGCCCTGTTCCGGGAACTCCAGGCGTAGCTCGCCTTGCTTCTTCTTCGCCACATTATGGGGAGCGATGTGTAATGTATCAAAAACAGCCGACAGGAGCCTGTCGGTATCATCCGGGAGCCAGGTATCCTCATCCGAGCAGGACCCTAAATCACTATCTTACTCGCCCAGACGGTCCCCAGAGGAGTCCGAGTCACGGAACAACTCCCCCTCCTCCAGGGAGTCACAGCCGCCGTACAGGTCAAGGTCCTCGTCCTCATTGGTAAAAAGGGACAATTCCGATTGTGACCCCCTGCTAGCTTCCCCCTTGCTGGGGGCTGAATGCAGACGCGGGGGGAGTAGGGGATGCCAGATAGAGGACAGGACTGGAAAGAGAAGCACTCAGCCCAACCTGTTCCGCAATAATACTTTGGGCGCACGGGACACAGACCACGCCACCACGACTCAAAGGGGATGCCCCGCACATGACACACCGCCGAGCCTGCCCCGAGGGGCCCCCAAGCTCGCTATCCCCAGAAGCCTCCATATGGTGATTATCAACAAGGCACAATCGGCCAACACGGATTAAAGGCTAAGAAAGCCACCCGGGATGCCCCCAAGGGATGCCCAACGGAGAGGGGACAGGGGGAGGAGGGGGGTATTGGACCTGGAGAAACCACAATACTGCTATCCCGTCTGTAAGACATAAACATGAAAACACCATGAGCATCCCACAGCACATGCACCAAAAATTGTAAACCCCCGCAGAAAGACTCATGGACCAGCTGCGATGGTGATCGCCGTGCGCTCAGGAGATACAGGCAGTTACACGGGCCGATGCAGACAGCGTGGTTAGGGACCCGCAGCCAGCTCACCGAACGAGCAGCAAGATGGCGCTGCCAAAGAAGAAGAACCTCGAGGGGCGAGCCGTGGGAAGATGACCCCATCGAAGGGCACGAAGCCGCCCTTACAGCTTGAGAACGGCGGCCGGCGCCATGGGAGGGGAGACAACCCCCGAAGCACCTCCCGCCGCGGAGCGCAGTACGCTCGCGGCGGCGGCGGGGAATAAGGCCGGCAGTCACGTGCAGGCCGTCACCCGATCACCAGAGGAGGGGGAAAGGGAAGAGGAGGGAGGGGGGCAGCGGCGGGAACGACGTCAGTGACCAGGGAAGCGGAGGGAAGAGGGAATATGAAAAAAAAACGAGGGCAGAAGGGAAAAGAGAGAGGAGCCCGGTAACAAGTAAATCACAACCCCCAAAAACACAACTCGCCCCAGAACCCGGGAACACACAGGCAGCAGTGGTATCTCCCATCCCCCTATAGGCTCACCATATGCCTATGGCCGGCTACCCTTCGGTACAGGGTCTGCGGCCTGGAGCAGAGTTCACAGAACACCCGACCCCAGGTTTTCCCCTACCGTCACTCGATCCGAGCAGCCGAGGCTGGGAGGCAAGAGGGTCCAGAAACGGGTGGGAATAGGCTTACAAGGCCGCAGGCTTGGTTGCCCTGCTCGCCTGCGAATAACATAGAGAGCCATCTTCTGGTCTTCGCAGTCATGACTGCAGAGAAAGCACTAGTGGTCTATGGGTGAGTCCTGGCTTTTTATAGGGCCGGGAGGAGCCACAAATCTTCTGCAGTCAACTGCGCCACCTTGTGGCGGAATACCCAGAAGTAATGATTGAAATGAAACAGGCCGTGCTGTACATTTGGAAAATAAGACTCCAAAAAGGCAACAAGATTAGCAGCCCTGCATGTGAATAGAGCCATATATTATAGGGTCATTTAAAAAAAAAAAAATTAAAAAAATAATATAAAATATATATATAGTTTTTTTTATAACTCTGGTACCTTGGCTACTCTGCAAATGAACCTTTAGATCATTGGGCAGCTCATCATCACTAGACATTCCTTCAAGGTGATCGTTCTGTCTCGCGTCCTCACGCTCCCGTCTCCTCTTGCCTCTGGTAATGGGGAGAGCAGCAAGGTGATTGGCTTACTCATAGTACTTGCAGTGCTTGTATATTACAATCACATTCTTCTCACTTTACCTTCGCAGCTCACAGTCTTCAATCTGGTTTTGCTCTGCATTAGCCAATGTTGCTGGGTCACTGGCCACACCATTTCCTGTCAATAAAAGGTGACAATTCTATGCTCTATACCAATAAGGTGGCAGTAAAGTGCTGGGTATCAGTGATGGTTTGGTCAGATGCTCACCAGAAAGTTTCTGAATTGTGGCCGACTCACTGCGGAGATCGTCCTGTCTGCGCTTCAGGAGAGTTGTCGCTCGCTCCTCAAAGATTTGGAACATTTCTGCCTCCAACTGGTTAATCTGCAGAATCTAAGAACAGACAAGCTTATATCATAAAGCAACCATTTGTTTACCCTGCTATCATTAATGGCCGCTGGTAGTCACATGGGTCTAGACCTGCTGGGGAATGTGGAAGCAGATCATTGTCGCAAACCGATATTGGGCCTTTAGTAGGCCGAGGCTGTGGCTATGTTATTAGGTCAGTCTTTCTCAAACTTGTTCTTGAAGTCCACAATCAGGTCATCTTAAAGCGGACCTTTATCCTGAATATGTATGTATGTTTCCCCCACCCTGTATATACAGATTCATCCTACCTGCACCTACTGCATTTTCTGAGTCTGAACATCCAAGATTGCGGCTCATGGATTCTCAGGCTGCCTGCAGACAGGAAGTGTCTTCGGACTGTGCCGCATTGCATTCTGGGATTGCTGTTCTTTTCCCTGACCCCAGCTCTGCTCTGCTCTGTCTGTGCAAAGCACAGCTAACCCCCCCGTGCTTTTCACCCCTCTGCTTTCCTCAGTATGTGATGCTTCTGAGGCAAGATGGCTGCGTCCGTATCCTAGAGTCCTGAACAGAGTTGTAGCCCAGCGGGGGAAAGAATAATAAGCAAGCGACTAAAAAACGTTAAACTGTATTCATTTTAGATGCTGGGGACTAGTTTAAGGGTTTGAGTTTTTCATTAAAGGATGCTGAAGGTCTGATTTAAAGTAGCCACAACACACATCCCTGTTAACCAGCAACTAATCCTATAGAAAAAAACCCAGGTCGGCCAAGATTCTGGGGCTGGCAATGCCCTGCTGTGTAAACCCCCCACCGGTATTCACCCACCACTGCCAGCCCAAAGGCGCATGCGCAGGCTCTTGTCCAATCAGAACCATTTGCAGTGCCTATATAATTCGGCAAACGGCTGTGATTGTTTAAAATGGGGAGCGAGAGCAGAAGCATCCCCTGCATCTTCGGGCTGTGCGAACTATGCTGCCCCAGCTATTTAATCGCTAGGGATGCGGCCACTCTCACTCCCCACTGAAATCCAATCCTATCAAAAAGCCGTTTGTCAAATGACAGTCACTGCAAATGGCTGATGGAGGAGAGCCAGCGAGCCACTGGATCGAGAAGAGGATGGTTGAAATGGGCGATTAGAGGGGTTTCAGCAAAGTGGGGCACCCCAATTCTGGATGCCCCCGGGCACAGAACATAACCTGTGTTAGTCAAAATCACAGATTTTGTACCGCTTGAATCTGTTTCTAAAACCTAATTACTGAGAGCCACCTTTGGGATATATCAGTACAATGCAATAGAAAAATTGGGAGCAGCTTACCTGAGGTTATCCTATACCTCTAGTCCAGGGGACCATCCCCATGTGCTTGGCACAAATCCAAAACAGAAATGTAGCAACCACTCAGACCAATTTATAACTAACCTAAGAAGTGCACATGAGCAGGGCAACTACAATTTACACATTTTAAAGGAGCCACAGCACACAACCCTGTTATCTTGCAACCAATCCTATAATCTCTAAAATCTCCACAAACCATGACTAATTTGAGGGTCTTGAGGAAGGGTTCGGAAAACGCTATGCTTTATATTTATGTTTAGCTTCTTTATTATCATTATGGCCTACCTTTTCATTAAGACAGTCCACAAATGTCTCTACATATACTTTCATCTCTTTAAAGAACCTGTAGCTCTGCTCACTTGCGGACCTCTCCAGCTTCTCCAAAGAATTTTTTGAATCTTCTAGGTCACGTTGATACTTTTCATTGTCAAGTACATGAGATCGATGCACCTCCTGTATAGAGGATATTCTGAATAGATAGGACAAAACAGACAGAATTCTGAGAACAGAAGAATCTCAAATGTTTAAGACGCTGGACATTGAAGAGTAGGACCTATTCCTTTACAAACTTCTACCTAATAAAAAGAGGGTGGCTGGGACAAAAAGCAGGGACACAAACTTGCCCGATGACATAGTTGCCTACCTGTGCTGCCAAATATCCACAGCTCCAGCCGTGACTCTCCTCTAAAGTCTAAAATGAAAGGAGGTGGATCCAGGATGCTAACATGACACCAAGACCACCAGCCACACATAAAGCCACAATGCCTGGTGGTAACACGACTCTCCTCTTCCCAGCGTAGATTGCCCTTCTGACATAGAAAAGCTGTGCACACACGCGGCAACCACAACAGAGAGGGTCAATAAGTGTAGTATACATCTGCTTCTTCCATCATACAGCACGCAATTGCTGATTTTAAGCAATAATTAGAAAGGGATCTAAATATTTTTTCTACTTTTGAATTAGACTTAGTTAGTTTGGTTTTAGAACTGTGGCTGCCTGTTCGACATGCAAGATGTTCGCTATCAAATCCTGATAACTGTTTCAATAACCAAAACATCACCGGCTTGTATGGGCAACAATAAAAATACAATTCTGTGAAATACTCACCTGTAGAATTGGTATTATAAGTATACAGTACGTCCTGGTCCAGATAGATTACTTACACTTCGGTTATCCTCCGCCAGATGGCGCTGCTCCTCCCGGCCCCTCAAATACCCGGGGACCTCCCACAAATCCCCAGCATTGAAAAGCAGTGAACAAGAAGCCGGGAGAATTTAACCACCCAAAAACTGGTAACTTATAACAATGATAACAATCACCAGACAGGGGATCCAGAATAAAGCAAAAAAAACAGGGTGGGGTGGAGCAGGACGTACTGTATACTTATAATACCAATTCTACAGGTGAGTATTTCACAGAATTGTATTATTCTTAGTATACAGTACGTCCTGCTCCAGATATACTTACACTTGGGACATCCAATAGCAGTGTCCATAAAGTAGGGTGGGATCACCAATAAAAAAAGGTAACAGCAGACAGTTTAAACCACTGCCGCCTGCAGAACCTTGCGGCCAAAAACAGCATCAGCTGAGGCCCTAACATCAACCTTGTAAAACTTTGAAAAGGTATGAGCAGAAGACCAAGTAGCGGCCTTGCAAACTTGTTCAACAGAAGCCTGGTGCTGGAAGGCCCAAGGGGCACCAATAGCACAAGTAGAAAGAGCAATAAGGTGAAGGGAGGATTCTTCCCCTTAGCAGAGTAGGCCTGAATCACAGCCTGACGAATCCACTTGCTGATAGTAGACTTGGCAGGAGCCAAACCCTTCCTAGGACCAGAAGGGACCACAAAAAGAGCATCAGTGTTCCTGAAAGGTGCAGTAGCCACCAGATAGTACTTCAGACACCTAACCACATCCAGAGTGCAAAACTCTCTCCTTAGCATTGCTAGGGTTAGGACACAAGAAGGAAAAACAATATCCTGATTCAAATGAAAGGCAGACACTACCTTTAGGCAGACAATCAGGTTTGAAGCGAAACACCTTGTCCTGGTGCCTCTCATAGTAGGGGGGCTGAATGGACAGCGCCGCCAACTCAGACACACGCCTGACAGAAGTGATAGCCACCAGAAACACAACCTTGAGCGTAAGAATGGCCAAGGCAGCATCCTGCACAGGTTCAAAGGGAGCACCCTGCAAGGCAGGCAAGACCAATTCCAAATCCCAAAACAGGGACCATAGGTTGTCATGGGGAACGCACATGAGTAACCCCCTAAAAGCAGTCTTAATCAAGGAATGCTGAACAAAAGACTCCTGAAGGAAGATAGACAGGATAGAAACCTGACCCTTCAAAGTACTGAGTTAGAGACCCGACTCCAACCCATGCAGTAAAGATTCCAGAACCCTGGGAACTGAGAACACCCAACAGGGAAGAGACCACACCAAGACTCACACCAGTCAATGTAGGTACGCCACACCTTATAACAGATGGAAGAAGAAGAAGTCATCTTCCTAGCCTTCACCATGGACTCAACCATCGAGGCAGACAAACCCTTTCTCCATCAAGATGGTGGTTTCAGCAGCCAAACCGTCAAAGCCCGAGTTTGTAATTTGGATGGCGTAAGGGGCCCTAAGTGAGCAGATCTGGCACTCCTGGCACAAAGCACTAATCTACTGCCATCTGCACCACGTCTGCGAACCACACTCTTCTTGGCCACCTGGGGCCACCAGAATCACTGGCACCTCTTCTTGCGCAGAACCCTGCCTAGCAGGGGGAATGGAGAAAAGACATACAGAAACTGAATGTCCTGCAATGACATTACTAAGGTAACCGTGGTCACGGCCAGAGGATCCTGGGACAGGGAGACAAAGGCCGGGAGCTTGTGAATGTGACGGAACGCAAACAGATCCACATCTGGTCGGCCCCAACGGTGATACAGAGATTGGAACACCCTGTTGCAGAGGGACCCCCCCCCCCCCCCCCCCGGAATGAATACCGCTGAAATGCAGGGAACATTGGCCTCCACCCAGATCAGGATCAGACACACTTCCGGGAGGGCCTCCCAGAAGAACCCCCCCAACCTGAGAGACTGACATCCGTGATGACCATCTCCCAGGAAAGGGCAAGAAGGTTCCGCCTCCCAAATAGGTTCCTTGAGTCCATCCACTACAAGAGGGACCTCCTCACCAGGGTGGCAGACACACAGACCCTGTCCAGGGACGCTGGGTCCCATACAGACAATAGGAGAAGTTGCAGAAGCCCCAAGTGGGACTGAGCATAAGGGACCACTTCTAAGCACGCCACCATCAGGCCCACCAGCAACATCCCCTGCCTGGTGGAGGGACAGTGACAGCTAGGAGGGACTGAGCTTGTGCAAGCAGATTGTCCACCTTCTGCTGAGAAAGGAATATCTTTGCCTGAACTGTGTCCAAATTCATCCCTAGGAATGAAATTACCAAGAAAGGGGACAGTGAGGACTTGGGGTGGTTGATCACTCATCCAAATGACTCCAGAATGGACACCACCAGCTGAGTATCCAACTTGCCAGATGTAGAGACTGGGAAGTGATGAGGACGTCCAGGTAGTGGCAGCACGCGGACGCCCCTTGGCCTCAGAGACATCATCCCCGCCAGCACCTTGGTAAGCACTCTGGGAGCTGAAAAGAGGCCAGATGGCAAGGCCACAAATTGGCAATGTTGATCTTCCAACGCGAATCTGAGGAACCTTGGTGTCCTGAAACACAGATATGTGAAAGTAAGCATCATTGATATCCACAGACCAACATGGGCCTTGAACCCACAACCTTGCGATTAAGAACATCAAGCAATACCCACTGTGCTAGCAGAGCTCTGAGCTCATTGATATCCACAGACGGCATGAAGCCCCCGGGGCGCAAGGAGCAGATGGCCGAGCGCAGAGTTTCCATGTGGAAAGCGCCTGTACTTAACAATTTGCTGAAGATCTGTAATTCCAGAATGGGCCAGAAACACAACCTTGAGCGTAAGAATGGCCAAGGCAGCATCCTGCACAGGTTCAAAGGGAGCACCCTGCAAGGCAGGCAAGACCAATTCCAAATCCCAAAACAGGGACCATAGGTTGTCGTGGGGAACGCACATGAGTAACCCCCTAAAAGCAGTCTTAATCAAGGAATGCTGAACAAAAGACTCCTGAAGGAAGATAGACAGGATAGAAACCTGACCCTTCAAAGTACTGAGTTAGAGACCCGACTCCAACCCATGCAGTAAAGATTCCAGAACCCTGGGAACTGAGAACACCCAACAGGGAAGAGACCACACCAAGACTCACACCAGTCAATGTAGGTACGCCACACCTTATAACAGATGGAAGAAGAAGAAGTCATCTTCCTAGCCTTCACCATGGACTCAACCATCGAGGCAGACAAACCCTTTCTCCATCAAGATGGTGGTTTCAGCAGCCAAACCGTCAAAGCCCGAGTTTGTAATTTGGATGGCGTAAGGGGCCCTAAGTGAGCAGATCTGGCACTCCTGGCACAAAGCACTAATCTACTGCCATCTGCACCACGTCTGCGAACCACACTCTTCTTGGCCACCTGGGGCCACCAGAATCACTGGCACCTCTTCTTGCGCAGAACCCTGCCTAGCAGGGGGAATGGAGAAAAGACATACAGAAACTGAATGTCCTGCAATGACATTACTAAGGTAACCGTGGTCACGGCCAGAGGATCCTGGGACAGGGAGACAAAGGCCGGGAGCTTGTGAATGTGACGGAACGCAAACAGATCCACATCTGGTCGGCCCCAACGGTGATACAGAGATTGGAACACCCTGTTGCAGAGGGACCCCCCCCCCCCCGGAATGAATACCGCTGAAATGCAGGGAACATTGGCCTCCACCCAGATCAGGATCAGACACACTTCCTGGAGGGCCTCCCAGAAGAACCCCCCCAACCTGAGAGACTGACATCCGTGATGACCATCTCCCAGGAAAGGGCAAGAAGGTTCCACCTCCCAAATAGGTTCCTTGAGTCCATCCACTACAAGAGGGACCTCCTCACCAGGGTGGCAGACACACAGACCCTGTCCAGGGACGCTGGGTCCCATACAGACAATAGGAGAAGTTGCAGAAGCCCCAAGTGGGACTGAGCATAAGGGACCACTTCTAAGCACGCCACCATCAGGCCCACCAGCAACATCCCCTGCCTGGTGGAGGGACAGTGACAGCTAGGAGGGACTGAGCTTGTGCAAGCAGATTGTCCACCTTCTGCTGAGAAAGGAATATCTTTGCCTGAACTGTGTCCAAATTCATCCCTAGGAATGAAATTACCAAGAAAGGGGACAGTGAGGACTTGGGGTGGTTGATCACTCATCCAAATGACTCCAGAATGGACACCACCAGCTGAGTATCCAACTTGCCAGATGTAGAGACTGGGAAGTGATGAGGACGTCCAGGTAGTGGCAGCACGCGGACGCCCCTTGGCCTCAGAGACATCATCCCCGCCAGCACCTTGGTAAGCACTCTGGGAGCTGAAAAGAGGCCAGATGGCAAGGCCACAAATTGGCAATGTTGATCTTCCAACGCGAATCTGAGGAACCTTGGTGTCCTGAAACACAGATATGTGAAAGTAAGCATCATTGATATCCACAGACCAACATGGGCCTTGAACCCACAACCTTGCGATTAAGAACATCAAGCAATACCCACTGTGCTAGCAGAGCTCTGAGCTCATTGATATCCACAGACGGCATGAAGCCCCCGGGGCGCAAGGAGCAGATGGCCGAGCGCAGAGTTTCCATGTGGAAAGCGCCTGTACTTAACAATTTGCTGAAGATCTGTAATTCCAGAATGGGCCTGATTGCCCCATCTTTTTTGGGAACTGTGAAAAAGGTTGGTGTAGAGTCCCATGCCTCTGTCCGTTAAGGGAAATCCGTAAATGACCCCCGGACCCAGCAGGCCTTGCACGGTCTGCGCCAACACCTGAGCAGAGGCAGGGACCAGGAGTACCTGGGACCTGATAATCTTAGGGGAGGCCGCACAGCAAACACCATCCTGTAGCCGGAGGACACTACCTTCTGAATCCACCGGTCTGAGACGTGATGCCTCCAGACTTGGGCGAGGGCGCCCCGTCATGCTTGAGGGGACTTGGGAGAGGATTTGGGCTTAGCCCCCACCATGGTAGGGGGTAGAAGGGGGGCCTGGCCCCGAAGGGTCCGAGACAGCCATCTGCGCTGGGGTAACTTACCTCTCTTACCAAACAGGTCTAGACGGGCCCCCAAACAGGCGTAGTGCCTTAAAGGGAAGCCCAGTAAGGGCCTTCTTCGCAGCATTGTCAGCACCCCACTGTCGCAGCCAGACCAAGCGACGTATAGCCACCACAAGGGCAGAAGTCCTTGCACACATTCTAATGGTGTCATCCAGTGCTACTAGGACAAATTTTATAAACACATCACAACTGGAGAGTGCATTAAACACCTCACAAGGGAGCTCATCAGGGGCACTATAAAGCATATTTCTGATGAGGGTTCTAGTGGCCACAACAGTAATGGCAGAGGCACAGACCGGATGCAGCGCCGTCCCCGCACATGCAAAGGCGTGGGAGGCCAGGAGGTCAATGCGCCGGTCCTCAGCATCCCGCAGGATAGTATAATCAGGGGGATGCAAGACAGGGGTGTTAGATAGCCCTATGATCGGGACATCCACCTCGGGGGGGGGGGGGGAAAGGGTACTTACTATCCCAATCCCCTGGAACTCTGGGAAGTTTACTGGGGCACTCCCATTCCTTGAGCACAAGGGTATGGAAATGTGCCTGCTCTAGAAATTCCAAACGTGATGTTGCTGTATGGAAACGCTCCCCTCTTTGCCTGGGAGCCTCGCCAGGGGGAGAGATGGACAGAACCTCAAAGATCTGGATCAATAATCTGTCAGTGTCATCCTGGGCCCAGGGGTCAGGGCCAGAATCGTCATGACCCTTCGGTCTCTCATCAGATGAGCCTGAGTCAGAAAAGAGCTCTCCTTCATCAGAAGATTCATAAACTCCGGAGATCCCATAGGGAAAACAGTAACATAAGGCGTCAAGTGCCGCTTCTTACCAGGGGCCTCACGCACTAAAGACCTCGCAATAATCTGTTCAGCCGTAGGCAGTCTAGAAGACAAATCAGGCTGAGAATCCCCACTTGTAAGCGACTCAGCAGGAGTGAGATTTAAGCTTGGGGGAGTAGGTGAAGTGCAACGAGGTCTAGCCACTGGCAGGCTAGAATGCAAGGCCAGTGCTTGCCTCCATATAGTCATATAAAGCCGCCCGCGAGGGCATTTACGGACCACGGTATGTAAAAACGTCACACGCACGCGATCTGACAAAATGGCGCCGAGTACCTCGAAGGGCGGGCCAGAGCGAGCCGTGAAGCGTGGGGCGTCAGGTCCCACCCCCCTGAAGGGCGCGAAGCCCAACCAGCAGCCAATGAGGACGCAGCAGCGTCTGAGGTAAACGCCCGCGCGCGGAACATCCAATATGAAGGAAAAAAAGGCACGCGCGGCGGCATTTGCAAGAGTAAAAGACAAGTCAGCGCGGCGGCCAACACCACATTTACCAGTCCAAAAGACTTTAAAAAAAATCATATGCATGTAATCACGCTACACTGACCCCCCCCCCCCCCTTTCTTTCTCCCCGAAGGCTTCAGGGAGAATGAGGGAGGATGGCGGCCCTCTGTACAGGACCCACCGCTAAACGGGGTATGGGACAGTAATGCGGGAGGGGCATCCCATAAGGCTCACCATCAGCCTATACCGCCTACCCTTTGGTGGGGGATTGCGGTGGAGCAGGGCTCTATAAGCACACATGGTGCCGCCTACCTTCACCCGACCAGCGCAGCCCAGGCTGGGAGGCACATCACACGAAGGACGGGTGGGAATAGTCCAACAGGGCCGCAGGCTGTAATAGCCCCGCTCACCTGCGAGAGAGTGATAACTTCATGTGTTCGCAGTCAGCACTGCAGAGAAATCTGGGGATTTGTGGGAGGTCCCCGGGTATTTGAGGGGCCGGGAGGAGCCTGTTTTGCATGTCTCTGCAGTGCAGCGCCATCTGGCGGAGGATAACACAAGTGTAGTTAATCTATCTGGAGCAGGACGTACTGTATACTAAGAATAACTAGACTGTAAGCTCGCAAGGGCAGGGCTCTCCTATTGTATCTTGTATTTAGAATATTTAATGTGAACTCTTGTTGTAAACGCTGCATTTGTAATAGTCTATGTACTGTATACCCTGTACGTACTGTATACCCTGTACGTACTGTATACCCTGTACGTACTGTATACCCTGTACGTACTGTATACCCTGTATGTACTTTCTACTTTGTACAATGCTACAGAAGACGATGGTGCTTTATAAATAAATAATATTCATAAACCGAAAGCAGCCTTGCTAAGGACCCTGAAGTGATACTTACCTATTCTCAATATCACGCACATGCTTGGGCACTCAACCACCATTTGTAAGCAGATAGTGGACGAAACCCCTGCCATGCTACAGTAACTGGAGCAAGGTGCACTCTATTCACTGCAACAAAGAGAAGGGTCAAGCCCAGATGCCATATGACCAGCCTTCAGGATTACACTGCCGGACCTCAAAAAAGCTGCTGCAACTCAGGGCCTTTTACTGGCTTAGAAAGGAGACTTATGACTGTGCTTTTATTCATTAATAAGAGGTTATCCCCATGAGAATGTTTTTCGTACATCTTTTTGAACACCAAAAGATATATTCTCATTTCAAAAAGGACTAAGGTTGCAGGAGAAAGCAGGGTTTACAGAGGCAAACATTTTCCTACCGTGCTGTCAGC
This sequence comes from Gastrophryne carolinensis, assembly GCA_027917425.1. NCBI lineage: Eukaryota > Metazoa > Chordata > Amphibia > Anura > Microhylidae > Gastrophryne > Gastrophryne carolinensis. The sequence continues at coordinate 76,494,478 of CM051237.1, read as the reverse complement.
CTATTTTTGACATCTTCCACAGTTATTTGAGGGGTAGAAATCTTTGGCTCCGTATACTTTTTCACCTGGGGTGGACTGTCTCCACGTAACATACTTTCACTGATAATCTAGTGGAAGAAAAGCAAAAGTGTATAAGCTGACCGGCTGATTCACCCATGTTTGGACCGCTCTAATATCAGTGACAGGTAGACTAAAGAAACATTAAATAGGAACAACCCCCCCCCCCTCGGGTATATAAAACTCTGGGGGCGGTGGTCTCTTTATGGGGCATCTCAAATTGGGATGCCCTGCTGTGAGGAACGCCTGCAACGCTTGATCCACTCACCTCTTCCACACGCTTGCACCTCCCCCCATCCCCAGACTACAGGGAAACCAGGGACGTGGCTAGCAGGTTGGGTCACGTCAGCCAGCATTCCCGAGATCAGCCAACTGGCAATCTCAATAATGCCAGGTGGGGCGAAGCCGTGGAAAAACAGTTTCATTAATAAAGCGGAAAAAAAAACAGGAATTTGGCTTTCCTTGGTTTCGGTCAATGCCTCATGTGTGAAACCCCCAGTTTGAGCATAAAAACTCACCTTTCAGCGCTCCAACAACGCATGCATGGGCTCTCATCCAGTGACAATCATTCGGCAAGCGTGTCGCATTGACTTGAATGGGGAGCACGGCCGCACACCTATCTGAATGGCTGGGATGGGAGAGCGTACCAGGGCTGTGGAGTCGGAGTCGAGGAGTCAGAGGAAATTTTGGGTACCTGGAGTCGGAGTCGGCAAACAATGCACCGACTCCTACTACATTTTGATTTAGCAAGTTTAAATGTCCCAATTCACAAAAAGTTATAATTAATGACTTCTCTATTGTAAGAATCATGACCAATGCATGCAGTGCCTCACGTAACCGCAAAACAAACACGTTAAGTGACCGTGAAGAAGCATGCTTTTCATGTGCTTCACTATATGGCACGCAACGCACAATTAGAAGCGGCAATACTTATACTTTGCATAGTGTTGTGTTCTGCTGTTACAGGGAACCCATGGGTAACCTAGCCTCTCACTGATAAGGGATTAAGTAAATATGTTTTTTGCAGGACTAGAGACACTTGTATAAGTGAAGGGAATGGAGGATCAATAGTTCAAGACTGAAGCTGTACCATTGGAAAAACTGCTGTCATTCAGCAAAAGGCTATAAAAACTTGTAAACTTCGATTGTTAGCTTAAACTTTAAACATGACTATGGGATTCTACTAGGGAAATCATGTTTTATAATAAAGGCCCCTTTCTGGATCCTCCCACTGCCCTATCTTCAGCAGAAGATCAGCACACAGAAAGGAGAAGGCAGCTTCTGCCCAACTACCTCTCTCTGCTAGAAGTAATGACATGTATGTTGCCTTTCTTTCCTTCAAGGAATGTATAAAATACATTCACATATTAATACAGAGGAGTCGGAAGTACAAAAAACTGAGGAGTCGGAGTATTTATCTACCGACTCCACAGCCCTGGAGCGTACACAACGTCAGTGCACACTCCTCATTCAAAACAATGAGAGCCAAACGGCGTATTCACAGCAGGTGGCTTTTATTGGACAAGAGCCGGAATATGCCTCATTGGAGTGTGGAAAGGTGAGTTTTTATTGGCGAACAAGGGCAGTTTCACATCTGGGGAAAAGCCAGTGGCCGGCCCTGGAATCTTTTCGATTACAGGCCGGCCGCTGGTGTGTTTTGTTTTTCTTTAAAACCAGGCCACTGCCAGCTGGCTGCATCACCCAGGGAACCCCATCAAAGGGTTTTGTGCCACTTTAAGCCCTGCTAAATGGACATTGTACAATGCCTGCAAGGTCTTATACGGCTTTAAATCGAGGGAGCAGGAGAAAATGGCTACCTGTGGATACTTGACAGCTTTTCTTATCTGTTGCTCCTCCCACCCGTCCTGTAGGGCATCATCTTCTTGGCTTTCACTGTCCGAGTTACTGCTGGTAGACGCTAAAATACAAAACGGTATTGATATGAATGAACATACACTTTCCTAAGATAATGAAAACACTTAAACTGGACAAAACATTTTACAAAACATGGGTGTAGGTTCTCTGTGGAGGGGGGGCACCCCCCCCCTCGATTGCGGGCTGCATCTGCATTTGTGAATGGCCGGTGCAGGCTCACTCCCTGTCAGAGGAAGGCAGGGGATGCGGCCATCAGAGCCGCTGCTTAGACCGGGAAGAGGCGATTTGCTGCCCCGATTGGGGTGTCCCCAGGGAAAGGACCAGAACCCAGGATAGACAAAACTTTAGACTATCCTGGGTTTTGGTCCACTTTAAGAAGGTAGGCATGTGAGCAGAAGCACAGCTATCCAGCCATGTTAGAGTGACAATGCTCCATTCACAGATTTGTCACTATAGTCCTCTGTGTGAGCTCTTTGTTCTACTTTAGGTAGGGCAAACATCTGATCACTGTTACAGTACCCCTTGTAAATATGACATATAGAATTAGGTTTAGGGAGCATTAAAAAAATAAACACATTGATTTAAAAGCTACAATTCAGGGACACCTTGCTGGCAGCAAATCAACCCTGATAGGTCACATCACCCAACAGTGTTTTACTATTCACTAAAACCACAGCTAAGAGTGTACATGGAGCATCAGTCACTGGTACTGTACAGGTTACTTACTGATATTGATTTCAGCTCACTTACATAGAGGCTTATTCATTACTAACGCCAGGTTATGGCAGATGACCCTCTGTATAGCAGCTATCAGGGGCCTCAGTCGCTGTAGAAACCTGGCCGGCATTGATGAATGTGATGTAAGTTGGGCACTGTAACACCAGTACAGCGCTGAAGGGAGCGAAAGGTAGCGCCAGCTCAGTGCGACCGGCTCTCAGCTCTCCACACCAGATTTATCAAAAAACTACACACACACAGCGTCGGCGCTCTAAATCTGGTCGCTATAGCATAGATCGCCAGTCACTGTGTAATTTAAGTTTAATGTTTTTGAACACATATCCACCAGTAACAAAGCGAAAACACATGGAATGACATTGCTGCAACATTGTGACATTAACACTTTAGTTTCAGACCTGTAATGACAATTCTGCATACAAATAAAAAAAAAAAAAAAAAAAAAAATAATAAGAAAAGACATCAAAAATGACTTTTTATAGGTCAGGAGAGATCACAATTATTTGAGAGGAAAAAAAAAACCCTGTTTGAACAAAAGAAAAGTAACATCCATTGAAATGTATGGGACAGGTAGCGACAGGTAATACCTCGCTCTCTGGAAGCTAGAGCGCCGGCGCTATACGCTGAGCCGCCTGTAATTATGAATCGGACGCTACATGGCGCTGTTAGAGACGCTCACCAGGTTCGCTTTCATAAATGTGGTATTATGTACAGCGCCTGGCGTTCCCCAGACGCTGCCTGACGCTACAAGGCACTACCTGCCGCTATCCCTTGATGAATAACACCCATAGTATTTTAAAAGATGCAATAGTGCACATTAGTAAAAACTGATGCAACTTCTCACAACTGCTACATTATTATTTAGGTGAGCATGAACACAACTGGTTTCCCAGAAGCCTTACACATTTCCTCCGCCATTTGCTCCTTCACAGATTTCACCCCAGGGGCAAACGGAATCCGTTTCTCATGATCATCCAACTCATTATCACTTTCCGAATGGCTGGACTCGGAGAGCTCCCGAGACACATCAAGCGATATATAATCCTTCTTGGCCCGCGCCAGTTTCCGCTGCCGGCGTGCAGCTCGGATTTGCCTGCCATCTGGAATTTCACCTGCGCTGAACAGAAATTGCATAAAGACTTCAAGTCAAATATTTAATATAATAAATCAGCAGATGTATTCAAAGTGGTCAAAGTGGACCTCCAGTCAAGAAAATAACAGTAATTTGCTCCCGTAAAGCCCCCTTTTAATGATCAGTGTCGTATGCCATTTGAGAGGGCTTGACCCCATGCAGGTGTTGTGGAATAGCTGCACTACTAATAATTACAAGGCCACCGCCATATTGGATCACACCTGAGAGCCCTGATTACACATAAGCATGAGTTGGGAGGATGGGGGGAGAGCTTTTGTTAGCACACAGACACACTGCAATTTAGCAGAGAGCTGCCTTATGATCAGCCCAACTAGCCAGAGAGAGATTTTAAGGGTGATTTAGCGCCATGCGAATATATATTCTTATGATGTAAATATGTATTTGCATGTGGGAGTAGAGAAGAAGCCAGTAATTACAGGCCAGTTAGTTTAACATCTATAGTAATCAAATTAATGGAAACACTCTTAAAAAAACAGATCATTTCCCATCTAAAAATGAATGACCTATTGGACCCAAAACAGCACGGCTTTACTGAGGGCAGATCATGTCAGACCAATCTTATTGATTTTTTGACAATGTCACTAAAGTGTTAGATGAAGGTGGTGCTGTGGATATCGCCTATCTGGATTTTAGCAAAGCCTTTGACACCGTACCACATAAGGAGCTCATAGATAAGTTATTGAAGGTAGGACTCAATCCCTGGATAGTTCAGTGGATTTCCAGTTGGCTGAGGGATCGGTATCCGAGTGTTGTTGTTAATGGTGTGCAATCTGAACAAAGGCGAGTTACAAGTGGTGTGCCGCAAGGCTCTGTCCTGGGCCCCATTCTTTTTAATATATTTGTAAGTGACATAGGAGAAGGCTTGGTAGGAAAAGTTTGTCTGTTTGCTGATGATACAAAGGTTAGTAATAGGGTGGATATTCCTGGAGGTGTCTGCAACATGGAAAATGATTTAGCTTTACTGGATAGATGGTCAAAACTGTGGAAACTAGAGTTTAATGTCTCTAAATGTAAAATCATGCACTTGGGTAGAAGGAATCCCTGCTCTGAGCACCGTATGGGCAGCACTGTGTTAGCCAGGACCTCGGAGGAGAGAGATTTAGGGGTACTGATTACTGATAGCTGCAAGATGAGTGGACAGTGTAGCCAGGCAGTGGGAAAAGCAAGCAGGATGCTCGGCTGCATAGCTCGAGGCATCACCAGTAGGAAGAGGGAGGTTGTGATGCCGCTGTATAGAGCTCTGGTAAGGCCACAGCTAGAATAATGTGTGCAGTTCTGGAGACCTTACCTGCAAACAGACATTATTCAAATAGAACGTGTCCAAAGGCCGGCAACGAAAACGGTGGAAGGACTTAAACTTAAAACTTATCAGGAGAGACTTAAAGAACTTGATTTGTACAGTCTGGAGGAAAGAAGGGAGAGGGGGGGACATGATTGAGACCTTTAAATATGTGAAAGGATTGAATAAGGTTCAGGAGGGAAGTGTTTTTAAGAAGAAGCTTAATGATAGAACAAGGGGGCACAACCTGAAGCTAGTCGGGGGGAAGATCAGGAGCAATGTTAGAAAATATTATTTTACAGAAAGAGTAGTAGATGCTTGGAACAAACTTCCAGCAGAGGTAGTTGAAAAATCAACAGTCACTGAATTTAAACATGCCTGGGATAAGCACACATCTATCCTAAGATAAAGAGTACATACAGTATACACATAAGGGCAGACTAGATGGACCGTATGGTCTCCTTCTGCCGTCAACCTTCTATGTTTCTATGTTTCTATGTGGCTTAAGTTTGAATGCAGGTGCTAATCAGCAGTGCAGCCGAATCCATTCTGTGCATGCGAAACCTATGTTTGCATGGATGTGAACGTGTGCTTAAATGCGAACAAATAGCAGCTTCCTCATGCAGAACGGCAAGAAATGTCTGTGGACAAGGCAGATCTGATCTGTGCGCATATATACATGCACGAATGCTTATCTGCTTATGTGAGAAAGCATGTAGCCATTTGTACAGATAGACACCTGTATAGATGCTTCTAGATCTGCACAGGGGAGAAAGCATGTAGCCATTTGTACAGATACCTGTATAGATCCTTCTAGATCTGCATAGGGGACAAAGCATGCATCTATTTGCAGACACATGCAGATACGCTTCTGGACGTACAATCAGATACACGCTTTCTGCTCTAAGCAGTTAGAATCTATGCAAATAGGTACATGCTTTCTCATAGAAACAGATGAATAAGCATCTATGCAAAAAGCAAAAGGTATTTACAGCTTTTTGCTTTATTTATTATGTTGTCTTTATTAGATTGTATTGCAGATTTATATTATGTATTTAATATATTTATATTTAATGTATATATGTTATTTATGTCAGTTCAAACTTTTCCTTTTACCTCTTTATTTTTATATTAAACAATTTATTGTTAACTGCTTATGTGTTTTCTTATTTGTTTCACAACATATACCGTATATACTCGAGTATAAGCCGAGTTTTTCAGCCCACTTTTTGGGCTGAAAAAAGCCACCTCGGCTTATACTCGAGTCAATACGGTAATTGAGCTGCACTTCCAGGCTGCTGCGTGCAGGTCGTCGGTGGGCGTGCCCCATATGGCCGGCGTCCAATGAAAACATTGGACGCCGGCCATATGGGGCACGCCCACCGACGACCAGCGCGCAACAGCCAGGAAGTGCTGGCGGCGGCGGGAGCGGCTGACGGCGACGGCGGCAGCGGCTGAAGGCGGAGGCGACGGCGGCGGATGACGGCGGCTGGCGGCGGCGGGAGCGGCTGACGGTGGCGGAGGGAGCGGCTGAAGGCGGATGACGGCGGCGGGAGCGGCGGCGCTGAATGGAGAGAGCGACCGGCTGGAGGAGGAGGTTGGTGGTGGCAGCAGCAGCAGGTACCGTTTGTGTGTGTGTGAGTGTGTGTGTGCGTGCACGCTGGTTCATGCTGACCTCCCTCTCATCTCTATGCCCAGTCCTTTAGAGCAGGGGCAGGGCCAAAAAATGTGCCTTTCCTGTCCACAGCAGCATTAACCCTGCCTGTCCCTGCTTTCCCCCCAAGAATGTTTAATGCCTCGGCTTATACTCGAGTCAATAGCTTGTTCCACTTTTTTGGGGTAAAATTAGGTGCCTCGGCTTATACACGGATCGGCCTATACTCGAGTATATACGGTAAGTTATTTTTAGATAGGATTAGGTTTCTAATGCAGGGTGCTCAACCTTTTTGATGATCTGGAACCTGGTCGGGGACCACAGTGAATAGGTTCGGAATTTTGCATTTTGAACATCATAATGAAGATATTCTGCAACAATCAGGATACCCTGTCTCCACTAACACCAGTCGTATCCTTTCACCTTCTCTTTACTTTCATACGTAATAATCCCCATATGACAGCAATGGGCATGTTGATTAGGTTTACCTATCTGGGTCTCTTATTTATAGCCCTCCTCCCCCTGTCACACACCTTAAACCCGACCCACAGCCTGGCACAGTTGGAAAAGAAAGGTAGCGGCCATTTTGGAGCCTCCACTTCCAACTGACTATGCACAGTAACAGGAAACCCAGCAGCACTTCCTGTTTGCAAGTGACCTGCAAATGCACAAGTCACCATTTTGTTTCTAAAATTTACTACAGCAGGAGTTCGAAAAAGTGTGCAGCCTCTAAATTGTCCTGGGGAGGAAATCATATGAACACTGTTTGATGTGCTGGTCTGGTTTAAGTCATTTTGACTGTTGGTCCGCTTTAACCAGGTTCCCAATACCCAACCCATCTAAGCACCCACCAATGCTAAAAAAATGGTAAAATAATGTTTCTATAATAAATGTATATTTATTATTATTTAATAATTTATTATTATTATTATATATAGAAACATTATTTTACGTTTTTTTTTTTTGCCAAAGATCTCACCCAGGGGTGGTGGTGTACAAATCAATGGCACTGCATACCTCCAAGCCACCGCTGTCACCTCTATTTGCCAATGTGCTCCTCCTATATAACTGTACATTCATTTTACT